>WEKX01026212.1:5324-17557 GCA_013390025.1 Pitta sordida
ATCACACTCAATTGTATTTTAATGTTGCTGTAACAAAGGTCCAGTTTAAAAAAAAAAAAAAACAAAACACCACACTAAAAAAGAATCCCAACATTTGTAACAGAGAACAGCACAAATAGTTCAGTACATCCATAACTACCACTTTCAGATCTGGAGGGGTTAAGAGAACTTGCCTGTACCAAGGTATGTAACAGGGTTATTTAAAACCTTCTTTTTCAAGCCCCTGACACTGAAATCTTCAATGAAGAAACACTGAGCAAAAGGTGTGTGGTGGAAACACCACTGCAATTACAGTCAAGGCATCAAAGCAGCAACATCACAGAAGGTACAAGGACAGCACAATGAGCAGCAGCAGCACCAGAACAGCTGCAGTGTAGGGGTACGTCTGGTCAGTAAATGCCAACCTCAACACAACTGTCATGGAAGGACGGGAGCTGCCAGGACCAGCTTGGGATGGCACTGGAGTGAGGAGGTGATTGTATTTTTTTCTGGACTCAGAGAATTTTGTGTAGGGGTTGAATGGTGGCACTCATCTGGTACTGTCCTTCACTGTCCTGCCTGGTGCTCTCAGGTACAGCTGTGCTTTGTCTGCTTCCCTCTGCCAGCTTGTACCGGAGTCTCCAGGCAGTGATGATCAGACTGCTTGCGTGGGTGCTCAGGCTCCTGGACTGTAGTGTAAAATTTAACTGTCTTCTCTTCCAGCTGGCACTGCCAACGAGTGACCTGGGGCCTGATGAAGTATGATTTAAATTAGAAATACTTGAATAATATATATATGGAGAGAAACAAGAATCTTACTGGGAGAAAGGGAAAAAAAAATTTTAACAAATATAGATATATATATATTTGAACAACAACAATAACAGTATCAAAAAAACCCCAATGGAACAATGACAACTGTAGCCAAGTGGGAAAATAAACAAGCATGATGGGGGTGCCTAGTTCAAGGAAAAAAGAAACAGGGCACCTCCAGGATTCCAGGGGCAGGAGAATAGGGTTCAGGGTAGGCAAACCAGTGGAGTAACAGCCAGTGATCCTTTCCTGAAATGTCCAAGGCACTGCAGGGAGATCCAACGGTCAGCAGGGGAAAAACTGTGCTGAGATGAGGAGTCAGAGGTCCATGTGGTCCTGGACAAAACGGCGGTGGTAGAGATCAGAGGTGAAAACGAGGCATCCTCAGTCCAGAAGGTCCACAAACCTCCCCTCTTGAGGCCCAGCAGCTGTAGTTACAGGGTCTCAGGCCCTCCCATGTCACACGCTTAGTGGGCATGTCTTCACATGCTGTCACTCAGCCTCTGGCCCTCAGGCCCCTCCCCTAGTCACATGCCTTGCCAGGAAGGGAAGATAAGAAAAAGAATCCTCCATTGTTTGTCCAGTAGAAAAGAGAAAAACTCCTCATCTGGCCACATGCCTTTCAGGGGAGGGAAGACAAAGAGTGGAAGATAAAAGAGGAAAGATAAGATAAGACACNACAGTCTGCTTCTGTCACAGTACGTGCGTCCCAAGGAGCCCCAGCTCCTGCCTGCATTTAGGGCTCTGCTCAGTGTCCCTGTCAGCTTGGGCTCAGTGTCCCTGTCAGCTTGCCCTCCAAAGGGGCAGCCAGGGTGTGGCCGGGGCCGCAGCAGGTTCCCCGTGTGGGAAGAGGCAGTGCTGCTGCCTGCACAGCCTCGGTGGCACCGCTGCACAGCATGGGGAGGGAAAAAACCCCAAAAAAAACAACTCCCCAAAAACTCCGACTGCTGAAGCTGTGCTCTGGTACCTGCAGAACCATTCATTACATGAGCTGCTGCAGCTCACATGTTTAAAGCGGAGTTTCAAAGGCTGCTTCCCAGGGAGAGTCCCTGTAGCTGATTTCAAAACTTCCACACACAATAAAACACACCACATCACACAGTTAAACTAAAGGGAGTGGAAGTTTTCTGTAGGCACCGTTTAAAAGCAAGCACTTGCCTCCCCCAGCGGCACAATAACGCGGTTGTGTTGCTGAGGCAACACAGGTGCCAGCTGCGTCCACTGGCAGCAGCAGAGCCTGCCAGCAGGGTAGTAACCGCACTAACCCTACCTAAACAGTGGTAACCCTATCTACCCTACCCTACCTTGTTATGTCTATGGCTCACACCGCGCACAACCACACCATCCGGGGAGCAGCAGGGCCAGGGCTGGTGCGGCGTAGCCCACTCGAGCTCCCAGCACAGAATGTGCCCTCTCCATGGCGCAGCCCACAGCTTGAGCTCTCACGACTAGTACAGTGGTAAGTGTCCCCACCTGGAGTGTGGGAGACCCAAGTTCGATTCCCGCCAGGGAGACAGTGTTAAGAGTTGGACTCGATGATCCTTGTGGGTCCCTTCCAACTCAGAATATTCTGTGATTCTGTGATTCTGTGACTTGCGGAGGGGGGTGATTGGGCGGCCAGATTACCTCTCCGAGTTCCAAGCACCATAAGCCCTGTACCCCTCAGGTTCAAACATAGTTTCTCTTTATTGTCAATTCCCCCATTTGCCTGATAGAATGTGAAAATGGTCTATGAGCATTCTGCATTCTACTCAGAGGGACACACAGGCCCGCGGTGAGTCTTCAGCCCACTGCCACTGCGCAGAGGCTTGGCAGAGCCTCACAGTTGGTTGGAAGCCTGCTGCTGCCACCACTGCTGCAACAGCGGAAGCCTGGGACTTGCCACAGGGGCAGCACAGCTGCAGGAAGTCTCCTTCCAGTTTCCCAGGACTCCCCTGCTGGGAAGGGGCAAAAGGCACTTGCTTTACTTTCTTGAGGTGCTACAGAGCATGAAGCTCTGAAGACTCTTTGCAGTCCATTGTCTAGACTAGATGTTGTTGGATACTGTGAGACATTTGAATCAGTTATTATTAGTATTTTACTGTGTCAGAGCTAACTTGCTCATGAGTGTTCAGGAAAGGCTCAGGCCCGCAGCCTCATGGAAAGCCTCATGACAGCCTTTGCCTCACATGGCAAACACTGTCAATCAAAAGGCCAAACTGGTAGCCCACTCATACCAGGCCCCTTGGAGCCTCCGATGGGCTACAGCAACCCTCACTCTGGTTTGGAGGGCACTGAGTGCTCAGTGGCTTGGATGTCCTGCCAGGGAGGCATGGCCTTGCTAGTACCACAAGGCTCCATTTTCACTTTCTCTTCCTCTAATAGTGTCTCCCATTCTTTACTCCTTTTCTCTATATTTTCTTCTTTCACTCTCCTTTCTTTCCTTGTTCTTACACTCTTTTGGGTAACTTAAAACCGATGGGTTGTATTCTACTAAATTGTGACAGTTGGCTTTTGCTGGGTGGTTTTGTGTAATGATTTTGCCTTAGTTGTATCTTATCTCTAAAATATTTTGCCAAAATATTTGGGTTTTCACTACATTAAAAAGAAATTCTCTTGGGAAAACGTGTCACTGTTTTCTCTTTATGCTACTTCAAAGCATTGATGAACTAAAGGTTTTTCAAATCTCAGTGGGCAAACATTAAAGCCTTCATAAAAGTAATATTCCCAGTTAAGCACGTGACTTTGGGACTAGGGTCTTGCAGATATCTTACTTCCAGCCTGAGAGGAGATCAAAATAAGGGCAAGAAAGTCTGATTCCATGAATTGCATGCAAATCATGGAATTAAACTCAGAATTCAGAGTATGTCTGATCAACATGAGCCTAGATGAGAACATCTCTTCGGAGAGGCTGTCCCTCTTTGCTGCTGCAGCTTGACATATTTCAGCTCACAGTCTTATAACTTCATTTGTGACAGTTCATTGCTGCTTATTTCTGCCTAAACACATGGTGTTAATGAAGAAACTACTACCATGCAGCATCCCAAAGAATTCTTTGTTCCTGAATTAACCATTAAGAGATCCCTTTTGTTGTACCATTCATTTAATTTCCTTTTGCTTGTCTATGTATCCTCACTCAGCTGTTCAAGAGCCTTCACAGTTAGATATTACAGCATTTACAACTCTGACAGCTCTGACTTGAATTGAATTTTAAGAAGATATACACATTACGGGACAGAAGCTGGACAATGCACACAGATCAATGTGATGAGGTGTTGACTAATTTATTCACAGCACACACAAACTTACATACTTTTTTTTCTATGATCACGTGACTAGTAAAGCTAACATAATTAGCTAACATATCCTAGGCATGAGAGCAGTTCGTAATATGAGTGGAAGAGTCCAGCTGTTCTCCCAGCTGAGAAAGAGCAGCTAACAATCACTTTGTTTTGCATAGCATATCTGGGAATTGTTTTCATTCTTCTCTCTCAGCATGAAGGTATCCTTTCTATGGTCTTCAGTCCAGCCTGCGGTTAGACTAACAGCCTAACTCACAGTGCAATCGAATTCAGATCTTCCATAAAGTTTGGATTACTCACATGCCCATTTTGTCGCAGGTATTCTCCCACAGTACATTGCCACATTAACTGAAGTGCATGGAAAGACTGGTCCTCTAATTGATTTGACTTCATTTGCTGGGAAATATTGGCACAAACTTCTGCCCTTCTATGTTTGACTCCACCTAGATCTCCCTGTGAAACAATTAAAATTTGTTTCAATGCTTTTCCATTGTATCAGGCTCCTTGTGGCAGGGAAACAGGAGAAGGGATTGTGAAACCACTGCTCTTCCTTTGCCCCACCCCCTTTATCGCTCCTCACCACTCCCATATTCCAAAATAAACTTTACTCAGCTTCTCAGACTAAGCTATGTGGTTGCTGGGAATGGATGTGCCCTAAGAACTAAGACCTTCCTGCTGCAGAGAGGGGAGGATGGCTCCATATCTGAAAGAGTTGGATCCATCTAAAATCTGCAAGTGAGCTGAGGAACCTCAAACCCTTTTTTCCTGAAAACCTGGACCTGTCCTAATCCAGAGGTACAGGTGGCAGTGGGAACTTTTTTGTCTGCTCTCCATGCTGACCTCCCTCCACATGGTCCATGAGCCCACGTATGGAGCAGAGAAACTTTGCCAGGCAGACGACTCAAATCGGGAAAATACAGCTACAAAAAACTTTATATCTCTGGCTGAAAAGTGAATTCCAGCAATGCCTAGGAAAAGCAGCTCGGCAAAAAAATTCCAAAAGCATGGCTGCAAGCACATGTATGATGATGGAACAGCAATCACCAAGATCTCCAAAACACCTTGCCATATACTAAATATTTTAATACATACCAAAACATCATGGTGGTAACTAATATTTTCTATGCTTTTTTTTTCACATAGTTCTTAGCTTTTTTCCAACTTTCTCTCTCTTTTCCTTCTCTTTCTCTATGCTTTGGTTTTGTAGTTAATAAAAGTAATTTATTGTTTTAAAACTCAACACTTGATCTCATCTGATTCTTAATTTGCTTCTGGGAAATAACCAACCTTATATTTGCAGATTGTAACAATCTCAAGCAAGACTCATCTCCATCTTAGCCAGAAGGCATCAAAAGCATGCCACTTAAATTTTCAGGACTTCGGACCATGAGTTTAAAACAGATATAATTACATTATTATGACATCTTTAATATCTGCCTTTTGAAAATTCAGTTAAAAGCTGATATGCAAACTCAAAAGCCAACCAGAGAGAAATAATTTTCATCACATACGAAAATCCATTTCCTGCCAACATTGACTCTCTGATAGTTTCTACCATGTTTTCCAGCTGTGTAGGAGGTGAACCACATGGAAGGGTGGTCATCTTGTCTCTGTCCTTTGGCCTCATGTGTTTTCTCACATTGATTGGTTTAACCTAGTTTTATTGTTATTGTTATTAGCATTTCATCTTGGTAAAGAGGTATTTTTTTCACTATTGGTCTCTCTGTCTGTATTGGAAAAATCAGAGATATTTAATTTGAAAGAGGAGGCTTCTGTTGGAGGCCTTTGCCCCTCCAAATTGTCTCAAACAACAGAGACAGATGAGAAATGGTACTTTCCATGGGAAAGAAGTTCATAAAACCCATGAAATTTTGGAACCCAAATGACATTATAGGCATCCATTCTGATGGTTTCCCTTGGCTTGTCAGTAAGCTCCTGAGCCAGCAATAAAGAGGATTGGTCATCAGGTTCTCTAATTATCAAGGAAGTTTCAAGGTCTCCAGGTTGACAACTTATATAGTTAATCAGTTGTAAATGTGATGCTCAGAATCTTTTAGATCTCTAGTTCCCCAATAAGATATAAAAGGAGGAAAATTGGTGTCAATATAACTTGGAAATAACCATCAAACCTACACCTGGTGGTCAGGTTATGAGGAAATGGGAGTTCAGAGAGGTAAGTTGCCTCCCAAGGAATTAGATTTTCATTCAGTTAATATTAATTCTTTAAATTCTGTTAGATCAGCGTTTTCCCCACAACAATCTATTTTGTCAGACAACATATGTACAACGACTGAGACTGCACTTTCAGTTTCAGGATATTTTTCCTGAAGGCCTTGTTAGGAAGGTCTTGTCATAGAACATGGTAGGACTTGAAGTATAAAAGAAACTGTGTAGGCATCAGAGAAATGAATATTAAACATATTTGAAAACTAAATAGGAGTGGAAATAAAACAAAACCCTAGAATCTGTAGTGCTCATTTTTTTAGCTCGGAGTCTTATCGATAGACATTATTGGTGGATTGAGGTGTTGGCAGCGTACTAGTTTCATTTACAGCAAAAGAATTCACATACATCATAGGTATAGAGCAGATTAGAGACATGAAGAAAAAAAGTAATATTTTATGATGGATTATTTCTCACACCCCAGTTTTCACTTCGTACAACACAAAGAACAGAGGCTACAAGGTTATATGGAAAAAAATGTCAGCTTAATTTTTATCAAACAGGAATAGGAAGGAAAATGCTGTTCAAGGGGGAAAAATGATATTTACAGGAAAATATACACAAAATGTGCACAAAAATATGCACAAAATGTGCACAAAACAAGGAGAACTCCTGATCTGCAAATCCTGTACTTACAGGTGATTTATCAAAAAGATAAAATTACACAAAACTGCTCCCATATAAAGATGTTAATCTCCTTGACATGATTTCTCACCACAACTGAGTGGTCATAAGCCGCATCTGGATCCATAGTTTTTACACAGTGAAAAACTTAACTAAGGAATTTAAGAGTAGAAGACTCACAGAATTGCTACTAGGTAAAATGTTAAATGCTGCTCTTTATTCAGCCACAAAGTCTTTTATGAATCCTCTTATGAGCTGAGAGTATATTGTTGCACATGGCAAGTACATCACAGTGGCATGGAAAGATATAGTTCTGCTTAAATGTCTTTAAACAATGCCAAAATATATTTGAAATAAACATTATAAACCACCTCAGACAATCCTCAGATGCATGCTACAGAATCACAGCTCCAGTTCAGCAAAACAATCCAGTTATCTTGATACATTTTCCACTTTCTGGATTTAAGCTGGATACAGGGAAGGTTTTATAGAAGGCATGAGAGAAATAAAGCAGGAAGCAGGAGAGAGATGTGTTGTGTTAGAATATTTTTAAGACGTAGTTCTCTTTTCTTCTTGTATCATCAGTTTTCGTGTTAAAATGAAGGTTAGTCTCTCTCAAATGAGTGTAAATGCTACCACATGGTTGAATTCTATAAACAGAGTTATATCATTCCATTACAAGTTGCTCTGTAATTCCAGATTGCCATATATAGGACTAAATATGCATCCCTGGACACGTTTCTGTATAGGAAAATATTAACAACTTTCCTTAGGTATGTTCTATACAGGAAGAAAAAAAAAAAGACATCAATAGTTTGAGCTTCCAAATACAAAGCATCCTGGGCTACAAGTCTATCAAGAGTGATTTATTTGCATATTACCCCAGGAAATTCCCCCACAGTTTATTCACAGATTAGTTCTAAAGTATGCGTACTGTGTGTCACATGTAATACACAAAGCATTTGCGGGCTATCTCCTCAGGGTAAACCTATTCCACTCATTTGGGTATACCAGATCCCCTGCTTGCATGCAAATGCATATATGTTTCTGTCAGAGCAATCTTTGCTGATATTGCGTTTTATAGGATCTCATATTCATCAACTACCTATTAACTGCCTGAGTAAAGACAGAAAACATATGGCATAAATATCCAGTAAAAATAAATCATTTTAGTGTGTCAGAGGAAAAGAATCATTGAAAGTAAGACACTTTCCTTTGCCTTTTTGATTCAGCTTCTTTTGTTTGCCATTTTTTTCCTTCAGTTAAATTCTCTTCCCTTCAGTCTGAGTCATCTCAACATTCTTTACTATTAGGTTTTTCTTCTCTCCTCTTCTGCCCTTCAAAGAAATATTTTTTTTCTTTCAGTCTCTCTTTGCTCATTCTGCTCTATTCCTTGAAGAGTATTCCTTCCTGATTCAGGTCTTATCCTTCCTCGTCTCATTTCTCTCTCTGCATGAAAAAACCCTCTGTTATCTGTACTACTCATACCATTGTGGGCTGAGAAATTGTTGCATCAGGCAACTGCCTCCACCATTTTTTTCATGTTGTCTTAACTTTTCTTATCTCTCCCTAGCGGAGATGGAATGAGAGGCCCTGAATACCAATCAGATCTGAGAAGGGATAATGAGAAGAAGATTAATCTTGTTCAGCACAGCAGTCACTAACACCATTGTAGATGAGTGAAGAAATTGTAGCAAAAAAACATTTCTTCCTGCCTAACAGTCCTGTTTCCAAACAATGTTTCAAGCAAGTATCTGAGCCTAAAGACAGAAAAAAAAAAATGGATTAAGATTAATGTGAAATATATAATCTGTGTTACACCTACAGATAAAGTCAAGGTACTTTGGAACTCATCATTTCATTACTAGCTTGTTGTTTCTCCTTCAGATGATGCTTGAAAGCTCGTTCATATTCCCAGCTGCTGCCACAGTAGAAGTTATTTTGCTTTTCTCTATGAATCTTGCCCCTGTCATTATCTCCCTCCAGTTTTGTTTTGCCATTTCAGACTGCCACAGTAAAGTGGCAATTAAAGTTATAAGATCATTGTAATCTTTTGGACCTCAAAAAAAACCATATTTTGAAAATACTAACTACAATCCAGTGCACAGAAGGACCAGTGGACCAATATGGAAGTGCAGTAGCTGTCATTTAGGTGCAGTCTCACTTCCTGGGAATGTAGGTACAGCTCACCTTTGAATAAAACACATTTATGATGGTGGTGCAGGAGTAGCAGAGATCCCCACGAAGATCTCTTTCAGGTATGCAGGATGAGAAGGCAGTAAGCACATATTAAAGTACAAAGACAAACATAAATAATAAAAAGGATTAGAAGAATTTCAGAAGTGTTAAAGCTGAAGAAAAGACTAGGAAAGAAAGCCAGGGTTCAGGTGAGAGATCTAACTTTTTGGAGCGTAAGCTATGACTATTCCTGCAATATTCAGGACCATGAAACATTAAAAGGCCTTTCTAATAAGCAACAAATATAGACAAGAAAAAATGCAATGGTAAAAGAAATACTCTAGTTGTTTATTCAGCAGTACAATTTAAAAGGAAAATCATAATTTTTTTAGGCTAATTTGTGTAAAAAAATATATAAACATGAAAATACTACATAATTTGAGACTGCCACTTCTAACTGTTAGCTTTTATAGTTGCAGGAATACATGTGGTTGTCCCAAACATTTAGAAGACTGAACTGACGAACTGTTTCAGAAGATATATCTGTAAGATTCTTTTTTTTAACAAATTAGTTTGTGAAATGTAAACTTGACAAACAGACCATTGTAAGACCCTTACAATGAACTGGGAAAATCAGTCACATAAAATACACTTTTTACTTGTAGCTCAAAACTCAGCATTTGCACAATTATCTTGAGCAGCTAACTAGAAAAGAATAAAGCACCTCAGAATTCACAAGCAAATTCAGTAGCTGTGTGATTCATAGTATCTCAGCAAACTGTTGCTTGCTGTACAAATGTAAGGAAACAATTTTCCTGTCACTTTCAATAAACTATTTTGTATCATTTATTTTTTCCTCTGCCACAGATTCCAGGAATTTTAGTTAAAGATTGGGTATCTCTGCTGGGGGCTGCACATGGAACTGAAAGACAGTGTCTATTTCTGGTTTCTGAGAAGAAACTCAAGGATACTGACAATAGAAGACAAAGATGAGGTCAAACAATAGTATTCAATATGGTAAGTAGTAGGGCAGAGCACTCTGAAGGATCTTTGCTGTTAACAGTTTCTGCCAACCTCTCAGCTATGGTAAGTTCTATTCAGGGATGAGAGGAAGGTTACGTGGTAGTATGTAGTTAGAGTTCCTTTAAAGCATGAAGGGCACAGTGGGAGAAAGCAGAAAGGCATGGTTTGAAAATGGAAGAGAAGAGTGACAGAGGATGTTAGTGTGCTGTACTGACACAGGAGTCAGGCTCTCAAGCTGGAATAAGTAGCAATGTTCTATAAATCTTGAAAATAAAGGCAAATAACTTCTGATGTAGTAAAGAAGTGGAAATTTTAGGAGGCTGAAAGGACGGACATGTGCTTACAGTAGTAGATCAACAAAAATTATACACAACATCATTCTGGAAAATCAATAAAAAATATGTTGTGTGGGCAATGAATAAAAAAGGACTTTCGGTCACTTAAGTACAAGAAAATTTTTTTTGAAAGTTCAAGGTGCAGAAAAGAATGATATCACCTGTCAGATAATTTATGCAGAAAAAATCTGCAAGACTTTGACACAAACAGGACATGAGGAGTAGGCATGATGTCTGCATGGCAGGCTTACAGAAAGCCAGGAAAATGAAGTTTTTCACAGAGATGGAGAAGAAATCAATGAAAAAGTTGGACTGCAGAGGAAGATTCTGAAGATAAAGGGACCCTTTCATCCTCCATTATCATTCTACAAGTCACATAAACCTCCCCCTGTGCCAACGAAATATTTACTTTTTGAATATTTACTCCATTCACCTAAGTGACTTGTAAAGGTTTATTTGGATTCAGCAAAATCAGTAGAATCTGGCTTGTGGCAAGATAATATTTGGACCATAAATATTTATTTGTAAATAAAATATAATTTCATTTATACCATACAAACAAAAAATGCCATCTGAAACAAATTCAAAGCCTGTTAAATTAAAGATTATTTTTACTCTCCAGCAATAGTACTGAAACAACAGTTAGTGAAATCTTACATTCAAGGCTGAAACACTGAAACTGTAACCATAATTGTTGTATGGCCTGAAGTCACCTGATACAATCCTTTCAGGTACTTTGTGGATTGAATGATGTTAGCGAGCAAAGTTCGGTTATACCCTTACCAGATCTTTTAAGAGCAAACTGAGGTCTGAAAGGAAATTATAAACAGACCATTTAAATTCTCAGGGCTGAAAAACACTATAATTTAAAATCTAACAAATCTTATTCTTATGATGAATATATGTTTAGAATTCTAGTTTGTTAAGATATGAGTTTTAAAGTCTCCTTTTTAGAATGGGGAAAATAATATTTATATATATAAATATACATATAGCTAAATATATATATGGATATTTATATAATTATCCACTCCCACACACACATCTATGCATCTATATGTGACATCCAAATACATCAAAGATACAGATACAAAAAAATTCTTATAGAGATGGAAACTGTATATAAATGTACATATACAGTTCTTTGATCATAGTAATGAAGCATTCTAAAATCACACTTCTTTACTATAGAGTTTAAATATAAAGATTACATATGTACCTCTTAAAAAAAAAATCCAGTTTTTTACTACTGATTTCATTAAGATTATGATTTAACCTATCTATGCCCAATAATGTTGAATGTGACCAGACACATTTAAACAGTTCTAAAGTTTAAACTAAGAGGTACTACTTGAAACTGTAAAAATAACCAGTTTCTGATGATGGAGCGAAAAATTCTGAGAGACACAGAGTCGCTCTACACTCTCCAAGAAATAGTCATAGTCTGATCTATGTGATTACAGAATGTGTCTAATTTATATTGATGTTGTTTAATAGTCATTATTGTATTCTTTTGGCATTTCAATATCAAGGCAGTAAAAATGGATTAAAGGCATGTCTGTCATGACTACAAGGTTATGGCTGTGCTCAGCCAATACATGGTGGGTGTATGCACATTAGGTATGAGAACAGAATGAGTCAGAGCTGCCTAGTTCAATGGTTAGAAACAACTCAGTATAATGGATTTCTTTTTCAGTTGTCATTATATAAAGGAAAAAAACATTGCCAAGTTTTCAGTCTAAGGTTATGACCAGAAAAAAAAAAAAAAAAAAAAAAA
>WEKX01026212.1:17594-31956 GCA_013390025.1 Pitta sordida
CTGGTCCCTCCTCCAAGAGTGCAGTTCCACAGAGTCAACTGTGGTGGTCAATGCCTATCTGCACACTTCACAGAATCACAGAATATTATGAGTTGGAAGGGACCCACAAGGATCATCCAGTCCAACTCACCACCTAACACCCGTACAGAGACCGAGAGCACATCCCAGAGCGTAACACCAACCTAGATCCCTCACAGTCTCCTGATTTTCCTACGTTTTACCATACACAGCATGCCCCTAATCTGCTGCTATGAATCCCTTCCTCCCTTCAAGTAGTGAGTCCAGGGCAGATCTCCTTGCTGGGGCTCTCGGGGGTGGGGGGGCAGGATCTGCTGTCTGCATCACCTCAGCTACTGGGGAGAGCAGAAGAAGTGAGAAAGCTTCCATTGGGAAAGAGAATTTGAAACAATAACTTCTGTAACAGTTAACATTTCTACCACCTTCACAAAACAATTGCTTGCAATATTAGAGCAACAGTGGCAGGAAGACTAATATGGGAAAAAGCAGTGATACGTTTACACACACACACAGATTCACACAGAATATTATGAGTTGGAAGGGACCCACAAGGATCATCTAGTCCAACTCACCATCTAACACCCGTACAGAGACCGAACGCACATCCCAGAATGGTAAACACAAACCTAGTTCCCACACAGTCTAGCAGGCCACACCGAGCCGGAAGGGACCCACAGGATCATCCAGCCCTACACCCCCCAGCTAGATCATGTCACTAAGCTCCTCATCAAGTCTTCTCTTAAACACCTCCAGGGACGGTGACTCCACCACCTCCCTGGGCAGCCCATTCCAATGTGCAATCACTCTCTCTGTGAAAAACCGCTTCCTAACATTACGTTTAAACCTCCCCTGGCGTACTTTCATTTCTTTTCCTTCAAGAGTAATGAGACATCCTCTGAATTTTAGAGCTTGTCTATCGAAAAGGTCTGTGAAATATACTAAGATGCTGCTTTTTAAAAAAAATCTCTAAATCTCAAAAAACCCCAAAACCCTGTGAATTTTGAAAGACAAATTAAACCTGCTCAGATGACCTTTTCTCTAGTATCCAGATTCTGAGAAACCTGGATATCATTAAGTGTACTCCTACATCTAGACTGTGTCTCTCTTAGTGTACATCAGCAAAGAAAAAGAAAAGACAATTTCAAAATGGTAATCCAAGTTTTAAGTATCTGGTCAGCTGAGCACTAGCATCATACCTTCTAAAAATTATTATTTCTACTCTCTGCTTACATAAAATATTTGAGACTACTGGGGACAAGAAATGGAGAAAAAAAGTTTTATTTCATGGGGTTCTTTTAAAAATCTTTAACACCAGTTGGTCTACCTTGTGCTCCAGGATTTTTTGCAGTCATTTTGTTGTAAGAGTGAAGAAAGTGAAGTGCAAGAGAGTGAGATGTTAGCAGGCTGAGAAGTTCAGATAGAACTCTGATAGAAAATTCAGAGGGAAATTCAGATAGAGAAATGGCACAAACCAAACCTCCATGCTGGATTTGTGGAGGGCAGACTTCAGACTGTTTAAGGATTTAATTAGGAGGGTACCATGGAAAACAGCCCTTAATGGCAAGGGGGTCCAGNTTAAAATGGTAAATTCAGATTTCTTATTGGTATCTATGTAAACCTACTAAATTTATTAATTAAAGGTGAAATTTTAGTAGGCAAAGACATTTGACAATAATCTACTAAAAATTTTAAAATAACATCTAGATCAATTGTTTCTTTTAGAGGACGGTGGAGTAGTTTTCATTTACCTACCAAAAAAATTAAAAATTATCTTTACAGCCTGCTCATTTTTTTAATTTCTCCTTTAACATTTTGAAATTAAAGTAATTTTAAAATATACAATTTATTAAAAAAGATTTCTTACTTTTCCTGGAAGGTTTTCCATACAAGAACATTACCTGCATATTCAACTACCACATTTCAAATGCTAGTAAGCACATCAAATGATCACAGGTTTGAAATGTCACCATTTAATTCTATGCGCCTATTCAATATCTAATAATTTCTATTCTTTGTTTGATACACTTTATGACACCAGAGAAATATACAGTCATACATCAGTACATCATGCTCATCGTGGCCTCATCACATCACAGAATTTTTTCATGCAAATACTAAACAGTTATTCACTAATATTCAATGTACAGTGCCTCTGCTTTGCTGAAGGGTGGTGCCAATGCTCCCCATGGGGCAGGACTGGGATGGTCCCGTGGGGCAGGCGGGCACTGCCTCTCACTTGCTGTGGACAGCTACAGATCCCTCCCTTATGTGTGCTGCATAGGCTAAGTAACATTTATAATCCTGTACAGGGATACATCAGTGCTGGCTGCCCCAGCTGCCCTGGGCCACAAGAGGCACTGAGACCCAACGGGCTCATGAGACGTCATGCCCTTCCCATGCCTAACCAGGGTTCCTATGAATATGTAGCCCTAGGGAAATTGCTGCCACGGCACTGTACTGTCCTCCATAGGGACTGCGGCCAGAACTACCTTCCACTTTCCCCCTCTGTGAGGGAAAAGCATCCATCTGCCTGTGAGTGCACTTTTCCCCACCAGGACCTTTCCGCAATGCACCTGCAAACTCTGAGCAGGGAGTGCTTGTGTGCGTGTGTCTGTGCATCTGTACATCTGTGCATCCATGTGTCTGTGTGTTACTGTTTCCATGGCTGCAGGAAGGGAAGGTGATGCCGACAGGTGTGCTAAACTGCAGCGGAAGCCAAGTGCAGTGTGTTCCCAGGGTATGTACTCATGGTGCACTTGGTGATAGATGTAGCCCAAGGGAAAGTGCCCCACGATAGTGGGGCTGGGCTGGCCACAGTGGCGGTGGGCCAAGTGCTGTGTGCTGGGACAGGGCAGCAGTGGGACGTGCCCACAATGTTGCTACACCCCCAGGAAGAGGTTTCTGTTCCCCCATGCCCTCCCTGTCCTGTGGCAGGGGGAGATGATGCTCTGCTGAGTCCATACAGCCAACACTGCTGCTCCGGCACTCGAGACCAGTGGATGTATGGTAGCCGCTGCAGTTAAAGGGCCCTGGGATGTTGCAGTGTTGCAAAGTTAATGTTTCCCAGACTCCAAGAGTATTGGTGGCATGGACCAATGCCAACTCAAGCCCAGTGACACCTGCTAATCCCCTTCCTTGCACAGAGGTGATGCAAGCATGCACCGTGAGAATGGCTTGGCGGCAGCTGCAGCAGAAGCTACAGCATGGCCAAAGAGAAGCCCATGGATTCTCCGAGGAGTCTCCCCAGGCAGAGAGGGCTCAGAAACGGTTCTCTTTGCTCCCCTGTGCTGTGAGAGCCCGGGGAGGAGTGGAAAACACTCCCCAGTGCTCCAAAGTGGTGGGAGCAGAGCGATGAGGGTGGCCTGTGTGCATATTAATGACCCGCGGAACCCCAAGGAGACCTGTACTCCTCGACTACAAAGGTATGACTGCATAATAAAATATAATGTTCAAGTATAAATCATACATCCCCAAATAAGTAATAATTTATAAATAATAAATAAATATAAATATTATTTTTTAACTGAAAGTAGCAATAATTTCAGCAATAGAACTCTTATCTGAAGCCATTACAAAACTGCTTAATAGTAGCAAAACAAACATGAAAATGAGGAACTTACCATCTGTCCCTTCTCACCCTGTGAAATAACCCAATTCCTACAAAAATATTAAAGGAAGAAAAGACCAGAAAGCTGATACAGAAATGTGAATATTTTTCATACTATCCCTTCTTAAATGCGACCTCTTAAAAATATAATAATTTTGAGAGAGAGAAACATTATGAACCATGTTTCCTAACAAACTTCCTCCAAAGCATTTAGAAAATATCGAAGTTCATGCCACAACCTCTTCCATTCCCAAATTCTTCATGTCTATTAGATGACAATAGTCTTTTTCAGACAACAGCTAACAAACTGTAGGTCAAGAAGCAAGAAACCTCTGAGTCACCAAAGTCCTAGTTTCAAGCTATTCTTAGTTGCAAATAATGCAACCTTTATATTACGAATGACTAGCACTTCCAATTTAATAATTCATTTTGAATTATGTCATCCTTAATTATGACAACTATATGCATTTTCTTTTCCTAAAATGTCTGTGAGAAATTTATGTTTTTATCTAATATCATTTAAGTTATGCAGAAGATTATGTCAGCAAAGAATTTCTGAGCTGTAGACTGTAGCACTTACAAATATTTGATACTCAAATGCAAACACATTGGCAGATTTAACCAAGTTGCATTCACATAGCACATACATGTGGGGTTTAGGATGTAGGACTATAAGTTGCTGGGATTTTTTGTTCCATTATATAGTCTTAGAAGTTTCAAATTCACTTCCAGTCAATGTTATAAAAAACAATTAAAATTCACTTTTTTCAAGCTTCCTAGCTAACAAATTACAAAAGTNCGGTTCTCTTTGCTCCCCTGTGCTGTGAGAGCCCGGGGAGGAGTGGAAAACACTCCCCAGTGCTCCAAAGTGGTGGGAGCAGAGCGATGAGGGTGGCCTGTGTGCATATTAATGACCCGCGGAACCCCAAGGAGACCTGTACTCCTCGACTACAAAGGTATGACTGCATAATAAAATATAATGTTCAAGTATAAATCATACATCCCCAAATAAGTAATAATTTATAAATAATAAATAAATATAAATATTATTTTTTAACTGAAAGTAGCAATAATTTCAGCAATAGAACTCTTATCTGAAGCCATTACAAAACTGCTTAATAGTAGCAAAACAAACATGAAAATGAGGAACTTACCATCTGTCCCTTCTCACCCTGTGAAATAACCCAATTCCTACAAAAATATTAAAGGAAGAAAAGACCAGAAAGCTGATACAGAAATGTGAATATTTTTCATACTATCCCTTCTTAAATGCGACCTCTTAAAAATATAATAATTTTGAGAGAGAGAAACATTATGAACCATGTTTCCTAACAAACTTCCTCCAAAGCATTTAGAAAATATCGAAGTTCATGCCACAACCTCTTCCATTCCCAAATTCTTCATGTCTATTAGATGACAATAGTCTTTTTCAGACAACAGCTAACAAACTGTAGGTCAAGAAGCAAGAAACCTCTGAGTCACCAAAGTCCTAGTTTCAAGCTATTCTTAGTTGCAAATAATGCAACCTTTATATTACGAATGACTAGCACTTCCAATTTAATAATTCATTTTGAATTATGTCATCCTTAATTATGACAACTATATGCATTTTCTTTTCCTAAAATGTCTGTGAGAAATTTATGTTTTTATCTAATATCATTTAAGTTATGCAGAAGATTATGTCAGCAAAGAATTTCTGAGCGGTAGACTGTAGCACTTACAAATATTTGACACTCAAATGCAAACACATTGGCAGATTTAACCAAGTTGCATTCACATGGCACATACATGTGGGGTTTAGGATGTAGGACTATAAGTTGCTGGGATTTTTTGTTCCATTATATAGTCTTAGAAGTTTCAAATTCACTTCCAGTCAATGTTATAAAAAAACAATTAAAATTCACTTTTTTCAAGCTTCCTAGCTAACAAATTACAAAACAGCAAGACACAATAAGATCAGTTTTGAATTGTTCCTTTACATTTCAAAAAATATTTACATTGAGTGTTCTATTTTTCCAGATATAACAGCAAAAGTAGGATTTGCCGTCTTGCTTTTCTTTAACTCGGTCCAACGGAATTATTAAGAATAAAAAAAAAGGAGGAAATTTCCTGTCCTTTTACACCTTCTATATGTAGACAAAATATTTTCCATTCCTTCTATTCCTCTGTCAAATGTAACATATTCTTGGCAAGTTTATACAAAAAAATCCACAGAAGACTGGCAATTTAGCTCACAGTGAGAGCTTCCCTGCCTGTCCCTTGGCAGAGGGCATTATCTTTTATATCTGAGTTGACAGTACATTTTACCACTACTTCCTTTTCATAATCTTCTCACACAGTCTGTCTCTCTCTGATATTATCAGCACCTATTTCTGAGTATGTAGAGGAGAAAGGTAATGGCTATGTCAGCATATATTTTTCAGCTAAAAAATAAAGCTGGTTTCACCACTGTAAATGTTGCTTTTACTTGTGTTTATTAAAGCTGGACACTACTGTAACACTCTGGGTCTGAGCCACACACTGCATATATATAAGACTCCAAGAGATTTCACCCACATAAATTCTTGCAAAGTCTTTGGTCCTTTGATACCTTGAGTCATGTAAAGAGAGCACAGAGAGCACACTACAAGTGTTTTCCCAAGAGAACTTCTTTTAATTTAGTGAGAAAATAAGCATTTTGACAAGAGTTTTTTCAGGGTGACATACAAACAAGGCTGAAGCATTATACCAAAAGCACCCTTCAAACAAAGACAGTCTACAAAAGCATCCAGTCCAAAGCCATTAGTAACCTATCTTGGTCAAACACAAGCCCCTTGGCTGTAAGTTATCCAAAAGACTAAGGAAAGACAAAAGAAAGGAAAGAGAGATTAAAAGAGTAAAGGAAGAAAAAGAGATCAGAGTAAGAGATAGCTAGCACCAAAGACGCCAGTGAAGATCACATCATGACAGCAGGTTCCCAAGAAGAAGGCCAAAATGAAGACTATCTGTGTGGTATTTATGGGGTTTGGCCACTCTGGTCATCCCTTCCAGGTGGGACATTTTGGTCATTGACTATCCAGTGCCCTCCAGGCCAGAGTGAGGTGTGGTACAGTCATTCAAAGCTCCAGGGAGCATGATGTGGGCAGGCTACTAGGCAGGCCTTCACAAGGCTCCTGAGGTATGTGTGCTCTGGGATGCCATGTTACACAATGTACATCCTAATCCTGCTGTGAGGCTGTTGGCCCCACCATGCCCCCTATCCCGATGCACACACATAGATGAGATGGTTGGTCCAGCACAATAATTGAACAATCTAGTGAGATATGAATCTTGTCTTTCACAACTACTATAGCCTGACTTTCACTCTTTGCTCATGAAATTGAAAATATGTGATCTTGAAGCCTTACCTGGTGAAAAGTACTTTCTTTCTGTCAATTTTTTCTTGTTTCTTTTCAGGATATTTTTTCCCAGTCACTTTTTCAGACTCCTCTGTTGTTGTCAATTAGATGGGAAAAAATGAAACCCTATGAAGTGTTGGCATTTTCTGTTGCTCTGAAACCAAAAAGGAAAATAAAGAAGACAACAGGGTGATATCAGCAAGTTTGTGTATACATCCTACTTCTTTTTATATTATTCTACTGACTCCACAGTCATCTCCAAATCTCCCGCATCTTCCAAAGGGCAGGATGACCTCTGCTCTTCATGCCTTTAAGACAGCATATGATTAAAAATCAGGATGCTTCATCTACCTTTTATTTCCTTCCCTCCGTGAGAAACAGGTTTTTTCCTTAAAGCAGAGAAATTATGAATATGTCTACTTTTTCTGATTTTTGAAACTATAAATTTTTCTATATCTACTGTAAGTTACAACACTTAGCACCAATAATGATTTTCTGAATTCAAATCATAAAAGTTCAATTGTTTCATTTTGAGGAAACTTCTCTCAATGAACTCAAATAAAATGGAAGATGATTTTTTATTTCAACAGTTGTATATGAGTGGTATCCTGAGGTTGACATTGATAGAGATAAGTTGAAATACTATTTGTCATAATTTACAACAAGCTAAGCATCTAAGAAGCTCTGTCCTTAGATGACAAGTGATCACCTTTTTCAAGAGACAAAAGCCATGTCTGCTTACTTCAACAGCAATGTTACATTCTTTCTCTCTTTTACTCGAACACACACACAGAAAGGCAATATTCTGACTCAGATGTCAGAGCAGAAATGTAAAGAGAATTTCTTTTGTTGAAGTTTTGCTGTAAGTGATGGTGGAACCAACAAGTAGAAGCTTCACTCCACAAATTTAAAATTGAATATTCAGGGCTGGCAGATGGAAAAAAGCTTTTTAATTTTAAGTTAAACACGTTTGAACTGGGAACTTAGAATACACAACAGACATTGAATTTCAAATATAATTTTTGCAGAGACACACTTCATAGTGGAATCATCTTTTAATGTTGTTAATGTTTGCTTTCTCCATTCAGACTGCAGCAATTGTAAACAGCTGTAATTCATGTTAATGGCAATAAAAACAGGCACTTTACTGATCTGCCCGAATGGTTTTGGGGGGTTATCTACACAGGAAAGTTAGAATGCCAGGCTTGGAATTTACTGCATAGTAACTGCTCTACACAACTGTTCTCTTCTATAGTGAACATCCTAGCTGCATCTTAAATAGGATTTTTTTTGCATGACGTTTTATTGCCCTGTGCATGCAAAGTTATCCAATTTACATTCAATGCTCTCTGAAAAATTCTAATTGTTCTTCAAACAGGTTACCAGCAAAACTATTAAATCATTAAAATATTAAAAATTATCCCCCCCTTCAGCAATTTCTTTATTTTTCTTATTAAAATAGAAAACAATCTACAATATTTGATAGCTAGAAGGAAGTTAGAAAAATATTCATCAACATTTTTTCAAAGGAATTTTTTTCAGGGGACAGAAAACTCAGTGCCTTGGGGGATGTTCTGGGATCCAATCAGCTGAAGGGTAAAAAATACTTCAAACATACTAGCCATAATTCTACTGACTCTAACTCAGGTGTATTTGTTTTACTGAACAATTGTAGTGTTTGAAGAATGCAACTTATATTTCTGTAGCTGCCCTGTTCTGATTGTGTCAGTTTTTTCTTGTAACAGCAAATTAAGGTCTTTGAAACCAAGTACTAGTAAAATTAAATTGATAACATAAAACAATTGAAGCCACAAATGTATTTGGAATCAGGTTCTAGTAATTTGTTAGGGACCATACACTTGTGTTTTGCAATTGTGAATATCATGAAGTTCATCAGGGCCAAGGGCAAGGTTCTACACGCACCCCCTCATATCAATACAGGCTGGAGGATGGAGGGGTGGAGAGCAGTGCTGCTGAAAACACTTGGAGTTGCCATTGGATAAAAAGCTGGACCTGAGCCAACAATGTGCACTAGCAATGCAGAAAGAAGATCATACCCTGGGGTGCATCAAAAGAAATGTGGTGAGCAGGTGATTCTCTCCCTTTCCTCTGCTGTTTTGAGACTCCATTTGGAGTATTGTATCCAGCTCCGGGGTCTGCAGCACAGGAAAGATCAGACTCAATGGAGCGGGTCCAGAGGAAAGTCACAAAAATGATTAGAATTATGGAATATCACTCCTACAAGAAAAGGCTGAGAGAGTTCGGATTGTTCAGGCTGGAGAAGACAAGGTTCCAGGGAGACCTTACTACAGCCTTCCATTATCTAAAGGTAGCCTATATGAATGATGGAGATTACATTTTAGTAGGAACTGTTGTGATAGGACAAGGGTAATGGTTTTGAACTAGAAGCGTGTACGTTGAGACTAGATATTACTAAGGAATTTTTTGTGATGAGGGTAATGAGACACTGGAGAGGTGCTCAGAGAGGTGGTAGGTGCCCCACCCCTGGAAACATTCACAGTCAGGTTGGATATATACTGTGAATACTGTGGATGGGACTCTGAACCATCTGATGTAGTTGAAGATGTCCGTGTTCATTGTGAGGGGTTTGGACTAGATAACTTTTAAAAGTCCTTTCCAACTGAAACCATTCTTTAATTCTGTTGAATGTCTGTAGCCAACTTTCAAAATTTTCCAGAGGTATTTGTTGATGGACAGAATTTAGCTATAAAGAACACTTTCATGTGTTCTTTCTCTCTACATACGGGCCAGATTTAACTATATTGGTAAGATCTTAAATTATTCACTTTTCAAGTAAAGTCAGTATAACTTCATTCACATCACGAAAATCTCATCAATAAAGAATATTGAAGAGGTAAACTAGAATCAGCACTGCCTGGAATCCTCCAGTACTTATAAAAAAAGCTAATGTTTATCCTTCAACTAATAAAACAAACTGACAAAAGTCATCCAGCTTGCCTAGGTAGTTGACAGAATTCTTTCTCAATTGTGTTTCAGTCATCTCACAGGAACAGCATCTGGGAACATAACTGTGCTCTAGGAATGTTGGACAGGTTGACTTGTTCTGTAGCTCAGTATCTGAATCACTTGGATGTGTTGAAAAACTTCATGAAGAACTGCGAATCTGCTCTTTCATTCTATAATGAGGACTTTTTCCCTTAGGCACATATTGAAATGTGTTTTGGATGAAAGTGAAATCATCTTTATACACATCACTTGTGATTCACTGATCAAGTACTTTTTTCCCCCAACGAAATTATGTTCATAGAAGGTGGCAAAAAAAGAACGATAAAACCCAGAGGTAATAGTAACATTAGCTATCAAGTTCCGATTGCAAATGAACCCAAATCTTATTTGTGGACTGTAATCTAATGACCTATTGCAGCTGGTAGAGTGGGAAGAAAGTCCCACTTAGTATTTATTAAATATCATAGTAGCATCTTCCTACAAAGATTCTTGCTGTCAAAACAGCTTGGTCATGTGTATTCTGTTCCACAACATCTCTGTCGTATTCCACACTGGATTTCAGGAGAGAGGGACATTTCTGAGAAAAGACTAAAAGAATTAGAAAATATTTTCAATTGCAATCAAACTTGCAGTAGTCTGTAATTTTTTTATAATAAGGCCAATTCACTCTATTGTTAAAAATATTGCAATTGATTTATTTGCAGAGGATCTCTGGGAATCAATTGAAATTATAATGTTATTGTCAAGTGCTATGCTTTCCATAGTTGGAGAAAAAATTGTCTTGGAAAAAAACAGTCCTGGCAGATCTTTCTCTTGTTAAATAGTTTCTGTTTCGTATATAATAATTTTGTGGATGCTGTCTTTAACGTTTTCTGTCATAGTATAATTTACAGTTCTTGAATAAACTGAAGTACATAATATTGTACAAATTTAATTTTATATGTGCAAGTATCACTATCATGTTTTAATTTAAATGGAACTGATTTACAAGGCAAACAATAGATCATTTCCCAGCAAATAGATAAGACTTTGGTATATGTAAGTATGTTTGCAAATGTGTGGATTCGAGTTTTAGAAACCTGCAGTCAAACCTCCTACCTACATCTGTGAACAAACACATAAAAAACTGGAGGTCTGTTTAAACCAGCAGATGGACGGTCCTTGTATGAACAGATTGCAGGAGAGGCAGCGTGGGATGCAGCAACACCCCTTCTGAACTGCAAACTCAAGCATTCTGAGGCTAAGAAGTACACAAGAGCTCCACATCTCGTTCCTAGATGAATACAAATCCTCTCCCACCCACCTCTACAAAGTAATTTTACTCAAGCAGACTGATTTGCATTCCCTTCCATTATGAGCAAATTGCTTCCTAATATTTCAAATCTGCAGGACATGCTGAAGTGCTCGCACACTGTGAATAACAAGAATAGGCTTAGAGCTTATATCTGTGAAGGAAAGAGATAGTTCTTGGATTTGGTTTCTTTACAGTTGATTACTTTCTTTGACTTTGCTATGTAAAGATATTATTGCATTTCAGTCTGATTTGACTGTATTTCTTGCATTTTGTAAGAGGTTCAGGATGAAGGCTTTGTTATGGGTTAGATTTCTTTTGGTGAAGTTTTCCCATTACTATCATAAGATTTCAGCAAAACTGAGGAAGGGAAAAGGTGAGAACAGGATTCCTCGCTAAGTTGAGAACAGAGTTCCTCAGCAATGGTGGTGTGAAATACATACTTAACTGTTTTCAGACTGAGTGCTAGTGGTCCTGATGGTCATGTGGGTACAGAGATTCCCTTCTCTAGATGGCTGTGTGGGAGAGGGGTGGGCAACACTGGCGAGCGCTGAAGACAAGAGGGCTTGCTGGCCCTCTATGTCTGCCTTTTCTTCCCCCTCACTCTGGACAATAAAAAACTCTGTAAGTGACCAGCCTAGCCCACTGGGTTTTGTGAGCAACATCTGGGAGAGGGATCCAGCACTGCCTCACTGGTATTGTTTCTCCCCGCTCTCTCCCTCTTGCCCCGGCAAATGGTGAAGAGGTCCAGATCACCTCTGCTGCTGCCCCTGCCTGGCCCAGCCCAGCTCCCATGTCCAACTGGGCTCCACAGCAACTCCAGAGAGAGAGCCCTGCTCAAACTGGTCCTTGCTTGGAGCCAGTCTGTCTATCCCTCTTCATCTCCTGCTGTTCCTGTATCAGACAAGTGACTCTCACCCATCTCAGCAGCAAACTAGGGGAACCTCCCACGTGCGTGGTGAGCCCACAGGACCTGCTGATATCCCCACAGCTGTGACCACACTGAGGAAACACACTGAAGGGGTGGGGGGAAGGATTTGTTGTAGTGATATTTCTTGCTACTGTTTGTTCTTTTTTTTATTTTATTTTTTATTCTCTCTATATATTTTAATAAATAATTGTCACGTCTTTTTTCTAAAAGCCTCTTGATTTGAAGAGGGTAGTAAAGTGGAGAAGTTTTCTCTCCATTCCAGGAAAGTTTACACCTTTCCTGGCAGGTATTGTCTTAACCTTACACAATATTTTTGCCTTTTCCAAGTGTGAGGCTTGAGAGAGAAAAAAGGTAGAAAAAGAGCAACAATTCTGTGTCTTGAATATAGAGCCCCATAGACATTATGTGGTTTGATTTATTCGTGTTTGTTTTGTAAATATTCACGGAATCACATAATATTCTGATTTGGAAGGGACCCACAAGGATCATGGAGTCCAACTCTTAGATGGCACCACTGCCTCCCTGGCAGGAATCAAATCCACGACTCCCACATGAGAGGTGGGGACATTCACCACTATAATAAAGGAGATTTTTTTTTATAATGCAAAAGCTTATCCCATTCATAAGTGTTTCATTTAGCATGGATACTAAAACCAGGATAGCTGTGGCTCTTGTTGAGTTTATAGTTTGGTGTCATGAAGTTGTGAACTCCATGCCTATATGTCTTATCTGGAAGGTGTTTTCAGGGTTGTCTTCCTATCCACATCTAAGCTGTTACGTCTGAGCATTTAGTCATAATAGCACCCAGCTTGGGGGAGAAATGACAGGGAGGGGTTTTTTTCCCACTCCCTTACCAATTTTCCATTCAGGTCTGTTACAATAACTTTTGGGAAGTTTGAATTCTCTACGGATGCTAGAGATACCTTACTCTTCGCGCTATCTATCCAGGTTAGCATTATTATAGTCTATCTTATGTGGAAAGATGTTACTCAATGCCTGGGTGAGCCCATTTTGATTTGGCTGATCCAATTTTGGGATCTTATGAGTGAAAGCGTGCAACGTGATGGTACCAGCTTTTCGGGATCTCTGGCCCAGGATGTAGGTACTGAGCAAGGAAGTCAAAATGCCTTCATCTCTAAGAGCAGCTTGTAACAAATCTAAGACAAAAAATGTAAGACAAAAAAGCAAAAAAAACCCCCATTGTTTGTTTTCACAGATGACCTGCAGGAACATCATTATAAAAAGGCCTGGGAGACTGTTGAGAAAGGGATGTAATGCCTGTGAGAAATGACAGTATTGGAGGCACATTTCGGAAGGAATGGGGATCCAATAGTGACCCTGACAAGGTCAAGTGCACATCACATATGTGGTGGAGTCTTGGACACCAGAGGCCATCTGTATACTCCTGGGATCAATGTACTGGAAAGCAAACAAAGGGACAGTGGGCTCTATAACGAGCAGACTCAGGATGTACAATAGCATTGTCTATGTTCCTTTACAAATCCATATCTCCACCATAAATATGTTGGTTGAGAGTCCCAAGGCACTAACTACAGAAGTAGAAGATGAAATGAAGATCTCAGAGACAAGATTAAAGAGAGCATGTGCAGCAAGTGTAAGCTAGAGCCCCTGGTGTCTGGAAGAGGCTTCCCTGACTAGGAATAGAGAGTGCGCCACATGGGCTAACCTGTGTTTTTTCCTACATGAATATAGGGAAGACATAAGGAAGAGGGGTGGAAAACTCATTTATGTTTTATCACCACGGGTACAAGACTTAAAACGAAAAATTACCAGAGGCAATTCCACAAGGGTGAATGTAGCTCCAGTCTCTCATGAGTAAGCCCCTAGACTGAAGGGGGGCGGCACTAACATCTCTGCTCCCCTGGAAGGGACCTCTCATATATTCACAGGAGGAAGGCTATGATTGCCAATACCAGTACTGGGAGGCCCTGCCTCTAGCCAGGTGGAAGCATGGAACAACCATGTCTACTGAACTGTGTGAATTCAATGGCCTAGCACATCAAAACCACAAGAACACAAAGCTCTGATTGATACTGGTGTACAATGCACTCTAATTCCACCAAGGTATGTGGGGATGGAATCTATTTCTATTGGTGGGTTGACAAGGGCCTTTCAAAATCACAGAATCA
>WEKX01026215.1:0-25945 GCA_013390025.1 Pitta sordida
CCAGGTCCCTTTCCACCTGATCATCCCCCAGCCACTCCGCCCCCAGCCTATAATATGCAGATTTGTGTACGAACGTGGCATTATATCAACACCAGGTGTTGCTTTTAATAGCTATGTGAGTTTCTGTGCTAAACAGTAATCAGAAGCAGGTTTGCTCATACTGAGTTGTCAGGCTACATGCAGGCTGCCATCAGTTCTTTCATGCTGAATAGGGCTGTCAAGCACTACCTGGAGATACTCTGTTGTGAGGCAATTATTCCTGTGATTTTTCCAACCTAGATGAGCAGCGTTGATGAACAAGAACCCGACTTGGCAAAGGGAACAGCTAGAACAATCCATTTTATATATGTACTCTTTTTTTCCCTTCCTAGTTCTACTTGGTAAATATACATAAATAATTAAAAAAAAACCCTTTCATTTTATACCTCTTCATCAGCCACGGATAAAAGAATGAACCAATACTGGTAAGGAGGCAATGATAGGACAAACGATATCTCTGAGACTCATATATCTAAGGGACAACGAAGAATCTTAATGCCTCCGGATAAATGTACAAGACAACTGTTCATTGTTAATTCAGAAAGCCCAACCTTTTCTAGTGCCCTGCATCACAAACCTGCATGCTATACCTGATGGAAGATCTAATTACTCAAAGAGTATTTGCTTGATGGTGTTAGAATTTTTGCTGATTGAAAACAAGAGGCTTTTGTTCTGTAAACCTGTCTGAATAGTGAAGTATCCAATACTCTTCATGCTATTCTTGCTGTCAGGAAAGAACTTTAGCCAGCTGTGGGTTCAGGATATACTTGATGACAGGTGTGGCTTGAAGAACTCTCAAAACATCAATACTACTATCCAGAAGTATCAAATACTAGTAATTTAAGGGATTGTGGTATGATTTCAAATAAACTTATTTCCTAGACTTGTTATGTTGATGGGAGTGTGCAGACACAGGCCAAAACGCATTAAATAAAGAGTTTAGTTTCACGAAAACTATCTCTTCTGGATGATGACCCTCACATTATTTTAAGAATTAAAGCCAGTGGAAGATAGTAAATCTCTGGAGAACATCTCTAGCACAGAAGTCAGTAGGCAGAATAGAAGGTGAACACAGCTGCAAATGTGTTGAAACGTGCATGAAGATGATGATAACCAGCAGTTTAGAGGTATGCTGCAGTGTTTATGAAAATGCACAGAGATTTATAGATAAATGCTACATTTTCATGCAAGATTTGTAGCACAGCAACATTGAAAAGCATAAGACTTTGCATAGTGTTACAGTTACTCAGAGAGAATTAAAAATATCAAGTACTATAATAAAGACCCTATCTTTTATAATATAAAATGAGATGCTCTGATGTTTTAAGAACTGCTTAGGATCCTTACTGCTGTAAATAACAGTATATGTTATTGGTACTATGATTTACTGCCAGTTTTTCATACTGGGTTAAAAGCCTATCTTTTAGCCAGCTATGGAACAGTGACTTAATTTTGAGCAGTTTGAGGCTAACCTTTTAATTAGGGATCTGCCAACAGCAATTCTCATCCCTATTTCAGAAGAAATATAGTTCTGTTCAAAGCTGTTTTTTAATGGAATTATATGGCTACCTCAACTGCATTTTAGAGCTATGCTCTTTCTCTTTGTGCTTAAACCATGCGGATACTTGTGTTGTAATAGAAGGTATTGTGGATATGATTCACATTTCTGTGTCTGTAGTTATGCCTATTTCATCGATATCTTTGGAGAATAGTATCTTTTATTTACAATAAGTGTTTTAACCACTGCCTTTCACAGAAGCTCAGAGTTAAACTCTAAATGTTATTTACTTCCCTTTAATTATAAAAATAAATCAGGTTAGTTTGTAATTAAAGATAATGATAATGTTGTTTGATACCTCATGGGAAGGAGTTTAAATATGACATGACCAAGGAGTTCTGGAAAGGAGGGCAACAAAAATAGCAGAAGATTCTTTTTCCCCCCTTTCTTTCCTGGAATGGAGAACAAAGATAATAACCCCCAGCAAATTTGTTATGTAAACAAAATGCAGGAAGATGATAGCAGATGTAGATCAACTGGATGCAAGAGAAGAGAGGTAACAGTGAGAAAGACACACATGAGCTCACATAGATTTTGAGGCCCACCTTCAGAAAGTCACCACTCCCACCTAACTGCTTATGTTCTCCCAATGGAGACAGCAGAAACAGAGCATCAGGGGTTTCTGTCCAAATCTATCTCTCAGAATCATATAATAATAGAATATCCCCAGTTGGAAGGGACCCACAAGGATCACTGAAGTCCATCCCCTGGTCCTGCACAGAACAACCACAAGAATGACAGCAGGTACCTGAGAGCATTGTCCAAGCACTCAGACAGGCTGTGACCACTTCTCTGGTGAGACTGTTCCAGTGACCAATCATCCTCAGGGTGAAGAAACTTTCCTAATGTCCAGCTTAAACCTCTCCTGACACAGCAGGAGTTTTGTGAAGCTTGAGTATCTCTTGAAAAGGTTGTTCCATGTCTGATATTCAAGTATAATGAAATTTTCTTGTATCTTTGCTGTGTCTTAACAGAAGGGAAGAAATAATGAGAATGAGGGCCACTCATTCATAATTAATTATTACTATATTGAAAATTTAATACATACTTCTTCCATATAAGTGAAAAATTTATGTGGGTATTCCTGGTGTTTCAAACTATGAATACTCAGCAACACAGCTAACTTGGTGTACCTCTGGAAGTTCTAAATTCCAGTCCATAAAACACTGTGAAAAGGGATGACTTCCCTATCTAGTCAGAAGAAGATAAATTTGAACTGTATTTTGTAGTTTGCTGCTATTTCATCTCTTTCCTGCTTCATATGTGTATGTGTTAATAGTAATCTCAAGAGGGAGTTAATCCATCTCAATGGAATTTTTTTTACATATGAAGTATGCTGATACATGTGGGAAACAACATGAGAATGAAAGAAAAGAAGGTCCTTAACACAGCTGTAAAGAATGAATGAAAATCAGTCTGTTCTCTCTGTGTAAGTTGTGTCATTTGCTGAACTTGTGGGATAAACTGAAGACTGGATAACTTTCATTGAGTTTGGAAGATTTGATTATTTGTTTTGTAAAAATATTATCACAATGTTGTAAGATATGCTTTGTGAGACATTGCAAAATTGATAAAAAACCAGCATTGTTATGTCTGCAGATGTTAACTATTTTATAAGGCAATAAATTTTACAGCTGAAATCACATTAAACTCATATTTGTAATATTGTCTGGCTTGCTTTTTAAACATTTTTGATGCATGTGACTGGTCCTTTGTGAATACTTCTAGGCAAGGGAAGTGGGGGTAGTAGCCATAATTACCTACATTATTTAAGTTTCCTGAATACAAGGAACAAGAAAAGTACAATTGTATGCTGACTCTAGAGAGATTGGATAAGGCAAAAGAACTTAAATACAACACTTTCTCTGAAAATGTAAGAGCCTCTCCGCTGATGTGGGTTTTGCCTAGCAGAATCAGCTAGAAATGCTTTGGGTATTCCTATGAGGCTATGCCATACCTCTGCCATCTCAGTACAGGGAAACTTCCCTGTAAGTATAGAAATACATAGAGATACTTTATTTTGATAAGAATATGAGGTATATTAATTTTTGATATATAGAAATGATCTTCAGTGCAATGGGGAGAAAGGGAACAAAGAAAACTTGCATGATGATGATTTTGTTATTTTTACAAATACAGTCGACCCCCGTTACTCGCAGGCTGTTGGGTCTGGTCAGACTCCCGCGAGTTCTGAAATCCGCAAAGATAGCGAACCCACTACGCAGTCGAGTACGCCACGCCCATAGCTACGCCCCCTCCCCTAATAATGTTGGGAAGAGGGTGGGTCCTAGGAGCGAGGTTTGTTTCAGATGTCTGGCTGTGCTCCACCGAGGTGGGCGAGCGCCGAGGACGGGACCGGCGCGGGGTGGGGGGGGTGAGTGCCAGCTCTGCGAGCTGCGGCAAGCAAGCAGGACGGGGGTGCGTCGTGAGCCGCAGCAAGCGAGTGAGCGGGATGGGGGTGCACCACAAGCCGCGGCGAGCAAGCAAACAGGACGGGGGCGGGGGTGCACCACGACGCCTGTGAACAGGGCGGGGGGAGCAGGGACGGGCCTGGTTGTGCAATCGGGGAGGCGGGTGGGGTGGAGCCGGCAGCGCGAGCGGCGGAGCTGGGGGCCATCAGACTGAGGGTGCGGTAGGGTCTGCGCACGCGCCGAAGTTGCACATCTCACGGAAAAATCACCAGCAAATGCTGAAGCTCGCGTATAGTGGACCGTGAACACATGGGGGTTCACTGTAGCATAGAAGATGGAGACATGTATATAAAGGATAATTACTTTCAAAAGCTACTTCTTAAAGTTGCCATGCTGTTCCTTTTGACCATTTCAATTGAAAAAAAATCCGGTATTTGAAAAATCCATTACTTGCAAAAATAAGTTCAGCCATGTCTGGACTTGTTTGATATTGCTGGAGGACTTGTGTTTTCCACATTTCCCTGAAAATTCAATGTGGAAGTCAGGCTATGCGGGTCCCAAATAAGACCGCGGGTGCACGATATAGGGACTCGACCATATATGTGCAGTGTGCTGAAGCACATTTTTACTTGTTTCTCAGTAAGTAGCTGCTCCTCTCAGTAGGAGGGCAAGATAGAAGATACTACGAGCAGAATTAGAGGACACTTCAATTAGTATGAACAATCAGCCCTATTCCCATTTTTTAAGTCTTGTACTTCCTGATGGATTTCCAAGTCTATTTTGTTCTGCCCACCCATAGAGTAACTTGAGCTCTTACTAGTTAGAATTTCTAAATATTACAATTGGTTTGTGTGATTTATGTCCTCTAAGTGCTGCTATCTGTTAGCTGTCATTTGTCTGGCAGGAATCTGTAGCCACCTGTCACGGCGTAAAAGCAGTGTTTGTGGTTTCATGCTATGTAGCCTTATCTAAACTGAAGATGTGTCATGGTTCTATACTTTATCTTTGTATTTTAATTTAACATTACAAGTCTTGTGCCAAAATAATTTCCTGAAACTTGTGTATATCTTGATGCAGACAATTATAGTTCTCTCTTTTACATGTAGGCTCCCTCTTTTGCATATATAACTTTTTAGGAGGTGGAAGTGCATATGATCCAATGTAGTTGTTCCATGCATGCACCTACCTTTTAAAAATATTTTATATGCACATGCAGATGCCCTAAGCTTAGAAGTCTTAAACAGGTTTTTCTGGGTTACCAAAATGCCCCAGGCTTCCCCTTCCGATAGTAAACCTTATGGGATATATTCTTGGTTAGGAAAGGTGTGTGAAAATCTCTTAAAAAACAAGTCTGTTAAGGAAAATAACACTTTGTTTGCCATTCTGTAACCTCAGAGTCTCCCTCTCAAGTTGGACAGATGTCCATAACTTCCTTGGTTCATTGGAAATCACCTCAGTCCCTACCATTATATTTATTCCGGGGTCCAACTCAGTGCTGACCCTATAGTGAGTACAGAAATGTGCCGGCTAACTCAAGGACAAGAACAAGTCTGAATGTGCAGCCTGGTGCAGGAAGCAGAACAAATTTGTCTGGGCTGATCATTGTGCTGTCACCCTATTGGGGTTCAAAGAAGTTGTCCATGAGACACGTTACCTTTATTTCACGCTGGAGACATAAGGGCACTCCCCAGCTCTGTACACCGGAGAACAACTCTACTGCATCTCTTTTGGAGAATGCTTCTTGGCCTATGCAGAAAGCTCAGCATGCTCCCTCAGTCCTGACTCTTGCTGTGGGAGCCCTGCCTTCTGCCACCTGTGACGCTCTCCTGGGGGTACCTGACAGAGGTGTTAGTAGCAGAGATGCCCTCAAATATCTCTTTCCCAGAGAAGGCAGCAAATTATTTGGGGGTGGAGTGGTGAGGGCCACATGTGAGGATTTCCCTGAAGGCACTGAGCTGGGCCAATAGTTAAAGCACTGTAGAACATCATATTCATTTAATTAGACCTTGGCTGGTTTGATATTCATAGTGGTTTCATTTCTCTTGCCCTTTCCCACCCTTCCAAGGAGCGGTGATAAAGAATGACTTTTTGGTTGATTGCTTTTTAATTCTACAACTTTAAGTGGTGAAACTGGATAAGATACACAAAATGCATTATACTGCTTGCACTTTATGACTAGTCAGCTCTCTAGACTTGCATTAAGGCCAAAAGGATCAGGACCAAAAGTTACATCTGGCCTTTGAAACCAGCTTTGTTTAAACACTTCCATATATTTTGTAGCCTGGGGTGAGGAAGTCATTCAGATGCAGTTCTCATGATAAGACTGTTGCACATGCATGTCAGCAGTACTGCCCTGGCATGGGACAGCTGGGTAATGTGGTGTCTGGCTGCAGGAGGACGTGAACAAGCAGGAGATGGGGAGACCCAACATTGTCAAGAAGTGTAACACGAAGATTTTTGATCTGCACTTCCCCAAATTACAGCAGGATAGATGAATTCCCATTGAGCTATTATCACCTTCATACTCTGAAATACCCCTAGAGCTTCCCATGCCTTTCAAATTTGAGGCCATGTATTATGTGCCATATGGCCTTTGATCCTGCGAAGATTCTAAATGCTTACAGGAAGATAGCCACCACGGTGGCAAGTCATTAAAATGGTTTTAGATAAAGGATTTAAAAGCTATCTCAGGAGGCTCGGATGGATGGAGTGTGGTGCCCATGGCTCCAGGGTTGTGGGTTCGATCCCTGTGTGGGCGTTCACTTGGGAGTTGGACTAGATGATCCTTGTGGGTCCCTTCCAACTCGGAATAACCTGTGAACCTGTAAATCCATTACTAACACTTTTTCCTTTAGATTATATTTTAATAACACCAACTTTCACTTTTTTTCCAGTGGTCTAAGTCATCCCCTGCATAAATGATTTTCATTTGATTCAATAGTTGACTGAAATATCAAGTTCATTCAAAGCAAAATATTCTTGAGACATTCTGTGTCTGCACAACTACCTTAAAACTAATATTTGTGACTCTGGGCTGGTAAAATGTAAAAATTGCCAGTATATACACTGGCAAATGCACACATGCACACACAGACGTGCATGTGTGCAGAAAAAGATACCATGTGGCAAAATTTTACTATCATATATTTCACTTCATACTTGCTATGTTGTTCTGTTTATATATGTCTATGAACATTTAAGAAAAAAATAGTTATGTCTGATTTTTTTGGGTATTATTAATCTGCTGAAGAAGCTTAGAAAAACATCAAGGAGAGGAGTCTCGAAATTAATGTTATGATAGCTGAGCACACTGGGTGTGGAATGCAACCAGTGATACAGAGGACAGCTAAACTATTTCCAAAGTAATAGAAGCTTTGACAAGTAAAATAATTGTTGTAGAACAAGAGAACATATTGATATCAAAATAGCAAAGAGAACCAATTTGTTCTTACTGGCATGAAAACAGCAAATAGAATTTCCCTATTAATACAATAATAATGCTTTGAATTGGTGAACCTATCTAAGTGAGGATTCTAAAGTGGTTCTGAAAAGGAACAGGTCATAATTATTATCATAAGAAAAACAAAGGAGGACAGAATCACCTCATATCAAAAATATCCATTCAAAATCTTTTGGCGGATACTGAAAACAAGACCAGATGTGTAGATGTAGAGGAATTACTATATCCTTGCTGAGGCAGTAATTTATGGAGAGGATTTGTTGTGGAATTTACCCCTTGTTGCTGAACTGTTGTCTCCATTCTGAGGGTATGCCCACACTTGTGAAGCTGCTGGAATTTATTGAGGGAACTATTCCAGAATAATTTGGTAAATTTCCAGGTCTAATTTTCAAATGTTTCTGGCCCTGATGTTTGAGAAAGTGTGTGGTTTTATTTGTATGGTTGTATGGAAATAGAATTGTCTTCCTGAGGTCACAGAGAAAGCCAGAAATAATAATGTTGATATGAGATTTGCCCTGTACCAGGCTTGTTTAAACTGAAAAAGGCAAGTCCACAGCATAGTAAAGAAGAAATGTAGACTGAAAGATAAAAGAAAACCAATTTACTATCAGATAGCACAGAAGCAGCATTATTGAATATATGCTTCTTTTTCAGATTAAAACTTGAAAAGGCCTAAAAATGTGAAAAATTTGAAGTCATAGACATCTGGTAATTTTCAGTCATGTACTGTAAAATTTGGGGTCTTTCCTGGAAAAAATAATACCCAGCTTTCTACAGAGCACACGAAAACTCTAAAAGAAGCCACATTATACTTAAGTCCTCAGTAGGAAGATTGTCTTAGTGAATAAAACTACACATGCTTTCAAACCCAAACTGCTATAGCTCTGTATAAAAACACTACACCTTACAAACAGTTGCATGTGAATAATTCTTGGTAAAGGTGACCTGCAGGGTCAGTTAGGTATGAGAAGAAACATTAGCCAGTTCAACAGAATGCCTCAGGATGTAGAATTTATATTATATTGGCATCATATACTCCAGAAATATTAATAAATTCTTTTCCACGTCAGTGAAGTAATAGTTTGATTTTAAACATGTGCACACATGGGAGAAGTTAAAAAAAAATTTAGTGTATTAACGTGAAGAGTAGTGATTTACAAGTAGAATCAATTCTGATCTGTGTGTTGTACTCTCTAAGAGTGTCCATATTATCTATTTGCCAAGCTCAGCTGTTCTAAGGTTTGCTTTAGTTTATTTATTTATTTATTAAAGCTAACAACTTTTGATCATCAGGAAAAGCAAGTACTTTGTACAAAAGTGATTTTTTTTTCAATCATTCCAAGTTTTTAAAAAACCTGTGAATGAAGCATCCCAGTCCTAATTTTAAGGAACTGGCTCAGAGACATTGAAGTCACAGATAGTTCTTTTGCTGATTTCAGTAGACTTTTAGGATCTGAGATTAGTTTGTGTCATGGGTTAACCCACATGGACATGGACCTGGTTTTCTTTGTGAATTTTTTTCCATTTTCTCCCGAGATGGGGGTGGGGCGGCGGCACGGCTTTTCCCCCCAGCCTCCTCCTCACCGCTGTGGGGCGCCGGCGCGGCTTTTTCGTCCCCCAGCGTCTCTCCTCGCCACCGCTGGAGTGATGCTGGTGGCGGAGGCATGCAGGAGAGGTGGTGCTGGTGCCGGCAGCGCGCCACGTGGGGGGGTCTGGAGGTCGCCCCGATGATGACATAAAACACCGGTGCTCTCGAAAGACAGAGGAGATCAACAGCTTAGAGCATAACCTCATTAGACAGAGGGCGGAACTACCAGAGGTGGGATGGGGGCAGGGTTTTTTTTTAAAAGCCCCAGGGCGAAAGAAATCGGGCTCTTCCTCCTCGCTTCACTCCATGAGTCTCTGCTGCTCCGAACTTTCCTCCTAGCTGATCTTGAGAACATCAGCACCTGTCTTCCCCCGACGAGAGCCGGCGGACGTCGCTACCGTTTTTTCTGCCCGTATTTTGTTATTGTTGGGACTTGTGGTTTTTTTGGGGGATTGCTGTTTTGGGTGGGATTTGGGGTTGAAGGATTTCTGCATCGCGCTGGGAGTGGGTTTTGTCCCGTGGGGGAGGGGGGAGCTTTGGTTTTTATGTTCCCCACTGTTGATACCAGTTGTACACAAATTACTTTCCCATTTTATATTTCCCTGTTCCCTTTCTCTTTTCTTTTGTAAATAAATCCTGTTACATCTCTAACGATCTCTCGTCCAAGGAGTAGTAAATAACCCTTTACTAGTCTTAAACCAAGATATTCTGTCATAACCTTTTTCTGTCTAAAGTATTTACAATTCATGGAAGCAGCAGCAAGTTATGTTCTTGATTCTAAATTTAAAATTGCGAAGGAATACAATCTAAAATATTTTACAGAGTATGTAATGAACCAGTGATACTTTTCAGTTCAAAAACCCATGACACGCTATTTAAAGATAATTGTGGTATATTTCAAATGTCGAAGTTTCTAGAAGGTCCAAGGAGTTGTAGACAAATATGGGGTTTTTTACACCCACGATAATCTTAATAGATGAAGATATGAGAAGATTAAACACGTTATGTGAAGCTCACTTCACCTCCTTTTGGGGGAAGGAAGAGCTTTTAAAATAAGAAAATTATCTTTAAATGCTGAAACATACATATGAATTTGAATATGCTTGTCAAGCTGATCTGTTTGAAAGATACTGTAAAATATGTTTCTCAGTGCTCTTATACAAGCTTTGTTCTGATATTGAGATGCCTGGGGAAGAAGTAAATTATAATAAAGACAGATTGTTAAAACAGAATAATCTGTGTCTCAATACTTGAACATATCATTATCTGCTATTAGTATTAACAGCTTGATGCTACCAGAAATAACACTTAAATTCATAAATGGTGTTCTGATAGATCTTGGTTGTGGTGCTTGTTTCCCTGTCTCAGTCTCCTGTGCAGGAAATTTTCAAGAGTATTATCATCTGAATATGGTGCTTTGTTGAAAAAGGCAATTTCCATCTTTGGCTGTGAATAATAGGATGATGGGATGGGGAGTTAGGTAATAAAAAAAGAATAATTGTGATGACATGATCCTGAGATTAGTTCATATAGATAAAACATGGTGTTCATGGCACCAGGGTTGTGGGTTCAATCCCTGTATGGGCATTCACTTGGGAGTTGGACTTGATGATCCTTGTGGGTCCCTTCCAACTCAGAATATTCTGTAGTTCTGTGATTCTGTAATGGTGCAATATAAACTAAAAATTCAATCCGAAATATTGTCTGTGGCTCAGAGGGTCATGAAACTTAGAGAAAAAAAACCAGTGCCAGGGTTTCATGTCTATATGTCAAGAAGGTGAAGGGCTGCCATAATGACCAGAGTCCTCACAAACTTGCCTCAGGGTGAGAACCCACGAATGCATAAGCACCTATATCAAAACCAGAAACTTGCTATGAAAAGGCTTTTTGAACTCTAAAACAAACTAGGCTTTAATAACATCCAGTTGGTGCAAGATGAAGCAGATAAATGTAAACTACAAATAAAGAACACATTTTTAATAGAGATGTTAATTAAGCTCTGGAATAGTTTATCATGGGTTGTGGTAGATTTACCATCACTGGAATCATTTAAATCAAGTTCATATGTGTTTCTAGAGGTCTCCTCCAGTTGAGAGGGGAGTTAATTCAAGGCAGCCCTGTGGCCAATATTATTCAGCGGGTTGGGTTAGATCTCAGACATTTCTGGCCTGGTTAAATATTCATCTAACAAAAACTGCTTTGTCTATGTAAAATGAGAAGGATTAGCTATAATCTGAAACAAAAAATACATCATAAACTGTTTCAGACAAAAAGTAGCCTCAGAGATAAAGCATAAGCTGGACAGGTGGCTGAGGATCTTGGAAGACAAATAGTTAAAGATGTAAAAGGAATCAGGGTAGTAAAAAGAGTCAATTAAATAGCATGAAAATGGAAAACAGTAAAAAGCATTTATTTCCTGGAAAAAAATCCCATACTTTTTTACATGCTTAAATGAAATGATGGGAAGGAAGAGGATAAACGGACATAGAAAGGTAGCATGGTCAGAGATTATTTATGGTATTTGGCAATGGGGAAGAAATCAGCATATTAATCTGAGTCACACTGCCTCTGTCTTAGTAAAGTGAAAATTAGTTGCATCAGTGTTGAAACACATAAAGTACTAAATGATATATATTGGAGCAGCAGTGATCTTTTGCTTAGCACAAGACACTGATGTGTATTAACTATTGCAAATGGTGTTTACAGCAGGCTAACAGATAACAGTAACATGCTTTAAAAAGCTGCTAAGATTCCTGAATGATTTCACATCGGTTTAGCAAGTATGTTTCAGTGCATACGTACTTGGCTAGATTGCAAGGTTGTGCAACCTGTGAATTATCTTATATGCCATTCCTTTAATTATGGGAACATATTTCAATACATTTTCTTTCATTCACCTATATTTATTAGGTGTAAATTGTAATGACCTTATTCTAATTTAGCAGGTTGCTTCCCAGTGATTGCCACTTGTGTAACAGTTTTCAGTCACAAGAATATACAGAGCTAACATAGCCATGAAATCAGTCAGCCTAACCTGTTTTTAAAGTATCTACAACCAAATGGACTGCCAAAAATAACCCAAAACAATACTCCAAAGCAGTGCGAAAGATCAAATTTTCTATACAATTTGCTAATTTCTCTATTCTGTCAAAGAGCTGCTTAGGACCTTGGGCTATATTTGACACTCACAGAGAAGTGGTATTAGTCCATATCATTGGCACCAGGCTTGTGTTCTGGAACTCAGTTGCATGTTGTCCACCTGATCCCACTTCTGAAAGAAACAGATGAACTTGGGGGATTTAACTTTCAGCTTGTATCTTGGGATCTACCTGAGGTGTTCCAAGGTAAAATGTGGATGGATGTATCCTATATTTGAACATTAGAAAGAATATTCTCCTCCAACCCAAGCCTCTGTAAAAGAAGTTCACAGCAACACAGCTGTGGAGCTTGGAAGTTTTCTTTCTATGATAATAGCTGGGTCTTAAAATTAATTTATAGGAAGTTTTAAATGTAGCTCCACTTAGAAAATCTTCAAAGTTGAATTTTAATCCATGTCGTGGATCAAAGGCAGTTCTGCTTTGCAAAGGAGAGCAAATTACGTCTCTGCATGACAAGCAGCCCGGCAGGTTGCATCCCTCTGCGGCAGGAAGCATAACCCCAGGAGATGACCAGACTGCCTCTTAACTGAGGGTGGGTAGTTTTTTTTTTGCCATGAGACTTCCATTCAGCAGCAGTGATTGGAACTCAGGGTGGTCTGTGGCTCCTGCAGCTGCATCACCTCTGCAAGAAGGTGGCAGCTGAGGAGGCTTGTGGCTGGTTGTCGCTGCCACTTTTCTTTTCATGCCCCAGCCCAGCTCTGCACCAAGGCACCTACAGTTTCTTTCTCCTAAGGAAATAAGATGGGAGCATTTGATGTATGTTCAAATCAGGGTTAATTCCTTCGGTCTTTTCTTCAGCCTTTGTGTATTAGCTGACTGCACATGGAGCTCAAAAAAGAGCTATCTGGGGACCTCCATAGCATGAAGTGTGAGCCTGCTGGGGCAGAGATCCCAAGGACATGTGACAACCTGAGTGGCACCTGCCCTTGTGGTTTTGCTTTAGCTGTGTAGAGTCAGACTTGCTCACATGTGATACTAAGGGTTAATTTGGCTATCAAGAAGTCCGGGATAAAGAGTTTGGAAAAGTGGCTGATTCCTGTTTCCTACACTCGTGTCTCCTCTGTACCAAATGTGACCATTGTACAGCCTAGTGTTATACACTTGTTAACACACACTTATTGAAGATTGTTACTTCAGTGAATGTTATGGACACAACACATGAAACCTCACAAGTTTTCTGTTTGTTTGTGTTTTTTATTTATTTATCGTAGTGCTCAGTTGTGCCTGCAGGTAATATCTCAGCAATTTATTTTCTCTCAAAGATTGCATTTTTGGACACAGGAATGCCAGTGACTCAGTGGTCATAACTTCTCTCAGTTATTCTTCGGGAACAGCAGCATAAGTAGCAGCAAGAGATGCAAAATGAAAGCGCAGAGCTTTCATCTGGTAGTCAGCTGAACAGAGGAGAATGTACTTATCATAAAAGTCTAACCTGTGAGGCAAGTAAGACAATTGCACAAAACATGTTGACTCTTTAAAAAAACTGTAGATAAGATTCAACATGTTAAATATGATGCAGCTGATTAACTATCTCGCTCTTGTGGCTACTTGTGTTAACGTTTGTCAGGGGAAAAAAACAAATGTTCATTTAAAAACCTGTTTTCTTTATCCTTTGCTCTTGTACTAGATTTCGTGGCATAATGAAAATATCATTTAAAATCTGAGGTTTTAAGTACTTTTAAAAATTATAAACACAAAAACTCAAGCACTTTAAACCACGTGAAAGCAGATGCCATTTTTATTTGCATCTTAGTCTGATGTTTTTCCTCAGATGGGGCTGGGAAAAAAGCTTAAAAGATCTCTTCTGCATTCTGGCAACAATCAAGGCAAAAAGACTATGTGGTGGCAGGTGCAGGGGAAAGCAAGGCTGAAAGAAACAAAGAAAACTGAAAGTCTGAAAGAGGAAAACCTCATTTCAGTGTGAACTTTGATTCAGCAAATGTTGACACAGATGCGAAGTTTCTTCTTATTCAGGGCTTAGGACTGAGACTTTTATAACTGCAATGCTAAGCTCTTAAGGAGGATTATTTTCTTCTACCTGGACTGCAAAGATGAAGTTAACATTCAGTATATTTTTCATTACATCTTGTATTTTTCTTATTACGCATCACAGATTATTATTAATTCCATCTTTCCTTTTGTTAAGTTTTTATACATGGTGACAGGTCTTACATCTGCATTAATTCAACAAGACATATAAAATTTATTGTCTTCAGTCACTGACATTATATAAATCTAATAATTGAGCAGAAAATTTGGATCAGTTTCCTAAAACCAAAATGGAATAGTAGACTTTGATCTAAGAAGAGATAACGTTAAGTTATGTACAAAAATATAAACAAAAAATTATGAAGGAATCTGGAAAATTCAAACTTGAAGTTTTTGTCCCACTGTAGTCCAGATGGGGAACTCCTTTAGTACACGGAGGAGCCACCTCAGAGACCTTCTCCGTTATGGCTGAAGCTGGTTTCTTCTGCTCCCTGCAGAAAGCTCTCTGTGTGCCAAGAGATGAGTGGAGCATGTAGAAATGATCTGTGAAGCCTGGAGAACAGGCTTCAAAAAAAAAGGTGAAAACTGAATGCTTCATGCACTACAGTCTGTTGCAGATGACCTGCCTTCTGCAAAAATAACTATGGGAGCATTCTAAAAATCATAATTGGTTTTCGCTTCAGAAACGAAGCAACACAGATTTCCTAGGAGAAACCTGTGTTAGGACCACTGTAGTTTATTCTTCCATGCCCTGAGTTTTCTCTAGTTCACACAGAGTTTGTCCTACTATATTATCTCCATTATATTAATAATAGCTTTTTTTAAAATCAAGAATTATCAAGAAATCTGTGCCATGTGTTTTGTTCCTGAAAATAGTCAGCCTAATTTGGGGTAAATTAATTTATGTATGAATTCTGCACCACCTTCTAGCAACTTATTTCCAGATATCAAAGAAGGCTGTTTTGCCACACTATTCTATGTGTCCTTAAAATGATCAAGATACTCATCTTTATTAAAGTGTGTAACTACCATTCTGGGAAAATACTCAGCTCCCTTTCACCACCTTGTTAAGAAGTGGTTTTGAGGGATAGCAGAACATGACAGCTTGGAGAGTGTCATATAACATAGAAAAATAGCCATGTATCCAAGATGGAGATTCAACGATTTTTTTTTCAGTTTCTGTTCCAGTTCAAAACAGTGAAATAAAAGGCTAAGGGCTAATTACTGTTTATTTTTTATCCTAGAGCCTGTGAGAGGCTTTGTAGTCAGAGCTATGACGTCTCCTGTTAGAGTGGCACCTGAATACTGCAATGCATAAACTGTGGCTTTATTTTTGTATCCTTTCACCCAACTCTTGACTGGCACCTGGTGGTATAGCCATAGAATGAGTAATATAGGAAATAAGAAAAATATGGAGAAAAAACCCAACCAAGCAAACAGATGTTTCAGCATATTTTCTAGGTTTGACTCCAATTGCTTCTTGCAAGGCATGCGTTGTCTCCATTTTCAAGCAGTTTTAAAGCACAATTTAAAGGTCTGCAACATGTAAATCATGTGAAGATATCTGATCCAGCTTTTTGTACATTCGGTTTATAATTTATGGTTTTTTCTGCCCTGAAAACAGAAGTGACACCTATTTATCACCTCACCTCTGCTGACCTGTGTGATCAAAATTACACATACACGCGACAGTATTGGTCAAGTAACCCCTGGAGGCATTCACCTGACTGCCCCCTACTGCCTTCACAATTTCTGGGTGAGTGAAGCAGCTGTATTTGCTGAAAGCCCCTTAATATCCCTCCTCTGAATAAAGACTGAGGAAAGGGCTAAGCCTCTTACTTTCCCACCACCTAACTTCTGCCCTCATCATGCCCTGACAGTTGTAGAGTATCTCATGAGAGATGGTTGTTCTCTAGCCTAAGCAGGCTAAATTTAGGTAGACAATCAGAAAACTAATGCTAGTTTCCCAAAATCTCTTGGTCTCCTGCACTGATGGTAGATGAAATGGAGAGTCTGGCCTGGTATGTCCATTTCAGTTTTTAATCCTTCTGCTTAAAAGATGGGATAATCTAATCAAAAATTCTCATGCAATGTTCATGTGGCCTCACTCCACAACAGTGCTCCAAGTATTTAACTCATCTGTAAATTTTGACATTGATGGATATTAAAATATTTGCTCTTGTTCTACAATTATTATTTTACTTGTTTTGGTGAAGGCAGTTATTAATATTGCTTTGTGTTACGTTGGACAAATTTTTTTTCTCACAATTGTGGGCTCCTTTTACCTCAAGCACAGAGGCTGTATATTATTCCCAGTAATAAAACCATCCACTGAGAAGCCCAATGTTGTCATAAGAGATATAATTTTTGATTTTGTATTTTATTTTTTGAAGTAACTGTATCTACAATTTTTAAACCCTGAGGGTTGAATCACAATATAAAGTATCTAGTGTCATATATCAGATAAGTGTTTAGGAAAGATTTAAATCAATTATGTTGTTGTAAAGTTTTAAAGTTCAGAGGGATTGAGATCTGTAAAAAAAAATGTTCAGATGTAATCTTAAGGCAAAGAATTAGGCACTTATGGCTTCCTTTGAAAATCTGCTCCACAATCACAAGCTATTTCATTTCCTTGGTCTTAGTTTGGGACCCAGTACTGTAGTGTATTAACAGCGGATTTGGTAAACCTCATTAGTGCTGAATTGCATGAACCTCATAGCTGAACTGGCACTGCAGCAAATAATTTTTACATCCATTTAGTTAGCTTTATCCGTGAAGGGATTGAAATATTATATCATAAAAGCCTCTGATAACAGCAGAGAGCGGAGGGTGGGGGTAGGTTTTCTTGTAGGCTTCTGCTCCCTTGAGCAGTGTTACAGAAATCCAAGGATCAATGTGTCAGGAAGCACACAGATTGCAAATATTCCTGCAGCAACATTAGAGGTACAGCACAGAGAGTTTGGGAAATGACAGCCTACAGTTTAGCATTTGCAGACTTGACCTTCATGTCTTGCTGCCAGGCAAACTTCATAGATGGCATCACAGCAGCACACCCCGAAGTTGCTGCTGGAGGCTGTAGGAGCTGAGACCTTTCTAGTGACGATTTAAGCTGCTTTGAACACAAAATCCTGCAACCCTTTTTTCTGCAATCTTTTCATCTGGGACAGGATGATAGATACAGCCATCTGTGCTAGAGCTGAATTTCATCCATAAAGACTAGAGAAAGAAATAATGGTTTGCAGGTTCATCTCTCATGGTCCATATTCATCATGAGAGAATTTGATTTAATGAAAATAGGCTTTATCTTAGAGCCAGTGATGTTAAATTCATTAGAAAATCAGTTCTGAGAGACTGGGAAGGAATGTATCTACATATATATGGAGAACAGAAAAGTACAGATCTTTGTGCTGTCTGCCTGTAAGCATGAGCACCAGCATCTTCGAGTTTGTCAGACAAGGGCCAGCTCAGGACTAATATCCATGCAAACATATTAGTGTAGTATGAACTACCTGATACTGCTTCTCAGAAAAATTTACTGTCTTAAACAGGGGACTCCATTAATACAGATGGCTTTATGGTCCAATGGGATTGGGAGGTGAGTATGGCAGATGGATAACCATTGGTACCAAAGTACACAGACACACTCACAGGTCTCTGCACAGCAGTAGGAAGAGAGGTGAACTTGGCTTCCTTTTGGTTTTTTTTTTTTTTAATGGCTACTTTTATTTTAAATTTTATTTCACCACTTTTATTATTATATCTATATTCCTAGACCAGGATGCTCCCAGCCATGTAGGTGCTGGGAATTGTGACATCAAGAGGCAGAGGAAGACTTAAGCTGCTAGACAGCCAGAACTGCCTGCATGGTTTGAGAGAGCTCAGAGAGGTGCCTATAACTGTGCAGAGCATGTCCTGCAAAGCCCAGTACCCTTTCATCTCTCCTTCCCCAGAAAGAGTTGGAGTAAAGTCATACAGAAAAGAGTTTAACCTGGGAATAAAGGCAAAATTTAGAAGCTAAACTTGTCTGGGCATACTCATATACGTATTACACATTTTATGTGAGTACATTTTGCATGCGAGTACACTTTGCTGCTTCTGTGTTTGCAAAGTAGCACTTAAGAGAGTTTATTATTAATAACAGTGAATTATTCTACATTTTCTTATCAGATAATATGAGAGCAAGCAGCTGTCAAGACATGTTGAGCAGATATATACAAAACCAATGATACCTAAATATCCACAACAAAAAGGAAAAATTTGGAAGGCCTTCAGTCAGCTCCTAACAGCTGCAAATTTTTCTTCAGATGAAATAATGAGCCCATCTAAGAGTCTCTCTCTGAGAACAGTCTTGTCAAGGGATTCTTGTCAGAAGTTATATTTGGCTTCTCACCTTGATATGTTCCCAAAAAAAGGAATTGGAACAAGCACCTAGAAATGGATACACCTAGGTAAAGTTAGGATGTAATAAATGATTTTTTTTTAAAAAATTACCTTTTATGCAGATGATTTGCAAAATTACAACACTGCTGAAGTTGGTTTGGTATTGCTTACCTAAATATCTCTGCTCATATTTAAATTCAAATTTTACACTTGACAATACGATGTGCAAGATAAAAAATCCAGTCTAAAATCAGCCAATGTCTTTAAGGCCTCGATGCAAGTGCTTCTATTTGTATATTTGATTAACTATTATATTGCTCTTGTTTCACAGTTTAGATTTCTGTAGGGAAAATGAGTGGCTGCATGGCTAATTAAAATACAGAAACTAGAGAGGGGAAAAAAGGACTAGTTTAGTTGCAACCACAATGAAACAGAGGCTGTTCTGATTTTGGCTGGGATAGAGTTAATTTTCATTTTATTATTGCTAGTGGTAGAGAATAAAATTATTAATAATGAATGGCTTCTATTTACCATTTGATCCTTTTCTCTTTTTTGAGGATATTTCTGAACATGAACAGAATTAGTGTTTTCTTCACAAATGCAACTGCTTAAGAAAATACATATTTAATTGCATAAATGCGGATTTGCCTTTTTTTTTTTTTTGAGACGATCATTTCATCTTGTATGAAAAGGACTTTTTACTTGAAAGTTGTAACCCTTTGTCAAAATAATCAGTACAAAATGATGTAGCAATTGAGTTTCTCTACTTCCCTACAGTTGCATCTCATCTCACCCCAGCCAGCACATAGTTCAGTTCTTACTTGCTTGCTGAGAAAGCAAATGGCATATTAAGCATATGCTACAAGAGATATCAAGCTGGAAAATTTGCAGGTAGAAAAAATTTTGTACTTTACATGGTCACAGAGTCCTCCTTTTTAGAGCATTAAAACCCACCATGTTTTGCATTTTTTTTTCTGGCTCGGGAAGTATGTATTAAACTTTGAAAACAATATTCACACATTAACTAGGAGGCTACTACCAGTTCAAACAGGATTGAAAAGGATGATGAGATGTGATGTCTAAATGAATAAACATCAGTTAGCATTGTGGAATGGGTAGCAGGCCAAGTTAATCAATAATTTAATTACCAGTGACCCATTTTATTTACTTCTAGTTGAAAGGGAAATTCTGCGCTCTTGCATAAGTTATCATTTTTTCAGCTTTGCACAGATGGATTCAGATGATGCTTTTCCTGCCTTCAGGATGAGAAGAACTTAATCCGATGTTTTAAATGAAAAATGGGTGTCCAGATACACACTCTTTCTCACGACTTGCACCGCATTTATTAACCTACAATAATTCCTAACAAAATTTGCTGCCGTAAGTTTAACTTACCTTCTCTTAAAGTGAGTGTGGCCATGGACGCAATTGCTGCTGCAGCAGAAAGTGACTGTTAGCAATGTCTTTTTAAAGTTGCAAACCCTTGTGAGAAGGCAAATGTTCACATGTTGTAGCTATTATTATTACTTATTTTTATTGAGAAGGCAGCTGGCTGGAGCTCCAGAAATAGAACAGTTTTAAAGTGAAGCAGAACTTCTCATTTGTCTCTCAAAATAGGTCATCTTCCTGCATGGAATTTGAAACTGCTAGTTTTTATGCTTTTGAATTCCCAGAGTTATTCTTGTTGGATTCCTCTTCATACAATTTTAATATGAACCCTTTGAAATTGGATGCTGGCTGAAGTACATATTTGGCTTGAACGTCTGTGTTTCACTTGCAGTTGTTTTAGTTAAAAAAAGAGAAAAGCTTGATGAGAACAGGTGGGGAAACATACTTCTTTTAAAGCATTCTGGATTTATGTGGTATGAGACATCACAGTCATCACCACCGTTAGATTGTAGCACAGAAACCTTGCATCCTTGAGAGATCAAACTTCCGTTTCATCTGTCCTTTTGATTTCTGATAGTATGATGTGCTCTATACAGAAGCGCTAACACTTTGCAACAAATTATTAAGCATGTATTGTAATACTGGCTAGAGATCTAAACATAAATCTGGATGAGCATGTCTTAACTCTCAGCAAGGAACCCGTGAGACTGCTCCTACCCCAAATTGATGGCAAGCAGCATGGACAGCACCATAGTAGCATTAATACCTTCAATATGCTGATGAGAAACCTATGTCTTGACACCATGATCCAGGAAACATCTGAGTTTCTGATTCATGTTGTGCACAAAAGCCATGTTTGAACCACATTTTGAGGTGAATCCCATGTGCCTGTCAGTCTTATCCCAGATCCCTGGTTTCCATAGGAAGGGCATCTGGGGATATGGGCCAGGCTGAAGCTTCAGTGATGAACTGGGCATAAGAGATGCCCAGCCTTGCCAGTCAGCGGGCTGGATGCAGATTGCACCTTGGCAGTTAAGTGTTCTTCAGGCAGATCCACAAAAATTAAAAATAAAAACCTTCCAACCTTTACAATGCTAACTCCAGTTCTTAAGTGGAAATTTGTCCTCTGTGGGTCCAAACATTTAGCAGGATTAAAACATTTAAATAGCTCTAAGTGTGTGGGAGCAGTTTTAAATAGGGTGAAGGGGAAATGGTTGGAATAGTTCCACTATTGTCCAGAGCCATTTGCTGCATCCTGGAAACAACACTTCTGTGCATCCCTGCTTTTCAATGCACAAAAGCACAGAGCAGATTCATTAGGCATTTTCAAATGTGTGATGACTATTTAAAAAACGTAAAATGTCTGCTACACCATGAGTGGGTTACTGATGAACTGCTAAATATTTTAAAACTTTTAAACTCTATTAAAGAAGAAAATGAAGGGACACTTCAAACTGAGGATCCAGCCTATGAGCAATGTCTTCCCTTCAGTGCTACAGTAGCAGTGACCATTTAAGGACATAAGCAAGATGAAGTTTATGAATAGAGGTAATATGGTCTATATTATCCAAATATGGTCTTTATTATGTCTTCCTACAAACACTGTCTTTGTGCGTTTATTTCTGATCTCTACTACTCTCAGCGTAATTGTCTGTAGTTTTTCCTAGAAGTTTTTATAATAAAGCTACTGCCTGATGAAAAATGTTTTATGAAAAGTCTTGTGAGCATTTGAAGTCAAAGTTTTACTGTTTTTTGCACCTCAAAATTCAATATAGATGTAGGATTTATGCCTACTCAACTAATGACATCTTCAGACAGCATATTCCTTTAATTTAAAAATGCGCCTCAAAATGTGCAAATTCACAGATGTTAATGATTACGCACATGTTTTCCTTTATTGCTTCAAAGCCAGCAAAGGCCAAATGCAGCTGTAATTTGTCCTGCAGTGATGAGATTTGGATCAATATCAATGAAATGAAAAACCATATTCAGGGGTTCATTGTTTTTTGCAGATTTTTTGCATTTCTAGAAATGTCTATTTTTGAGAAGTCTTACACTTCAGCTCATAAAGCAACAGGAAGGTCACTCGCTAATGTAGAGTCAATGTTGTGCAGAAGGTGAAGAGAGAGGATAGAAGACACCTTCTGCATCCCATAGCAGCAACTGGGGGTTGGAACCTCTCCATGTGATGGAATGGAAGGAAAAACAAAGCACAAATAAATTACTGGGTGAAGAGCATACTGACACGCAATAGAAGTGCTGATATTTGCATACTATACACAATGTTGTGGAGACTTTAACCATGTCTTCTGTATCTATTTACATACTGAATGTGTTCCTATGCATGAATTTTTGCTGATACATATGTTTTAAATATGTAATAAAGTTTCTCCATTACTATAGTAATTCTGGTACCAACCATCATAAAGCAAGACACTGAAATATGAAAAAAAAAAAGAAAAAACCCTTCTATACAAATATATGTGATCATAAATAGTTTAATAACATGGAGAAATGTGGAGCCTATGGAGAAAATTTCATATGCTTTTTTTCTTCAAAGCTGATGTAAATATATGGGTTTGTTCAACTTCTTTCTACACAGTTGCCACGATTTTCAGAAGGGAGTAGGCCTCCAAATCCCGATTTATGTTTGCATATAAGACCTCTGCTAGATTTTCCGTTCATGTTAAAATATCAACTAGACACAACTTTCAAAATTTGAAATTGTGTTCAAGTACAAAGTAAGCAAACCCAAGGCATCTGCTTCTGAAATTTGTGGTCTCATCTCTACAGTGGCCCTTTCAAAAGGTCAGCTTCTATTTTCTATGAGTGGAATATAATGCCTATAGGAATACGCGTGGACACAAATATTTTTCCCGTCTCTTTGATGTCAAAAGAAAAAGCCGATGCCATGGTTGAAGGCACTGCTGTAAGATATCAACCTGGCACTTGTTAAAGCTTTTAACTTACTGCATGACTGAGCTCCAACACAAGTCCATGCAACCAGCGTGCTAGTGCCGTTTGGGAAGGGCACTCCTCACTCACTCCTCCGTGGTGACAGTTACAAGAGGAACATGACTCCTGGCTCACCACACAGTAGCTTTGCAGCGATGGCCACTGTCCAAATGCCTGATATACTTAGCATCAGAAAGTAATTCAAATTCTTTCAGTTCATGTCTTTGGTCTGGAAATTTATTCCCCTCTTCAGTCCCTCTTAAATGAGAGGATAACATTTTTCCCTTCTAATCAGCCACTCAGAAGGTTACTTTATTTCCCCCTGGGTTATCTAGTGCGAAAGCTTAAGTGTTTATGACTAGTTGCATGCAAATACATGCACTCTGCTTTGTGCATTGCAGTACATCACTGAGGTACGTTACTGAGACATCTCCCATTCCTATACAGGCTAATTCATCAGTTTTGCTTGGTAGCAATGCTATATACTTACTGAACGATTTTTTTTATCTGGGAATTAAGCAAGACTTTTTAGGAAGGTTAGCAAAACAAACATGTAAGTCTACTAGACTGTAGTCTTACAGTGTGCTAATCAGAAGTTGCTTACAGAATTTTGAGGCTGTAAGTAAACACAGCATTTTGTCAAGACAAGGCCCTGCCTAAGTTTTATGCAAAGCTAGGGCTTTTCCCCTGATGCAGCAAAGATCTGTCATAGTCTGAGATTCAGTTTGATAGCAAAAGAATGCAACAGGCACCTGGATTCATCACTGCAGCTAGTGCAAATGGCTTTAAGAGGCTATAGAAACTCTTCACAGCTTTGACATTCTGCCTGAGTGGAGCTCATGGTAGAAGCGGGCTCAAAATGACCTGCTTCTCATGTTAGGCAGTATCACTGCAGGCAAAGGAAGCTGAGGAACCAGATTTTCAGACACTACAAAGAGCACTATTGTGTGAACACTCTGAGGGTATTGAAGGGAGAGGTCCAATCCTGTACAGTGATTTTACAGGTGCATAGTTTCAAACATGAGAATAATCATACTGATGTCAACGAATTGATGATGAACTTAAAATTAAATGCATGCTTTGTTGGATTAAGGCTAGGGCACAGTCTTACCAAATTTGGCCCTTGGTTCTTTCTAACTGTACAACTAGGCCAACCTGTTCCTTGCCCTTACCTTCTGCAATACCAATTATGTAATTTGCAATGAGTTGGTCTCTCACAGGATTTTTAATTTTTTTTAAAAAAGGTGACAATCATTGAGATGCAGCATTGATCAAACCTAACAGGATGGCTAATGTGCTGCTGCCTGCACCTGCCTTTCATGTTGATGAATATTGTAGAGATATGTGTCACTTTTACTACCATGAATCATTATTCACAGTATATTCACAATTCAGCTGGAGCACACCCATGCCTGAAGTCATCCTGATGCCTACCAAAATTCAGCTCCAAATGCGATTCAGTAAAAACATGTGACAAGTGCTGTGGGAAAAGGTTTAATGCATATCCATTTAATCTGGGCCCCTGCTGGCATCAAAATATTTGCAATTCCACCTTCATTTTAGAAGTAACTTTGGAGACAAGAGACAATAATCAGGTTTATTTCAGATCTTATCAGAGACAAAATATTTTTCTACATGATTCTGAATATTTGGTCAATAACTTTAGTTCTAGTTCTAATTTTGTTATTTTTTTTAACTTGCTCTCTATCAATGGAACAACACATATATAACTCTACTCTTTGAAACACAGGGACATATAAATGCAGAGATGAGACTACGAGGCAGGAATTTTCAAATACCATTATTTTAAATGCCTTCTCAAGCAAAAGAACCACAAACACAATTACATGCTTTAGTGAGCGGACAGGGTATGAGGAGACTCTGCTCTCTGCTGGATGTTACTATTTCTGTTCGCATTCCCAATGGAAATACACTCACTTACGGGGGAAAAAGAAACACCTAATAAATCAAGTTTCATAGTTAGATGCTACATTTTAGGCACCCAGGTTTGACTAAGTGGCTTTCTCGCGGTGCCACACGCTGTCAGGATGGATGCCGTCCCAGGCTCCCGGCGCAGCCCTTCCAGCAGCCCCGGCTGGCGGGGTCGGGGGGACCTCTGGTGGTGCCAGTGCAGGGAACAACTCTGGGTCCTTGGTTCCCGGACCCCCACAGCAAAGCTCTTTAGCCATGAACAGAACTATACATGAGACAAACTGAGAACAGAATCACAGACGAATGTAAACTCACGTACTACTCATAAAGGTTTTTTTATTATCTTCTAGAATATTTTGTGGAAGTGCACTTGCATGTGTGTCCTCAAGACAGATAGGCTGAATTCCTGCTTAAGCTTCCTAACAGAGAGATAAAGGGACTCTCATCTTTTTTTACCTGTTTGTAGATATGAAAGTAAGATAAATTGCCGTGTTTTGTTTATTTGTTTGTTTGTTTGTGGATTTTTAAATTAAGAACAACTCATAAGGAATTATGAAGAAGCTTCTCCACTCAGCTGCCACAGAAAGCTGTTTCAGCCATCTTTCTGAACAACTTTATTCTAAAATTTTCTTCTTTTTACTGGACTGACAATAGAGGGTTCCCTTCTCATCTCCCCTTCCCTTTCCCCCTCCTCTGCTGCTGCCACTGTGGGGTGCTTTTGTCCCTCAGCGTGCGAGCTAGCTTGTTGCTGCTGTCTGCCTGCAGGTTCACAGGTAGGCATGGATGGATCTTTGAGGAGGATAGCATTTGGAGTGATGGGAGTCGCTGGGGTTGCGCAGGAGACATTGGGAGATGTTGTTTGCTGTGGGACCAAGACTTCATGTTTTGAGCACATGGCAGGGAAATAAAGCCCCTCTGGCAGAAATGAGACTGGCCTGGGGGCCAGAGCAGGCTGAGTAACAGCCAATAGGAAGGTGTGATGACACGAAGACACACCCACAAGGCATGTGACTAGGGGAGGGGCCTGAGGCCCTATAAATGCAGCTGCTGGGACTCACAGAGGGGAAGCTGGCTCATAGATCTCCC
>WEKX01026215.1:26013-48483 GCA_013390025.1 Pitta sordida
TACCTACCTGTTTGTATATATGAAAGTAAGATAAATTGTCGTGTTTTGTTTATTTGTTTGTTTGTGGATTTTTAAATTAAGAACAACTCATAAGGAATTATGAAGAAGCTTCTCCACTCAGCTGCCACAGAAAGCTGTTTCAGCCATCTTTCTGAACAACTTTATTCTAAAATTTTCTTCTTTTTACTGGACTGACAATAGAGGGTTCCCTTCTCATCTCCCCTTCCCTTTCCCCCTCCTCTGCTGCTGCCACTGTGGGGTGCTTTTGTCCCTCAGCGTGCGAGCTAGCTTGTTGCTGCTGTCTGCCTGCAGGTTCACAGGTAGGCATGGATGGATCTTTGAGGAGGATAGCATTTGGAGTGATGGGAGTCGCTGGGGTTGCGCAGGAGACATTGGGAGATGTTGTTTGCTGTGGGACCAAGACTCCATGTTTTGAGCACATGGCAGGGAAATAAAGCCCCTCTGGCAGAAATGAGACTGGCCTGGGGGCCAGAGCAGGCTGAGTAACAGCCAATAGGAAGGTGTGATGACACGAAGACACACCCACAAGGCATGTGACTAGGGGAGGGGCCTGAGGCCCTATAAATGCAGCTGCTGGGACTCACAGAGGGGAAGCTGGCTCATAGATCTCCCTAAGTGAGGGTGTCTCCTTTGCTCCTCTGATCTCCACTGCCACTATTTTGCCTTAGACCATATGGCCCCAAATTCTCCATTTCAATGCCACCTTCCTCCTGCTGACCACTGGATCTCCCTACGGAGCCCCTCAGACATCCCAGAAAAGGATCTCCAGCTGTTACTCTTCACTGTTTTTTCTATCCTGAACCCTATTCCCCTGCCCCTGGAATCCTGGGGAGTACCCCGGTCTCCTTTGAGCTTGGTCCCCTTGGGTTTATTTTCAGCTATCTTCNCCTCCTCTGCTGCTGCCACTGTGGGGTGCTTTTGTCCCTCAGCGTGCGAGCTAGCTTGTTGCTGCTGTCTGCCTGCAGGTTCACAGGTAGGCATGGATGGATCTTTGAGGAGGATAGCATTTGGAGTGATGGGAGTCGCTGGGGTTGCGCAGGAGACATTGGGAGATGTTGTTTGCTGTGGGACCAAGACTTCATGTTTTGAGCACATGGCAGGGAAATAAAGCCCCTCTGGCAGAAATGAGACTGGCCTGGGGGCCAGAGCAGGCTGAGTAACAGCCAATAGGAAGGTGTGATGACATGAAGACACACCCACAAGGCATGTGACTAGGGGAGGGGCCTGAGGCCCTATAAATGCAGCTGCTGGGACTCACAGAGGGGAAGCTGGCTCATAGATCTCCCCAAGTGAGGATGTCTCCTTTGCTCCTCCGATCTCCACTGCCACTATTTTGGCTTAGACAACATGGCCCCAAATTCTCCATTTCAATGCCACCTTTCTCCTGCTGACCACTGGATCTCCCTACGGAGCCCCTCAGACATCCCAGAAAAGGATCTCCAGCTGTTACTCTTCACTGTTTTTTCTATCCTGAACCCTATTCCCCTGCCCCTGGAATCCTGGGGAGTACCCCGGTCTCCTTTGAGCTTGGTCCCCTTGGGTTTATTTTCAGCTATCTTCAGTCATCATTGGCGGCAGGGGATTGTACATACCTCCTGTTGCATTGTATGTGTTATTTTTATTGTTATCTCAAACATACATATATTTGTTATATTAAATAGTCTTTTTTCCTTTCTCCCAGTGAAGTTTTTATTTTTCCCTCTATTAATCAAGTATTTCTAAATTCAATTCATGCCCGTCTAAACTGGCCCCAAGACAGGGAAAGAAACTAATGCGTTGAGGTAAAACCAGTTTGATAACAAAAAAGTTATTTATTGGTTTTTTTTGTTTGGGTTTTTTTAACTGTAAGGAAAAAACCCTTTACAAAAACATCAGTGAGGAAAGTAAAACACAAGAAAAAGAATAAGGTATGATAATGAAAGAGCTGCTCATCACTAACTAACCAATACACAGCCAGTCCCTGAGCAGTGGCCTCCCTGTCAGCCTCCATCTCCTATTTTATTGCTGAGCATGGTGCCTTATGGTCTGGAGTACCACTTTAGTCAGCTGGGCTCAGCTGTCCTGGCTGTGGCCTCTCCTAATACCTTGCACATCACTAGTCCACTCACTAGAGGGATGATGTGAGAGGCAGAAAAGGCCTTGGCCTTGTGTAAGTCCTGCTCAGCAGCAAGTAAAACATCCCTCTGGTTATGGCTTCTGCTGAACTCGATCCAGTTACAGTCAGTGCTTCTCCTATATTCAGGGCCCTGGATTCAGATGCAGTAATCTAGATGTGGTCTAATGAGAGCTGAGTAAAGGGGAATAACTGCTTCCCTTGGTCTCTGGCTCTGCCTCTGTTCATCCAGCCCAATATTTGTTGGCCTTTGTTGGTGCCAGGGTTACTGCTGGCTCATGATCAGCTTGCTGCTCACCAACACGCTGGGCCTCCTCCACAGACCAGCCACCAGTCAGGCAGAACCAGCCTGCACTGGTGCCAGAGGCTCTTCCTTTCAGGAGCAAGACTTTGCATTTTTCCTTGAATTTCACAAGGTTGGACCATTCCTCCAGCCTGTTGAGGTCCCACTGAATGGCCTATTCTCAAATGTATTCACTAATTCCCCCCAAAATTATTGTCATCTGCAAAATTTATTCAGAAGTGGATCCATGCATGTAGGCAATTGATAGGGCTACATGATTTTTTTCAGGCCAACACGAGCTCACTCTTTCCATGCTCCAAGTGTTTACGTGGCATCCAGCCTAAGCTAGTGTACTTTACCTCTCAGCAGAGCTTAATAGCTTGGGCTCAGAATTGTGCTAATCACAGCTAAATCGCTTGTGGTTCAGAGCACAGGAAAATTGAGCTGTGTCTGCTCAAAACATCCTGTGTGAGTATAACATGTAAGTCCACCAATATGCGTGTTCCACTAGCTCTGGTGGAGTTACTGAATGAGGAATTGGCAAGCTTGAAAGACGCAGTGTTGTGATAAAGTGGATCCAAACCCAGTGATGGTGAGAAAAACTCAAAGAATATTTATTAATCTAAAGTCACTTATAAGACTACTGAAAAGAAATCATTATCTCTACCACCAAAACTGAGAACATTATTCTAGTTGTCGGATTACAAACAGCAGCATCACTGTTTGTAATTTCCAGCACAACTTCTGGAATATTGAATAATATGCCTACTGGCCATCCGACAACTCCTCTAGCTTTTGGCAAGCTTTAGATTGTGTCAGTGCTTATGGGCATTGACAGAACTGCACATGAAAGAGCTTCTCAGCTTGCTGGTATTACAGTCTTGCTTTAGAAAAGACTGTGCCAAGGAAAGGCATGTCAGGATCCTGATACCAGCGTGCAATAACCTAAACAGATGTTGGAAATACAATGTGAGCAGTCAGATGTTACACAGAGTGGAGAGAAGCTGAGCCTTAGGAGAATTGATACTCCCTAAAGAGATACTTGTTGTTTCTCAGAGGACTCTGGTTAGACATAGTAAAGCAGGGTGGCAACAAAACACATAGATGAAGAGAATCCATACATATTTGTAGGGATGACCAGGTTAGCAGTATATCTTCTGGTCAGCCTTCCCTTGCTACCATGGCAGTTTGAGCATTATCAAAACTAAGTAGCTGATTTTAAACAGTCAAAAATCTAGAAAACAAAGCAAGCACCAGTCTTAAAGTTTCTTATTGTTATGAAGTAGCTAGAAAAACAGTGCAATGCCACTAGAGGACAGCTAGAAATTGCTCTGGTTCAAGTTCATCAGGCATTTGCTGTCCTTGTAGCACACAAGAGAGAAGTAACACTGAAAGAATGAAAATACCAGCACACTTATTAGTGATGGTGCCCCATGAAATGCTTTCTTCTTGTATACCTGTCTTAGGTAACTAACAGAAAGGAAGCCTTTGGTTCTGACATTTTTGATGGGATGAGTGCTAGTTTCACGTTGTGTGAAATCACAGACTGTTAGGAAATGCTATGAAGAAGCTGTAGAGTGCACCTTAGTGTTGAGCCTGAACAATGTGACAGCAACAGAGGTAGGGATGTCCCTATGGTGATTATTTTATTTATTGTTTTATTTATTATTTAATTTTATTAATGCATTCATTTATTTTCTTTGATATCTCAATATCTAATCCCCTAAGAGAGTCCACCCTTTCTCATATGTAAAAATATTTCTGGAGAATGAAGAGGAGACAGATGGCGTCACTATAAAATTATCTTGGAAAACCGTGCCTGTGCACATTTTGACATGCAGTGCAGCCAGTTCTCACCTATTTTCAAGTGCAGAGGCACCTGAGGCAGTTGTCTGATAGTGAGGCCAGTACACTGGTGGATGATTAAATGAAAGGTAAAAGGCAAAGCTGGTTATTAAGAAGTTTGTGAAAACTGATTTAGGAAGGTTGTTTGAGAGGGAAATACTTCTTAACTGTTTGCATAAGGATCAGTTTTGCTAAAAACATGCGAAATGTGAAATATCCACACAAAAAAAGAAAAACAAAGGCATGAAAAAATGAGAAGAGCATTTATGAAAAAGAAATTAATATTGTCCAGTAGGTTAAAAATGCCTGCTTCCTGGCTATCCATGGCTATTGCTGCTGGTCAGTCGGTTGTTTGGGGTTTTTTTCATCTTACTTTGATGAACAAATTAAGCAGGTTTAATCTCTTTCTTTCAAGGTGAAATAGAGTTGTTTCACTAAATATATTGCTAGGGCTTCTCTGAATCTGTTCTCTGCATCCTGCTTGACTAGGACCGAATCAGAATCCCACTAACTAAATCACAATCTTATAAACAGCTCTGACTCAATAATTCCCATTTTCTGTCCCCCAGTGGTTGCAGTTTCCTTCTTCATGGCTATTCTACACTGGCAAACAATGACCTTCATAATAATAATGATTATCAAGTTGAGTTGAAGTTTTTTGACAGAAACATATTTATAAACAAATACAGTCAGGTCTCCTATACCACAGTACTGCGGTCTTGTTCATCTCCCGTGAAGCCCTACTTCCACGTAGAATGGCAGCTCATTAATATACAAATTTGCCCCACACCCTCACACGGCTCCCCAGCGCTGTTTCAGCACTGTGCTGCTGTGTATTGGTTGCTGTGGTGGCCGTGACGGGGTGGGGGGAGAAGTGACAGAGCTACCGCGGTGGCTGTGTGGGTTGATTTGCATATTCATGACTGCTTAATTGAATATTCATGCTTGCCAGGTCACGCATGCGCAGTTGCGAAAAGGGGTCTCCTTAATCGCTGAAAAATCACATTGCTAAGATGTGAAGCCGCAATATGAGGGGTGTGAAGTGGAAGAGTACTGTATATAAAATAACAATATATGTATTTATATATAGAATAGACACAATATGCAATTATGTGTATTTTATATCACAATTCTATTATTATTTATTACAATAATTAATAACATTTTCTCTGACTGCAGGATGGAGGCAGGGAGCAAACTGTTGACACTGCAATGACTCATCCTTACAGTCTGTCTTCAAAGCCCAGTTTGACACCACTCATTTCACTCAGCCTGCTGTTCTATCCTGTCACAATCCTTGGTGAGCAGGGACAATAGAGAAAGATGAGAGATCCTTAAAATGTTTTCCAAGGCTTTACTTTAATCTATTTGGGTGTCTGGAAGTTCTTACATATGGGTCTTTTTATCATTCTCTCCTGGGCAAATATCTTTAATATTTAAATTGTGGAAAATAATGTCTTAAGCATGACTCTACCCCAAATGTTGAACACAGTGATTAATGCTAAATTATTATGCTCCATGTGATATCATGTTTAAGAAGGTATTAACTACCATTGCTTAAGTGAAACATCTCATGTAGGAAAACATCCTTTCATAAATAAATCAAGACTGGAAGTGACACAGCTCTGAGCTGATTACTGAGGAACAATTTCAGAAACCCCACAAAATTAAACTTACATAGTTTTTCAAACGCTTTCCATAAAGCTCTTCCATGTTAAACAAAGAAAATACAACCATAGCAGGAAAAGCTTGATCAGTTATTTGCATCTATGTTCACCACAAAAGAGTACAGTACATGCTGGCATCCTTCCGGATGGGAACTACACAGAGTTGCTGCCTTGGAGTGAAGTATTTGTAGAATGAAGAGTAACAAATTACCAGGGCCTAGACATTTTTAAAATTAAATACCTGAATTAAATACCTGTGCTTGTAACTTTTGCTTCAAACTCTTTTGGTTCCCATGGGGCCGGAAAGTGACTGATGAGACCATTTTTCGAAAAGGGTTCCGAGAGGGAGCTGAGGAACTACAGACTGGTATGTTCAGTATCTCCACAGGACACTTCCACAAGATTTGTAATAAAGAAAAAAAATTAGAGGGCACATGAATAACTATTACACTGTGAAGAAGTCAACATGAGTTTTGTAAGCACAAATCATGCCCCACATACCTACTTGACTAGAATTAGGAGCAGCATATAGAGGTACGGGAAATCCTGTCTACCTAGAGTTCCAAAGGCTTTTGAATTCACTGCCAAGGGTTTGTAAGGAATTTTAAGTGGTCACAGGATAATACTGCATGAATATCTGGAGAGCTGATTAAAAAATGGAAAATTCAAAGCTGCAGTAAATTGTCAATATGCATATATGAATATATAGAAACTGCATAGCGTATATATATATATATACACAGTAATTCCTCGAATTTCATGGGGCTCTGGGACTCAAAGAGTCCCACGATAGCTGAGGTCCCTGAAGAAGCAGTCTATACATATGAAAATGAGCCACTCCCATGGCCCAGCCCTCTCAGCTCTGGAGTGCCGAGGGAGCGAGGGAGTTCCTGGCACCTCTCTGCATTGTGTGATGGGACTGAGGAGTGAAGGGGGTCTTCTCTGCCCCCCCCGGCATGTTTTCACAGAATATTCTGAGTTGGAAGGGACCCACAAGGATCATTGAGCCCAACTCTTAACACTGTCTCCCTGGTGGGAATCGAACTCGGGTATCCCACACGCCAGGTGGGGACACTTACCACTGTACTAAAGTGGATTTTAATAGCATGGTAGGTAGGGACAGGGGAGTGGAGGGAAGTGTCATTGCTGTGCTGCGGGGAGGCTCCTGTCCTGCCGTGCCCTCCCCTGGCATGGCTGGTACACCTTCTTGGGGTCAGCCTGGGGCTGTGCCGAGCAACAGTGGCGACACAGCATTCTGTAGAGCCCCTGTCCCTTCACAGCCCTGGGGCTAGCAGCTATAATAGACCACTGACACTGTGTTATAAAGCTTCCCCAACATTTAGCCTTTCCAACACACATAAGGGAGGGAGCTCTGGGCTGTCCCGGAACAAGCAAGAGGTGCTGCCCCTCCCTTTCCAGCTGCCAGCACAGGCCAGTCCCATTCCCTAGCGCAGCAAAGGCAGTCACTGTGCATGTGCAGCTATTCCGTGCACACATGACATGGAAAACCACTACGATCAACCAAGGGAAGACAAAGATGTCTTCACACGAAAAGAAACTGTGAAAAATTGAAGCCGCAAAATTTGAGCTGCAAAGAACTGAGGAATTACTGTGTGTATATATATGTGTGTGTGTATATACGTATACACACGTGTGTGTGTGTTTGTGTGTGTATATGAATGCTACACAGTTCCTAAGAAGCAATGTAGTGCAATTCTCAGTTGAACACTGATTATTTGAGCACTACAGTACAAATCTCTGCTGTGGCATGGCTTCAGTCCTTCTCTAAGTATCTGCCTCTACAAAGCTGGTTCTTCATGCCCCCACCTCTCCTGGGAGCCTGAGTTGAGGTTTCTGCCAGTGAGTCTTCTATGGCCTTTTTTTCCATTAGTGTCAAATTTTACCCTTTCATCAGTGTTGGCGAGATCAATCATAGAAAAAGCCCATTTTCTGAATTTGAACACTTGGTGTCAAAGTCAACTATTCCCATCAGCTGTTCCTCACCTGCCTCAGAATGCAGAGAGGGCTGCACTGCACTGCAGTAGTTAATGCATCCACTGCCCTGGGCAAATGGGGTCAGCCAGCCTGTACCGCTCTGGCAGCATGCCATGGACTGACTGAGCTGGCATTTAAGTTTTAGTCAGAGGGTGAACACATTTCATTATTGTTTTAATTTCCCTGCTTGGAATTCTTACTGGATAATCCAGTTGTTTCAGGACTCCTCTTACTCAGAGAATATGTTAATTTTGCCATTATCATGGTGGTGGTACTAATGAACTAAAACATATTTTTCTTATGTTTACTTGAATGTTTGAAATATATATGTACATATTTCAATGATGAAAAGCATAGGTAATGAAAAAGGAGCATGTCAAGATCATCTCAGCCTAAATTAATTCTCAAAGGACTTTAAAATTCCACACCGTTAGTGGTGTTAACACTAATAACCAGGGCTGGCAATATACTAATCACTCTGGCTCTAGAAGACCAGGCTGGTATTTTAATCACATAAATGCTAATTGCCTGGCCTTGCTGGCATTATAATTGTTATGGCACTAATAGCTTGGGCAAGATGGTATTTTAATCATCCTGGATCTCAGCCTAGAATGTTAATTTATAACATTTCTGTCTTTTTATCAAGGTTAACAAGAGGCCCACTGCAGATATGATAAATTACAAAATGCAGAAATTGCTATTTCAACTCAAAAAAGAAGCAAATAAGGAGCCTTGGCACTCACAATACTGAAGACTTTTCAGTTAGATCACCTCTTTCCTGTATTTCTTCTTTTTAAAAAAAATTCTTTTCTCTGCAGCACCTTTAAACCACATGTGAGTCACTTTAGGCAGCTGGAGCAGGCTGTGCTGAAGAGTTTGCTGTTCTAAATATTACAATGATCTTATTACAATATCCAGCTAATGCAGTTCCATATATTTAACCTTGTAAGATTAAAACCTTCACACTATATTTTAAGAAATTAATTCAAATTGTCAACAACTCAGTTTATCTTCAATTATCATTAATTCATTATCTGTTTTACATTCACTGACTTCAAAGAGCCCGCCTAATCTTTGCTGTTACATAGTGCAGGTCACTAACAGATGGATTTTGTAGGAAGGTTTTATGGCTAAGCTTAATTTTTATCCCCTTTAATTGGAGGCTGGGTGTACTGGGGCCTGGGGAGATGAATTAAACAAGAAATTACTGGGTTTCCACCTACGGCTAAGGAGAGTGAACTCTCAATGCTTGGAAAAAATCTAGTAAAATTGTGGAGGAATTAGAGCTCTATCTATAGGAATTAATCGTGGTTAAGATTTTGATTTTTTTCATATTTCTCATGATATTTCAGTCACCTCTTTTGAGATTTTCCACAAAATTAGAGCAGTCAGAGCTCCCTTGTGACTTCTGAACTGGGTCTGTTATTTAGAAGCAGTACACTGCCACATGAGAAAGATTTCATCTCCCATCATTATGGTGATGGCTGTGGGCTGCATCTGGATGGTGAAACCATTTCCTCATCCTGGAGCATGTGCTGGCAACATATCAGAGAGTGCCCAAGGGGTGGAAGGAGATGGTAGCTTTGTGTCTCTCCTTCCATAGGCGCTGTGCAGGGATTGCCAACGCCAAGGGTGCTGTGTGAGATAAGGTGTCCCATTTGAGGAAGAGGGAAGTGAAATTAAAGAGGTAGAAAAGTAAGAAAATTAGCTTTGGCTGAAGGAGGAGGTAGGTGAACTTTATAAGACATCAGCCTCAAGGGCCACCCATTTGAGAAGCTGGCTGCACTTCACCCATGTCAGCACCAATAAAAGACATACCAAACTCAGCAGCAGCAATGAGTCTGCTAATTTTACTTGATTTTCACAGCTGGGATGCTGAATACTGAATATTAATCAAATACTGATTTTTGCCTTTGTTTTAAAATATCCCTGGAGGGGAAATTCACCCTTCACCTGCTTCCCACAAAGGAAGGCCAGCTGCTCTTTCAGGCTCAGTTTCCAGACACAGGGCTGCCCTTAGCTGACATTCTTCCATGAGAAGATTGCTAATAACGCTAGTAGTTCACAACCTATTTTCACTCTAGGAATGGAATTGAGACGAGGATACTTTCTGTCTGCTGCTTAAAAAGGATTTGAGCACTTTGTGAGAAGATGCTTTTAAACATTCTCATTTCAATGTCCTGTACCCCATTGTCTCCTATCCCTGTGATGCTTCCTGTGTCATTTGTGGCTTCATTGTCACCCTACTATATGAATTTTTTTCTGCTTTCAGATATGCACGGCCAATGCCACCCTACTGGCCTATGTGGCCAGCATGGCCAGAGCAGTTGCAGCTGACACACGTGCCCTGCTTGGGAAGGTCATTCTCAGCATGCCATCACATTGGAGCCAATGCTTTCAGCAGCTATACTTAGGAGCAACACGACAGCTGTGTGAGATCATTGTGCTGCAGGAGCTTATCCAATGAAGCAATGTTTTGGAGACTGGCACTGCATGTTTTCCTGGCTAAACAGTCTGCTCTGCCTGGTTACAATGTCCTTTTGTTTACTTGAATTCAGAGGGGATTTCTTACTGTGCCTGTGGTTAAGGTTGATATGCAATGATCAGAAAAATGTGTTTTCCTTGATCTGTGACAAATAGCAATATTGTAGGGCCAGTGTTGTTGCTTAAATATGCTCAGTTGCTCTTGACCTTTCATGATCAGGACTCTAAATAAAATGATGTTGGCCTCCTCTGATAAATTGGTTGTGATAACTGATAACATAAATAATTTCAATTTCTATCAGATGCACTTTAACATGAAACAGGTTCTTTTCCTTGGAAGGTTAGTATTCCCTTTTATAACATGCTGCAAAAGCCTCTTAGTGTTTGCAGTGTTACTTTAACCTTCAACATGAAAGAAGTCAGCCTCTGCTCCTTGGCAGGAAAAGAGGCTTTTTTAATGAGAAGCAGCAGAGTTGTAGTAAAGTCCAGGAATCTTATAAGGAGTTTTCTGTCTGAACAAATCTGCAATAGCACTGCCTCTGCAGAAAATAAATATTTTACAGAATATTCTGAGTTGGAAGGAACCCACAGGGATTATTGAGTCCAACTCCTAAGTGAATGGCCCATATGGGGATCAAATGGGGAATGACATCCTGGTCTTATTAGCACCATGCTTTAATCAACTGAGCTAATCTCAGGGTACCCTGTAGAGAAGCTGTTTCTAGTGCATCTTCTGTGCAGCCAAGGACCACAGGAGGAAAAAGAGATCTTCAGATTCCCTAGAAATCTAACCCTTTCAGCAGTCTTGAAGCTCTTGTGAAGTGCTATGTTAGTACAGCCTTTTAAAAGAAGACTGACAGTTTGGAAGGATGTGCTTCTGGCTGTGGCCTTCTGGATCATGTGGAGGGACAGCACACTGCACTGATATGTGGAATTCAAAGAAACACAACTGGCAAGATTAGAAGGGCTCTCAAAGGAAAGGTTGCTTGGTTTTCCCAGAGGACAACCTGACAGGTTAATACAGGTGACTGAGGTGAGAGAATGCAAAAGCTTGGAAATACCTTTAATATTGAGGTCTGTTTTATGCAGTAGATCACATGAATAGGAATATGAATGTGAAGTACATGAGGACATGAGTTTTAAAGTGTGTAAGTGCTAAAGTTAAGTGTGTAAGTGGTGCTAACAGCTACCTGTGCCAACGTGGAAAAGAGAAACCAAACTCAGAATGCTAGTGGTAGCACAGAGACTTCTGAATCTTGATGTAATCAGCACGGACAAAATTAGTTTAAGGCCATCTGAAAGAGTGTGAGCATAAAACATTGTTGAACAGGCAGAACAGTAAATATGTTTACTAAAGCTGCTATACAGACAGAAGTTTTCAGAGAGGACTTCTTCAAATTTTGAACATGTAAACATTCTGTGACACAGCAGGATAGCTGAATCATGAAATAAATAGGTAGAAAACGTTATTTCTATTATAGAAGCTGAAAAAATGCAAAAAAGTGAAGAAATAATGCAGCAAAATGTCACAAAGTGAAACTGAACAGATCCAATCACGAAATTGGATCTACGTATTACAAGGAATAGTTCAGCTACATACTACACACATTTTTTAAAGACACTTGAGTAGTGTCTCTTAAAAATATGTGTTATTTTGGCCTTCCGTCTCAGTATCCTTCCCCATCTGTTTGACTACCCTGTGCCTGAAGTTTGTATTGTGCTCCTGAAAAACGGAGGTTATTCAGGACCATATCACTTTAAAAAAAAAACAACAAACCAACACGCAGACAAAGAAAGAAAAAACCCAGGCTGGGAAGGGGGAGCTAAAGCCTCTGCTGCATTGGGCTGTTTGGATACATCGGCTGCAGCAGTGGTCACGCATCCCTCTGCAGGCTGCTGATTTCGCAGAAGAACGGGGAAAGGGTCATTTTGCAGTCCAGATGCTGTCAAACACAAGCAATCAGTGGAAGAAATGGCACAATGAGCAGACAAGCATGTGGAAGCAGTTTATGAAGAAATAATTAAATACCAAGCTTTGCCAGGCAGATGCTGTAAGTACAAGCTCAACAGCAGATTCCGTGGTCTCTGCAGTTATTTGTGGGAGATGTTTTATGGGTACTCTGATGCTTTTAGCACTCATAGGTGGAGAAAGCATTGATTGTGACACGTTTCATAGTGCATTTAGGCCAATGACCGCGTTGTCTGTGTCTGTTCAGGATTTTTGCATGACTCAGAAACTGCAGTGCGCTGGTAGGGTGGGTGAAGAATAGGACTTTGCACACGAGCTTATTCTCCTTTCCTGATGGCTTTTCTGAGCTCTGCTCTATAGACGTGCTAGCAGATTGCTGCAGTACCACCCTCTCTGTGCAAAGGCCTCTTACTGAATTTCAGCTCTGCCTTCAAGCACTGGGATACTCAATACATTTTTTCACATTCAACGGCTGACTTAATTTAAAAATAAAATCCTAGAATTACTTGTTATGCAAACTTACTTCATGCCAACTGCTCTATTATAATTTTTTCTTACGTATGCAGTTGTAGAAAGCGTAAGAAATTCCAATAGCTTTGTATATTGCCATTGGGAGGCTACGTAGTTCTTAACATAGCTCTCCCAAAGAGGGCGCCAAGTATGATTTATTACTAAAAGGAATGAACACTTCCCTGTCTTTTGTCTCTTGCTAGCTGAAGTAAATGTATGTCTTTTTATATGCAAATATTTTTCTTATGGAAATGCAATGTCTTGCTCTTTGGCAAAAGATTGATTGCTTTTTATTCTGCATAGGACCTAATAATTTAGTACAGCTTTAAAAACAAGGAAAAAAACCCCAGAGCTAGAGCAAATTTCCTGCACTGTGTTTCTCAGCAGATTCTTTTGGTAGTCAGAATTTTTTTTTTTTTTATTGTAGCTAAAAGTATCCATGCCAGCAGAGTAAAAAATTAAGGACTGGGTACTTTTCTTGTTATTTCATGAGACTATGTATTAGTTTTACTTTCATCTGTCTAAGCATCTGTCTATTTGATATCCTCTGAAGTTGTCCCTTCACACTTAATAGAGCCTTTGAGGAAAGCTCTGGGGTATCTCACTCTGGAGGGGTAACAGCAGGGTAGTTGTGATGAGCAGCCTGTACTGGCCTGTTAAGGAGGATGAGTAGTTGTTCTAAGGAGGAGCCTTCTTTTGTGCATCACTTTTGGAACAGCGGAACTGCAGCTCCTGATGCTGAGGGCTGCAAGTAAATACACGCTTCTGCCCCCACCACAGTGATAATCTCATTGGGGATGTAAGGCAGAGGCTCCCTCGCACTGAGGAACCCACAGGGAAGTTTTCCCACCATTGCTTTTGGAAAGGTTGCCCTCACTTTATACTCCCAGAGGTATTAGAATTCCATCAGCTGTCTATTTGCAAAACAATTTCTTATTGCTTTCCACCAGAAACTGAATTATAAGAAGCCAAATTTATCCTTTAATGAGCTTATAGCAAATTACTGTTACCTAGGGACTGCTCTGGCAGTGAATATGAATGCTGAGGCTGTGTTATTGTCAGTGTTCATTCTTGTCCCTTCCTCTCCTAATTGTCACCCTCTCAACACCAAGAAGAGTCTCTGCCTGGAAACAGGATTTCCAAAGATTAAGAAAGTAATCATTTGCATTGTCATGTGAGTGTTATAAGAATACAAAAGTAATATAAAGCCTCAAACTCAATCCCACATAACGAATTTGTGTTCCCATACTGAAGATGTGCAGGACTATGTAACATAATTTAATTGGATAAAGTTGTTTTATAGATTGCTTGCTGTTGTGTGAAGACAGTGGGAAAAGTTCAGCTCCTGTGTACTTCCATTCTTTTCAGCAGAATGAAAACTGGGGTGAATTCAGTATTTTCAGGGGCCCCCTCAAAAACCTTTTCTTTCTCTGTCCCTCTCTCTTGATTGTTTTCCTGTTCTTCAGATGTGATTTTTTAATGATCTCCAAGGCAACAGGCACATATTTATAAAATATAATACAAAGGATCTAAGATGCCTTAGTTAGGACCACACATACCTGACACTCCCTGTATGGAAACACAGCAACACTTCCAGAAAAACTGATATATGTACTACTCACCTAAAAGTAGCCTGTGGTCATTGCACTTCACAGTGTTTGGGGCTGCTTGGACCCTACCCTAAAAAGTAGAGTTTCTAAAATACTGGATGAGTTTTTATGTTAAAATATACAAAAATGTCGGTTTTTAAAATCTAAAAGAGCATTTTCTTGAATAGTTTAAATAATGTCAGGTTGCCCAGATTGTGTAAAACCTTGCAATAACACACAGAATGGGAAAAATTCAGGTCAGATTTTGAAATATTTGATCTTTTGGAAGATTTATTCTTTTTTTAAATAAGTGTTAATTCAATCAGCAATACTTCTTGTTCTACATGCAATCATTCAGCAATTATTTCTGCCTCAGCTAAGATATATAGCAACTCACACATTTGGTACTGTAGGTTCCCATTTTTCTTTTAAGTGTGTATTTAATAGATGTGTTTGCATTTTTAGAAGTCTTGAGCTAAATCTTTAAATAGGGTAGTCTAGTTCATTAGCATTTTTAATCTTCTTTTTGATTAGCTCAACAAAAGATGGTCATTGTCTGAAATTTTTATCAAGTATGTTTGCTGCTCGTGATGGATGTACACCAGAGCTGTGAGAGAAATAAAGGTTTCACATTGCCTGTGCGGACCTACATGTGTTTATGTACAAAGAAATGTGCAGCCATGAAGGTCAGGCTGGAAATAAATGAGGCTTGGTTGTCTTCCCTAAAATTACCTGTAGAAACTTTCTCCCCCCTAGTCAAAGCCAGGGCATCATTTCTGATAGGTGATGATTACACTCACAACACAATGGGGGCAGGTGTTCTGAGCTCCTCTGGTGATCTCTCAGGAGGGCATGAAAGTGCTTCAAGGTCCTCTCAGTGGTAAGGTTTGGTTTCTTTTTTCTGACAGGAGAATGATACAGCTGGTGACATATACCAATCACCACCTATTTGAGATAAGACAGCTGGTGGAAAATAATAAAGGTCAGAGCTGTAACACTATTCTCCCATGAGCAAGGAAATAATAATGTTAGTACATATTTAAATTACCAGTTTGTCCCAGTTTTGCCTGGGATAGAGTTAATTTTCTACCTAGCAGCTGGCACAGTGCTGTGTTTTGCATTTACTATGAGAGTAATATTGATAACATGCTGATATTGTCGTTGTTGCTAAGTAGTGCTTACTCTAAAACAAGGACTTTTCAGTTTCCTGTTTCTGCCAGTAAGGAGGTACACAGGAAACGGGGAGGTAGCATGGCCAGGACAGCTGAGCCAAACTAACCAAAGGGATATTCCATACCATTGAATGTAATGCCCAGTATATACTGGAGGGAGGGGCCAATCTGCTCAGGGATAGGCTGGGCATTGGTCAGTGGCTGGGGATCAGTTGTGTTGTGCATCACTTGTTTCACGTAGGTTTTATTTCTGTCTCTCTTTTTGTTGTATTCTTTTGCATGACATTATTAGACTAATATAAATATTAGTCTATTTCAGTTTTTAAGCTGTTCTTAACCCATGGCTTTCACCTTTTTTTCTGATCCTCCTCCCCATCCTACTGAGAGAGGATCCATGTAAAAGTACTTAGTTGCTCACTGAGGCTATAGTACAACAGAGTTTTAGTTAAAGCTTCAGTGAAGCAAAAGGAACAGTTTGTAACTTGGTTTCTATGACAGGCCAATTTACCTATCTAATCACTAGTTATATATGGTACGCCGTGGAGCTCTGCAGCACTAACAGCAGAATTATTGTCAAATTTTAACTAATTTAAGCTGAGATCCTGGGAAACATGATAGTAGCTTCAGAGTGGTCTGATGCACTTTACAAGCTGGCACCAGCTGGCACTGAATTCCATAAAATCAGTCTCACTGTGAAAAAAATTGCTAATGTCAAATGTCTAGGGACCTTTTGGAAGAGAAGGGGAATTGCAGGACTGTGCCCTCAATCCTTGTTTATGCTACCTGCACTTACCCCGTAAAATGCTCCAGTAAACCTTCCCCTTTCTCCTCAAATTTCTCTCTCCATATTGCTCTTTCTCTCCATTCCAGAGCAATTCCTACATGAATCATCATTTCTGATCAACCCTTAAATTGGGAGTTACAAAAACCAGGATTTTTTTGTAACAACAGCCTCTCCCCACCACCAATCCTAGAAAAAACGGGATTTTTTTGATAACAGAATCACGAAATCACAGAATTACCAAGGTTGGAAAAGACCATTGAGATCATTGAGTTCAACCTATTACCTAACACCATCTTATCTTCTAAATCATGGCACTAAGTACCTCATCCAATCTCTTCTTAAACACATGCAGGGATGGTGACTCAACCACCTCCTTGGGCAGCCTATTGCAAGGGGAAATCACTCTCTGTGAAAAAGTTCTTCCTAACATCCAGTCTAAAACCTCTCCTGACACAGCTTAAGACTGTGCTCTCTCATTCTATCACTGGTAGCTGGAGAGAAGAGATCGATTCCCACCTGGCTACAGCCTCCTCTTCTCTAGCATCACTGTCCTCAGCCTGCCCCAACCCTCCAGCAGCATCTCGCACTTCTGCTCCCCAGGTCACAGATGCACTGCTAAATGAGAGAGCTAAGGAAGAAAAAACTGCTCAGGTCCTGAGCTTTCTGTGCCCAGAGGTGCAGCCAAGCTCACGCCTGCATGTGCTGAGTCAGGTTCTGTGTCTAGAGCAGTTCACAAATGAGAGACAGAGCAAGATGTGCACTGGAGGGTGATTTTTGCAATATAGAGTGGCGTGGAGTCTCATTCCAAGTGCTAACAAGTAATTTCCAGCTCATTACCTTCATATTCATATTGGACTGGAATTGGAAACACTTCACTGGGTCTTGGCATTGGCTTGTGTTACTCTACCCTGTGCCAGGCAGAATTTCAGCCTAACAGTGTTGATCCACCANTTACAAGTTTCTCCTGAAGCTTATTGTGGGAAACCGTGTCAAAGGCTTTGCTAAGGTCCAAGTACACAACATCCACAGCCTTTTTGTCATCGACCAGTTGAGTCACTGGATCATAAAAGGAGATCAGGTTAGTCAGGCAGGACCTGCCTTTCCGAAATCCATGCTGACTAGATCCAATGTCGTGGTTGTTCTGCAGTTGCTGTGTAATGGCACACAAGACCATCTGTTCCATGACTTTGCATGGGACTGAGGTCAGGCATCCAATCTCTTCTTAAACACATGCAGGGATGGTGACTCAACCACCTCCTTGGGCAGCCTATTGCAAGGGGAAATCACTCTCTGTGAAAAAGTTCTTCCTAACATCCAGTCTAAAACCTCTCCTGACACAGCTTAAGACTGTGCTCTCTCATTCTATCACTGGTAGCTGGAGAGAAGAGATCGATTCCCACCTGGCTACAGCCTCCTCTTCTCTAGCATCACTGTCCTCAGCCTGCCCCAACCCTCCAGCAGCATCTCGCACTTCTGCTCCCCAGGTCACAGATGCACTGCTAAATGAGAGAGCTAAGGAAGAAAAAACTGCTCAGGTCCTGAGCTTTCTGTGCCCAGAGGTGCAGCCAAGCTCACGCCTGCATGTGCTGAGTCAGGTTCTGTGTCTAGAGCAGTCCACAAATGAGAGACAGAGCAAGATGTGCACTGGAGGGTGATTTTTGCAATATAGAGTGGCGTGGAGTCTCATTCCAAGTGCTAACAAGTAATTTCCAGCTCATTACCTTCATATTCATATTGGACTGGAATTGGAAACACTTCACTGGGTCTTGGCATTGGCTTGTGTTACTCTACCCTGTGCCAGGCAGAATTTCAGCCTAACAGTGTTGATCCACCATGGCAAATTAGATTTAAGAACTGAAGAACTTAGAGTGCTTTCTGCTTTGCTGTGGTTAGTCCTGTTGATGCTAAAAACAGCTCTTTGAATTGTACTGGTTCCTTGATGTTTATAGAATATATGGATATATACACAGGAGCATCCCCCAAACAGCAGTAGTGATATGGAAAGCTCATCACTTTAGAACATACACAATTAGATACAATAAATTATTTAATTACATATGTTAGTACCCCACGGCAGAAAAATGGATCATTAGATCTGAAAGAGATTTTTCATCTCTTATTTGAGAGATCCACAAAATTGAATTTATTGCAGTTTCTCATTAACTGTGACAAGGATGATGTCAGACAAGTTGTGCATGTCCTGTCTTATAAATAATAAATGAGAAGGACCCTGACGCCTCTTTCTCTAATGGATCGATGTTATAGTCGGATGGAAAAGGCACCAGCCTCCTTTATGGAATGTAATGGAGCAACAAAATTACTTAGACTCCATTGACTATATTTATCACAGGGGCCCCTGTCTTTCACTTTATCTTGATCTCTGGGCATCTCTTAATGTATTGTAAAATTCTACTTTGAATAAGTGGAATAACAAAGAAATCTCACAGATCTATTAAAGAACAACAACCAGGAAATAATACAAAAAGTACTTGGTTTTTTTCACTCAACATAAACTCTAAAATATAAAAATACAGTGTGGCTTTATTTATTAACTATTATTAACTGGGCAACTCTAATCTGAAATGTGCCTCCCATGTCTTTCTATTACAGTGCTTGGAGAGAGAGCTTTGTTTTTATAAGCTTCTCATTAACTATAATTATCACTAATAAGATGCTGTTTAATCAAGTAGTTCAAAACACTCTGCAGACACTCATGAATGCATCCCTATTTATGCAGCCCCTGTTGCTAAATATAGGTCTTTGTGTATAATGCTATGGCTGTTTCATACGTTGAAATGTTCATATTAAGTCTCTTGGTCATTTTATTTCAGTTAGTCCACCTTTTTAGCTTTTTTTAATTGGGAAAATTAAAAAAAAAGCATTGAAATAGCTCTTTAGAAAGTAATACCTAGGATTGGGTATGTTGTGAAGCAACAGAAGAAATGGACAAGAAGTCAAATCATGGGCACACCAAATCTTGACAGAGTTCTAAGAATATTTTTCAACAACAGTTACTGCCTTGAATGGCACCTGCTAAATAAACAGCAACATTTCAGTGCTTTCACACTGATTTGTAACATCGGCAAATAACTTAGGAATTCTCAGCCTTTAAAAGATTTCTTCCCCGTTGTCTTGGTATGCTGCATCAAGCCAAATCTCCTTGCTTCTCCAACATTTGGCATTCCTATATAAAAATTTTCAGCTTAATGTGTCCCAATTTAGAGACAAGCCCTCCCACTCATGGAGAAGAAATTAATACAGATGAATTCCCTGCTTATGAGCATGCTAGTCATAGACAGAAAATTCCATACCATTTGTCTTCAATTTTGGCTGACAAATAGCTTAGAGATAAAACCACTTCTGGTCATGTCTGTCAGACTCTGTCCATACTTATATAAGCAGTGTGCCCAGGTGGCTAAGAAGGCCAATGGTATCCTGGCCTGCATCCGGAACAGTGTGGTCAGTTGGACCAGGGAGGTTGTCCTTCCCCTGTACACGGCGCTGGTCAGACCCCATCTTGAGTACTGTGTGCAGTTCTGGGCTCCCCAGTTTAAGAAGGATGTTGAGCTGCTTGAGAGGGTCCAGAGAAGGGTGACAAGGATGGTGAAGGNATGTAGTGATCATAAAAGTCTTTTCCTGCTTGTTTTTAAAAAAAATTAGGCTTGGAGAAAATTCAGAGAAAAAGAAACCATATTCATTTTTATTAATATCAGTAAATGAAAAAAAATTGCCATGCAACAAACATGTTACAAGTATTTGTCTCTTGATCGGAATACCCTTTGCTAGGTAGATGAAAAGCACTCATGAGAGCTCATCTCTCTTGAGTCTGACACAGCTCCTTATCCTCTGAAGCAAAATTTAGCTGGATGCTATGTGGAATTGTTCTGGAGTTAGAAGATAGCCTGCAAAATATTCTCCACTAATTAGCTAAGGACCTGCCTCTCTCTTTTACATGAGTCGTGGCGACACATAGCATTGAGTCTGTGTTAGTAAGTTTATGTTATATGAAAGTTTTATGCAACCTAACCATCATGATTTCAGGTCTTTTGTCCTAAAATGAATCCTGTTTCCAAAAAGCTTACACAAATCTCTCCGCACCCCCTTTCTTGCAACTGCGCATGTGCGACCTGGCATGCATGAATATTCAATTAGGCAGTCATGAATATTCAAATCAACCCCCACGTCGTGCCGCATGGACCAGCCATGGCAAGCTGCGCCGGCCCCGCTCTGCCCCTCCGCTCCGGGCTGCGCCGGCCCCCCTCCCCTCCCTTCGGCTCTGCTCCGGGCCACCCCAGCTTCCCCACCCTCCTCCCCTCGGCTTCCAGGACAGCGACGCAGGTGGCTCCCTGCACCAGTGTCCCCAGCCGAGCAGAAAAGGGTTTTTTCCCGGCCTGGGGTGGCTGCAGACACAGGGAAGTGCCGACACAAACACCAATACACAGGAAGGCAGTGCCAAAACAGGGCCGGGGGCTTGGGGGGTTATGTGAGGGTGTGTAGCAAATTTGCATATTAATGACCTGCCAATCAACGCGGAAGGCAGGCTGTGCGGGACCCAATAAGACCACAGTACTGTGGTATAGGAGACCTGACTGTACTTAGCAAATCTGAGATGCATGAATGCACTATTGATGGTGCACAAAGGATCTGTATTTGCCAAGATCACTTTTTCCAAGCGTATTATATGTACAGGTCTCTGATTTAATAAAAATATTTCCTACTAGAACTACAGTTTCATGTTCCAGACCTCTTGGCTAGAGATAATCTAATTTCTTCCAACTAGAGCAAGTTAACTTCTAGCTCATTTAGGGAATTTCAGTTTCTGCACCTTTTTTTCTCCTGGCCATGTCATCTTGGTTCCCGTTTGAATGCTAAAAATAAAAGAGAGTGGTACTTGCCTTTCTTACATAGCCTCTGTAATAGGCCATGAATGAAACGTTCTAAGTAAAAAAGTCATGCCTCAAATTGTGCCCAGAAATCACTTTGAAGCTATTGCAGAGTAGGAGAGGTATCAGTTGGTGAAGTAGTACACAGCACACAATATTCAGGCCAAAATTGCTGTGAGGGTCTCTGACATGATGAATCAGAGCCGTTTCATCAGGTGCAGTTATGTCAGCAATACACTTGTCTCACCTGGAGATCCTTCATAATAGGTCTGTCTGCATATCTCATACCTCCTGAAGGACAAGATGACTTGGCAGGCTCATGTTGTCATCCAGATTACCTGATCATAAGTTTTCCAGTAATTTAGTGTGAAGAAAGGCTCTTTACAGGAGTAATTGAGGACAGGATGAGTATTAAGAGAAAGCCTGGCTACATAAATGTTCCCTTGGGAGTTGCTAATATCTTCCCTTCCATGAAAGCATTGGGAGCATTCTATAACTGTAGACTTGAAATTTTCTCATCAGACTTTTGTCAGTCAAATGCCGATTTCTGCGTTGCAGTCACAGAATCACAGAATCACCNCACAATTCTTGTCTAAGAATTTCAAACTACCTCAAACCTTAGAGAACAAGATACTTCAAAATACATTTATACAACCATTCAATCAATCACATTTATATATACCTGATATAGGTTAGTGTTTTGTGGCTATGAAGTTTCCTGAATTCAGATATCTGTAAAGAAAAGGGAGAACCTCCATATTAAAATAAATATTTAATGAAAGAAAAAGAATTTTTTCAACACTTGAAAAGGCTTTGCTTCTGAGAACTTTTCCTTCAAGCCCTGTATCATTGAGAGAGACTAACAAAAAATACCACTGACATAATTATTCTGAAATTTTAGTATTTTCAGTGCCAGGGCTCACTTCTTATCTTGTCCATCACCTGGTATCTCACCCACGTCTCATGAGACTGACACCCCACTGTTAGATAATTCATGAACTCTTGCTTTGGCAAGTCTGCACAGAACAGTGTGTTGTCACAGTGAATGGTCCAGACTGTTTCAGATACTGGAATTAGTGTTCAGCTCAGACTTAGTGTACCCTGCTTTAGAGAAAGAAGAGCTTATCAATTAAACTCAATATGAGCCAGCAGTGT
>WEKX01026216.1:0-36968 GCA_013390025.1 Pitta sordida
CCAGTTCCTAACCCAACACAAAATGCATCCCTCAGCTCTATTTCCTGTGCTGTTTACAATCTATGCAATTCTGGGTAAAACTAGACAGTTATCTCACTGTTAAGGCATTGAATGAGAATAGTTTGTAAAAATATACAATTTGTGCTATAGTCCAGCAAACAAAAACAGTGACCAAATGAAATAGTATATTCCATTGTGCCTAAATGAGAATGAACAGCTTAGATGTGACTGAAAGTGAAAGTCTTCTGCTGAACTGTACAAAAACATAAGAGTTAAAGAGAAAGTAGGTTCTTAGACAGCAAGACAAATTGAAGCTCCCACATCTGCATTTCAAAGCCTTCATTGTCCCAAGGCAAGACAAACAAAATGACATTTGCATATTCACTGACACTGGAGCAGTGTCCAAAGGCATCATCTGGATGGAAGAAATGGAGAGGAGGGAGGAGAAATTAGCACACAATATATTCCCTGCAACTGAAAAACGAGATAGAAAGAGTAGGAGGGGAAGCTCCTAAGAGAGTCCTTTGATGCTGCTTTTTCTGAAAGGAGAGAGTCCATGGGAGGTTGTGATTTACAACTGCAGTTCAGCGATAGCTCAATCTGGCTGCAGGGCCTGCAGTGATCCTGCCCCAACTCAGCGGGATGAGCTGGAATAAACCTCTTGTGCCAGCTCAGGTTTGCTCGAGTGGGGCTGATGGGTGACCGTGGTGCCAGCCTGGTTCATGTCACATGTGCCATCCGCACGCAAACAGAAGTGCTGTTGTGGTGCACCTCCCTTGGCCTCTCCGTGGGCCTTTCCATCAGCCCCTCTGTGCTCTCCTCCCACCCATGGAACCTTCCAGTCACACCCTCCAGGCCTTGCCTGCCTCCTTCCACTTTGCATATTCAGCATCTCTCTCCTTGTCCTTGTCACAGACCCTCGGTGCTGCCACACCAGCCTTGGCTGTCACGATGTCACCGACCTTCCAACACTGGGGCTCAGAGTCCTCCCAGCCACGGGGGGATCCACTGCCAGCACCTCATCGCTCTCTCAGCCCCTGCAGACTCAGCTCTGGTGACATCCAAGCAGAGTCAGGTGGAGATGCTGCTCTGAGGCCACGCTGGACAAGTGGCCTCAGGACCAAAGTCAAAACTCTGGAAAAATCCTTTAGGAAGGACAAGGACAGTGGTGGCCCCTCATTACTGAAGAGGAGTTCTGTGTGTGCAACAAAGATCTTGGCTGGAATTTGTGACAGGGCCGAGACCGTGCATGAGTGTGAGGATAAATTGTTCCTCTCTGTGGAACAGGGAAACCTGGACAAGAGTGCACATCCATGGAAAAGCATCTGCCAGAGAAATGACACTTAATCAACATGAGTATTATCAACTGAACCATCACAACAGTGCTGGTGGGAAAAGATCCATGGAAGTTTCCAGCCCAACCTCCCTTGGAGCAGGATGGGGACAACCAGGATTGTGGAACTGAACCCTGTAAATGCTGAGGGCTAAAGACACTCTTGGCAACTGGCCCAAGGCTTCATCACTGTCCTGGAGTGTGAATGTTTCCTAATGCCCAACCTGAACCTCCTGAGCTCCAGTTTGTGTTTGTTGACCATTCCTACGCTGTCTGACACCAGTGAGAGGAGTTTGGCTCTGTTATCCTTATAAATGGATATAATTTCTTCAGAAATTCATAGACTGTCCTTAGACCCTGCTCAGCCTCACACAGCAGAAGTGCAGAGTGGTGCCTTCCCTCCACCTCTGCTAAACCAGCCCTGTCCCTCTGTCTGTCCTGGCACATCATGTGCCCCAGATCTTGACCATCTTGGTTGCCTGGGCTGGTGTCTCTCCAGTTTCTCCATATTATTTCTGAACTGGGAGCTCACAATTGAATGCAGCATTCCAGGGGCACTGAGCCCTTCCTTCTGCTTTCCGTGTGCTGCAGCTTGTCCTGTTTGCAGTGAGTGACTGCTCATATCCACGCTGGCATCCACCAGCACCACCAGCCCTGGCAGCAGGATTGCAGCCCAGCCAGTCTGCTCCCAGTTCAGTTGAGCTGTCTGCTTGTCCAGCCCAGATTTTCCCAGCCTGCCACTGCCACTGCTGGGAATGATGCTGCCAAAGCCTCTTCAGTTGTTCCTGGGCAGTTGGTGTCTCCTGTTTCCTGACTCTGCACTCACTCTCTCCATCTTTGCTGCTCCCAGGGCCTGTGTCAGTCTTGGGGGCTGAGCTGGGCCTGTCCCTCCTTTGGGCTTTGGTCAGGGCTGTGCCACATCCCACTGCCCCTGATCCCAGGGAGCAATCCTGGATTGACAACACTGAGATCTTCTGGGAGCTTTACTTTTCATCCTTTTCCCAGAAAAGCTGCTCTTTTCTTTTCCAAAACCTGCACCCCCATGGCCATACACAAATGTAGGCCTGGCCACAGGCACATGTCTGCACACATGAACACACATGAACACACAGGAACACACATGGACACACATGTGCATGTCTGCAGTCACAGGTACACAGGAACATGCAAATCCCATCACAGAATGTGTTGGGTTGGAAGGGACCTTAAAGACCATCTAATTCCCACCCCTGCCATGGGCAGGGACACCTCCCACTGTCCCAGGCTGCTCCAACCTGGCCTTGGACACTTCCAGGGATGGGGCAGCCACAGCTTCTCTGGGCACCCTCTGCCAGGGCCTCCCCACCCTCACAGGAAGAATCCCCTCCCAATCTCCCATCTGTCCCTGCCCTCTGGCAGTGGGAAGCCATTCCCTGTGTCCTGTCCCTGCATCCCTTGTCCCCAGTCCCTCTCCAGCTCTCCTTGAGCCCTTTAGGCTCTGGAAGGGGCTTCAGGCTCTCCCTGGATCCTTCTCTTCTCCAGGTGAACACTCCCAGCTCTCCCAGCCTGGTTCCAGAGCAGAGGGGCTCCAGCCCTTGGAGCATCTCTGTGACACTCCAGCAGCTTTGTGTCCTTCTTATGTTTGGGATACATCTGACTACTCAGACAATTGCACACCTGGACACAGACACACACACTGGCACATGTATGTACAGATGCACATGTGTGGAAACAGCTCTGTACAAACACAGACACACCCAACCCTGCACACACAGAGGGTCCTGCACACACTCACCTGCACCTACAGTAACAGTTCTCCATCCTCTGTATTCATTCCAGGGGCAGCAGTGGGATCCCAGTCTCCAAACAATCCTCCACCAAGTGTCCAACCTCTGTAAATATGCCAAAATCTTTAAAACTGCTGTGATGATTAACCATGACAGCAGCAATATCCACAGGATTGCAGGGACAAGACATATTCTTGTGCTGGTCATCCTTTCCCCATGCCAGGTGCCAGTTTGGACCAGTGCCATGGCATCCAGCCCCTGGGTTTGCCTGGGCAGCAGAGGTGTCAGTGACAGGGCACTGTGTGTGTGATGACATCTCTGTCCTACCAAGGATCCAGCCCACAGCTCATCTCACAATCACAGCTCAGAGGGCCAGGCCAGGCACTGAATTTCCCACACCTGACCAAGGTTTACTCGTTTCAGGGACATCCAATAGAACCCACCACCCCACAGCTGGCAACACAGCAAAGAAAGTTGTGTTGAGGGACTTGTTGACTACTTGGAGGAAATATCAATGGTCCAAGCTATGAAGACACTGGTGACCACTTTCATTCTCTTGCATAAGATCCGTGAGAACTGTGGCTGGATTTTTGGGGATACAGATGCCCTGCCCCAGAGTGATGCACAGCCTGTGATGTACAGGTACATCTGGAGTCGGGAAGAAGCTACTTGTGATGGTGAGTCCATGGGAAGGTGAACATCTGCCCTTCTGGAAAAGGTGAAGTACAGTGAGCCCCTGGCTCTTCACAGTTTTGGTCTTTGCAGGTTTAACAAATTGTGAGGGTTTTTATGTGAAAATTCATGTCTGACCCTGCACAGAGTGAGCCACAAAGACACACAGCTCATGAACGTGCAGATAAACCCCACCAACCACTGCCCTGCCCCCCTCAGCCCACGGGGTTTCTGGGCTTGGAACAGCAGCGGCATCACAATCTGGGGATCCTGGGAGTCCCTCACTGGGAAGGGGTAGAAACCATTCCCTTCACTCTCCTGAGCTGGCACAGGGCACGGGGCAGCCCGAAGAATGTTGTGCAGCGCTCTGGGGATGAGGGGGGTGGGGTGACAGGTGGAGATTAATTGCATGAGCTGCTTATCTTTGAGGACCACGGGCTTTGTGGGAGGCCGGGAGACATGATGCCCCACGAAAGTCGGGAGTTCACTGCATCTCAGAGCTGTTGGAATCTGACTCAGCTTGGCTCTGACTGTGGCACAGATATGGGATATTTCCATAGGACCCATCACCAGCTGTGTCCCCAGTATCTCCTGTGCCTCCTCCAGTGTGGCCTGGGCTGGGCTCACGAAGCCAGGCCAGGCAACACAAAGCTCTGCACATCCACTGCAGGGTGACCCTTCAGGCTTTCCCTGCTCCACTCGGATTCTGTGCATCAATAGCTTTGGTTCAAGCACTGCAGTGACAGTAAGTACTCCAATTCCCATGTGAATTGAGATTATTTCTGTGACAGGGATTTTAAAAGTCACAAGGATTTGGTTGGCAGAACCAAAGGGAAAATACCACCTGACAACAAGAAATGTAGCAAAATCACAAGTTTACTGTTTCTGTCCACCCTGTGCACAATGTCAGGTTATTGAAGGCACTCATCAGGGTGTCTCTGTAAATCGATCACGATGGTTTTCCTTCCTTGTTCTCAAACTAGAGACACCCAACAACAGCTTGAGCAGTTGCTGGTAGTTTCAGGTGAGCTCCCTGACCCTGATCCAACCTCTTCTGCCAAATGCTCTTGTTGCCCCCATTATCAGGGAACAGACACACACTGTTGGGGTAAGAAATGGGTGATCAACCTCAAATCTGACACTGCCAGCCCTCCACCCTCCCTTCTGCTGACCAGAACAGTCACACAGAGCATCTGAGGGGTGTTTAGGGAGGTCCAAGGGACTGGGCCATCCTGGTAGGCAGGATGACTGATGTTGGGAAAAGCCAGGCGGATCCAGGGATGTGGGTGGGATTAACAACAGTTGCTGCTGGCCTGGCACCCCATTTATAAGGTTCTGTGACACACTCATGTTACTTGGTCTCAAGAGTAACCACCTTGAAGAGCTCTGGGATATTTAGTGAGCTGAAATAGTCCTCAGTTCTTATGCAATCTGGTGGCACTTCAGAACACCTGCAGGGTCTCCAAGCTTCCCAAGACAAAGGCCATAGGATCATGAAAAACTGGCAACAGGACCGTGAAAAGCTGACAGTGAGATCATGAACCCACACAATGATCTGCAACCACAGAGAGAGGACAAAACCAGTTTTTCCTTCAAGGATCTCTTGAGGAACTGGGCCAAGGTCTGGCGCCTTTGTTTGGCTTTGGTTGTTCCCTGTCCGTGTTAATCCTGTTTCCTCCACAAAACCCCATCATGGAATGTGGGGGGTTCTTTCCCACTCTTCTCTAACAAACCATTCACAATCACCTTTCTTATGAAATATTTCCCCCTGACATTCCAAGTGGAAGCTGCTGGGCAGAAAGCCGTGGGCAGTGCTGCCCACAGAGCTGCCCAGCCCCAGGCATGACAGATGGACAGGGCACAGCACTGGAATGAGGCCACTCACTTGGTATCCATGGCTTTGCCCCAGGTTATCAGAATTATTTATGTCAAGCTGAAAGTCTCTTGAAAGTATTTATATCTTTATAGAGGGGAATATATAAATGTCTGACATGGAAGAGTAGTGAAGAGAGCCCCAAAATCTGGCTACAGTGAGTAAGGTCTTACTTGGGGGCTCCAGGAAATTCCAGCTTGACTAAAAGCGTCTGGGGGAATTTCTGCCGAGAATATTGTGGATGTTTTCAGGGAGTGTTGAACATCCTAAAGAGTGAGATTCCCAGGGGAATTCGAGACCAGTGATGCATTCTAAGAACACAGAAAGCAATGTCTCCTCTCATGCCTTCCTTGGAATGACCAAGCCAGGATCCAAGCCCTTCCTTATCTTTGAGCAGGTGAAGCTGCTGACAACGACCAGGGCTGAAACAAAGTTGGAAACATCAGGAAACAAATTTGGAAAAATCAAGAAAACTGCATTTTTAGAGGCACCTGCAGGTACTCCTGCATCCTCTCCAACTCAGCACAGGGCTCTGGGCTGCTTTGCTGAGATGAGCTCAGCTGGCTGGAGCTCAGTGCTGTTCACTTCACACCTGGACTCCCTGATCCCCGTGGGCTTCTTCCACCTCGGAATGTTCTGTGATTCTGTGGTTCTGTGACAAGGATGACCCAGAGCCAGGTGTCCCCCCTGTATCCCTGCTGGGTGAGCCGTGCCAGGGCTTCAGCAGCAGCTCTGACAGTTCTTGTTCCCCAAGGTGAGCAGCTCAGCCCAAGGCCTGGTCACTCATCCCTGACCCCTGCCCGGTCACTGCAGCAGCAGAGCAGCTCAAAGGTCTCTGCAAACATTTCCCCTCCATTAAAACCTGACCTTTCTGGGGTGTGGCTGAGCTCTGAGCCCTGCCATGGCTGCAGGCGATTTTTGGGCTCTCCGAGGGTCCATTACACGGCCAGCCCAGCCTGCCCGGGCTCCCAGCAGCATTCCAGGGGTGGATGTTCCCTCCCTCCTCCAGCCTGAGAGCCGGCAACTGGCAGCTGGACATTCTTTGTGGGCACTGTCAAGTTTGCTGCTCTTCTCCCCCCCAAAACAAACAGCAAAATGCATTTGGGATCAGAGCTCAGTAGGAAATGGTTTTAAACCCTTTCCTTCACAAGGGCAAGTTTTCAAAGGTTTGGAATTTTTCCCATCGTATGTTGTGATCAAAGCAGAAATTGTGGAGTGTCAGTTTGATTTTTCAAAGGGGTCAATGAGATTTGTCATTTAAATTTAACTTGGTGGATGGTGAGCACACTGGGACAGTGTGTTACCGTGGGCAAGGAGAGGGAGAGGAAAGGAAAATCCTTCTGAGAAGTTTTGACAAAGCTGCAGAGAGATCAGGGTGTGCTTTGCCTGGTTCAAGACTAAACAAGAAACTCAAGATCTGACTAAGAGTGTTAAATAGTTAAGATTAGGCTTATGACTCCATTAAAGACTTTTGCTCTGTGAGCTTGGGTATGGTAATAAAGTATAAGCTTCACTTTTAGGTCCGAAATTAGCTTTTTTAAAAAAAATAATTTTAATAGTAATAATAAAATGAATAGTTATTATTATTGTATTTCAGTGGCAACAGGCACATGGCTGCATTGAAATCTCTCCACATCTCTTTCTGAATCAGGACCTGTAAAAACAAAAGATGGTCAGTCAGGATTAACACTTTAACACTGAATTTGTTCCAATTCCAACACTTAAGGGACGAGCCCGGCTGTTGGTGCTGGGTTCCAGAGCCAGGCAATCCTTTCCTCCAAGCCCAAAGCTGCCTGTGCAGGACAGCAGCCCTGTGTTCTGCTCTCTCATGCTCTCAGCTTTGCTTTGGTTTGTAAATCCCTTGTCTAAAGGCACATTGTCCACGGAATTCACAGAATATCCTGAGTTGGAAGGGACCCACAGGGATCCTCGAGTCCTACTCTTTGGTGAATGGCCCTCACAGGGATTGAACCCACTTCTCAAAGGGGATTTCTTGTATTTCCCCCTTCCTTTCCTTTCTCCTCCATTTTCCCTCCTTTAACCACCCCTGTCCTACCTCAAGGTTTGGGAGCTGCTCCTGCAAGCACCTGATGAGCTTCACTTTGCAGCCCTGTGTCACCTGTCCCTTCATGGCTCCCACTCTGCATTTGTGATCTGGGCTACAAGTGTTGCAATAACGAGCTGGCATTTGCCTGAAAATAAAGCATAATATAAATAAATATAAATAGGAGTGATTACACTGGAGAAAGGGGTTTTTCTTCCCCTGGCACTTAGGAGTGCTCAAATTCTGGCTGCCTTGGGCAGGATCAGGTGCTGTGCCCTCACCCAAACGCTGGGGTCTGTTTATTTGGGTCCTTGGACCCTCAGAGCTGGTGGGTTTGTGTCTGAACTTTGAGCTGATTGTTTTCTGGCCTTCTAAACTTTTGGACGTGAAATAAAGCACACACCTCTATATATGGGTACAGAAACAATGAATTTGGGTTTAAAGCTGCTGAAGGACTGTTCCTGCTGCTGCTTTTACCCTCACAAGGGGAGAAGAGAAAGCTGTGTTCTTCTTACAGCTGGTACTAGTGCTCAGGATAAAGTGAGCCAAGTTTAAAAGAGGATGAATGTGGCAACTGGAAGCTGAAAGGGACAGACAGAAAGCTTTTCCCTATTGAGGAAGGTTCTTCCAGAGGATCAGGATCTCCTGGATAAAGGAGGCACCAGAATCTCTCCAGGTCTGGCCAGGAGAGATCAGCCAAGCTCCTGCAAGGACAACTGAGACAGCCCCAGCTGTAGAAAGTACCTCAGAATGTCCCCATCAAAGCCTAATTATCTGCTGACTTCTTAGACATGAGAGAATTTTCTTTGTCTATTTAATTTCATGCTTATCATCAAACTAGTCATTAAATAGCTGAGTATTAGGGGAAAAATGCAAAGCTTTCTGGTCTGTCTTGTTTAATCCTTCAGCCCCTCCCTTCCCTCCTCCCCGTCCCACTTTCTCTGTGGCACAGGCAGGAAAAGGGCAGAGTGGGCAGGATCCTGTGCAGGATGTGGGGGGGCATAATCCCATGGGAAGGTTGGGATGGGGGATCCCCCAGTTCCACCCCAGGGCAGCTCTGGCTGCTGGCAGTGTGGTCTGGGCATCCCATGGCATGTGGCATGTGGGATGAGACCCAGAGGTCTGGTCGTTGTAAGGAAAAGGGATTGTCTGTGAGGCAGGTGAATCATTAAAAACAACCAAACTGATTGAACAGCAAATGGCACTGAGCTCTCCTGTCTCATAACACATTAGTGGGGGACATTACAGGAAATTGGAAAATAAAAATCTGTCATCCACCGAAAGGCTTTTATACACGGGATGAATCAAGGATGTGGAATTACTGCTTTGGGCTATATTTGAAATCAGGAACAAAGAAACATTTAAGCAGAGATTGGCTACTTAAACCAAGGACAGCCCTGTCCCACTGGACTAATTCTTGCTTTAGGTCTCGGCTGTTCTGGGCTGGGTGGGGTGATGGACCAGCTCCCCCAACCTGCTCTGGGAACCTTGCTCTGGCCATGGCAGAGGTTGGGCTCAGCTGGCCCAGCACCCACCCAGGGAGGCAATTCCCAGGTTCCCAAGGATTTGTGGCAATGTCCTGTCCACTCCTCCAGTGCAGAGGGGGACATCACTCAATACCACTGTCCAAAAAGCAAAACAGTCCCATCCAAGGGACTCTTGACTGGTTCACCTTGGTGCCAACTCTCTGCAGTTTGGTTTCTAACATCCAGGAGGAACCATTCCCCAGCAGTTGCCTCCAAGCCATAAACTTTTGACCCGAGCTAATTACTGAATTCACTTCATAGAAGTAATGAGGTTCTGAGTCCCTGCAATGCCTTGGAGGCTCTAGAGAGCCCGAGCCAAAACCTGAGCTCCCTAATCAGTTCTGACTCTGTTTTTTTAATTCATTTACTGAGTGCCCCGAGGCACTGCCGCTCCTTGGGCTGCCTGGGAGGAGCTGCAGCGCTGCTCTCCCCAGTCTGTGACTGGGGAAAACAGCCCAGTCGGGGCTGCAGGGGGCTCAGCACCTGAGAGATGGGAGGAGATACCAGTGGGACCAGTGGCCAGAGGAGCAGAGCCAAAAGAGTTGTGCTCTAGTCTTTCCTTAAATATTCCACTGTGCACCTGGGATCTCCCCCTTGTGCCTCAAATCCTCCAATAAAGACACTGATGATACCTGGGTATCTGTGGGATGGCACTGGGATGGCTGTGGGCAGTGTGGGGATGGAAGGAGGGAAGCTGTTCACACTTTCCATGGGCACTGGCAGCAGGAGCACAGGCAGGAACAGCAATGGGAACTGCAGAGGTTCCTGTGCTCTGAGCAGCTCGTGCAGTCACATCTCCCTCCTTTTGATGAGGTTTTCCCACCCAGTACAGGGTGGCCTTAACCAGCAGCCTCGAGCTAAGCCCAGAGAAGCTGTGGCTGCCCAATCCCTGGATGTGATCATCACCAGGCTGGACAGGGCCTTGAGCAACCTGGGTTTTTTCTAGTAGAAGGTGTCCCTGCCCATGGCAGGGGGTTGGAATGAGATGAGCTTTAAGGTCCCTTCCAACCCAAAAAGTTCTGTGGCTCTGTGATTTTGTCTTTCCCTGGGAACATCCAGGAACTGCCAGCAGCTGAAGAAGAGCCGGAGACCTGCATTCCCTCAGCCTCAAAACCCACCAGGGATCTGCAGTAGCTCACAGAGCTGATGGGCCTTTCCTCCCCCCTCAAAGGCTTTCCCTTGCCCTTTTCTTGCCCTGTTCTCCCTCTCCCTTACAGCACCCACAGGGCTGACACTTGGCTGAGGTGGTGACTTGGTGACAAACCAGCTGTACTGCCACGGTGGGCTCCTGCTGAGCCTCAAGGTGGGCTCTGCCCCACCCTGGGCTGTGTGTGACCCCACAGTGAGTGACCTGCAGCCGAGTCCTGTGTGCTCCTGGGGCTGCTTTTCCCTGCCAAACACCGCAGCTCTGGTGTGTTCAGCCCCGCGGTGTGCACAGGAGCAGAGTCAGCCACAGGACAGGCAGAGCTGCCACATCTCAGCTGCCAGGACGCAAGAATGGCCCTGATGCTGCTGTAGACACCAGTGAGGCCATCCTGGCCAGGAGGAGGGAAAGGGATTTACAATGCAAATCCTACAAGGCTGAGCCCCCTCGGGGCCAGCGCAGTCACTGATGGAGCCCTGGCAAACCCAGCCCTCCCTGCTGAGGGTGATGGGGCTGCTGGTTACATAAGGCCACTTTTCTTTCTGCTTTCCCTGGTGATTCAAAGTCAAAGTGGAGACTTTGTGAGCATCCTTGTGCTCAGCCTTGCAGCTGAGATAATGTCATTTATCACACAGGTCTGAGGCATCACCTCACCTGACACAGGCCAGAGGAGCATTTGCAATATCAATGATGTTTTTCTTTTGCATATAAAAATTCCCTAAACACACATGTGATATTTTTAGTTTTAACTCACAATCATGGAAGTCAAGCTTGTGGCATCTGAAATGCTCGAAGAGCTGATGTTTTACAACAGCTGTAGCAGGAAATTGAAGTGTCTTGGGGAAGAGAGAGAGATTCTTCCAACCAGCTGGAGATGTGGACACTAGGAGAAGGGTCCTGGCAGGTGGAAATGCACCCAAATCTCTTGCCACCAGTGGGCACAGGCTGATCACAGAATCACAGAATATTCTGAGCTGGAAGGGACCCACAAGGATCAGAGTCCAACTCCCAAGTGAACACCCACCCAGGGATTGAACCCACAACCCCAGAGCCATGGGCACCACGCTCTGTCTATCTGAGTCAANATCACTTGCTGTGAACAAAGAATTCACCAGGTTTGGAGGCTATGGGGAAGTGATGCAGAAAGTTCTGTGACTGGACAGGCAGGATGAGCTGTGAGTGCCTGTTACCAACACAGGTTATTCTACAATTGTATAATTATGTGTAGAACATAATTTTATAATAATACAGTTACTTATCTATTATTTATAATTCATCCAATCATCCATCAGGAGTTAAAACTTTATCTTAGGAAATTCAGACCCATGATAAAGTATAGCCAGTTCTGTGGTGGGTATGGTGAACAGATAATGACCTTGAATTTCATACACTTTTCCAAAAACCAGCAGCAAAAAAAGACAAAAACTATGTTAAAACATGAATCTCTTCATGATGTGTGGTCACTTTGCTGCCAGTGGAGCTGCCCTGTCTGTGGGCAGCACGACCAGGCCGGTGAGCACACCTGGCTTGGCTCAGGAGACTTTGCTTTACCAGGGACTAAAGTGATGATGGATTCCTCCCAACATGGATAATCCACAATCAATTGGAGAGAGTAATAAATCCTGGAGCTCTGGTGCCACCCCTCCTGTCCCCCCAGTGGGACAGCGTTGGCAAACTTGAAGGAGCAATAAAGTGAATCCATTTTATCCAAAGAGGGAAGAGTGGTGGGTGTAATTTTGCAGGTCTCACTTGTTGTTAATCGCCCCTGCCCAGCTGTAGGGCAGATAAACCCCTGGTGCCAGAGCAGTCGGTGACTTGGGGGGAGAATGCACCTGGATCTGGGAGAAGGCTGAAGTGTGGGGTGAGAGGGGAAAGGCTGGCTGCTGGAGGGAGATGTTTTGTGATTAGACCATTTAGTCTGGTCAGAAAGAGCAGATAAGCCTTAGGGAAAACAAGCCCTTCTCTGAATTTGAAATAGAAGCAGCAAATTGACAGATGGCTCAGGATAGGAGGGAGCAGGACAGGGGCCAGCTAATCCCTGGAGATAAGATCTCCAACACAGCCTTGGACAGGCTCACAGCCCCAGCCTGGCACCCATCCTCTCCCTGCAGACATCCCGGCAGGTGGGGAAATGCCACCTCAACTGTGGAGTGTCCTCATGTCCAAGGGGACACCTGCACCCCCAGACACCTGCACCAGCTCCTGCTCCAGTGCTGGTGCTGGGGAGGCTGAGCCAAAGCCCTGCCAAGGACACTCGTCATCCTCTCAGGTGAGCCTTGCTCTTACAGGATGTAAAACCTCATGCGGGACAATCAGTGTCTCCAGCCCTTTTCAGATATTTTCCAATACCAAGGCAATATGGCCCATGTTAGTCACAGGTACCAAAAACATTTTATGAGACGACAGCAAAATTAAATTCCTGAGGAGAGAGTTTGTAAAATCCCCAGGAGGGTCGGTGTCAGGGCTGGAGTGTGTTGGCTGTGAGTGCAGGCAGGGCACAAAGGTCCCCCAAAGGGATCCCTGTCTGCAGCCTGTGCTGTACATTCCTGATGCCCACAGGAGCTTCCTGGGCTATCACACACTCCTGGCACCCCTCCAGTCCTCCCTGGGCATTGGGAACGGCCTGGAAAGCACCACACTGAGATCACACTCTGAGCGACCTCCAGGCTGGTCCTATGGACCTGTAGCAGTGGTCAGAAAAGCTGTGGCTGCCCCAGCCCATCCCTGGAAGTGTTCAAGGCCAGGTTGGACAGGGCTTGGAGCAACCTGGTCTATGGAAGGTGTCCCTGCCCATGGCAGGAGGTGGGACTGGATGAGCTTTCAGGTTGTTTCCAATCCCATCCCATGATTCCATGATTCTGAGTCAGGCATGGGAGCTGCCAGGCTGGACTGAATGGCAAATTCCACCTTTCACGTCTCCATTCAGTCCTTAGGCTTTGTCCTGGCCTCCATTAACACAAGAGACTTGGAAAGGTTTCGTTCAGATTCCTGGAGAAGGTTTTAGCAAAATTCCTCTATGACATTCCTCAGAGGACTCTCCCCCTCGCCCCTACAGACAATCTCATTTTCCCTCTCGGGGGACTCCAGCTGGATTGACAGGAGAAGACATCCATCCTGTGGGTGCTTGCAGCTCCCGGGGCCTCTTTGTGTCAGGCTGCTTTAACAACAAACATTTCAGAGCCCTGGAGCAGCTCATCCAGCCTGGGAGAGGTACCCGGGCAGCTCTTCATGCCTGGATTACCCCGGTGATGAAACGGGGCTGAAAACGATTTTCACATTTTTGTTTCATTTCAGATCCCCCATCTTGACAAAATGTGAGGCAGATTGACATCCAGATTTGACTTGGGAAGCAGTGCAGCATTAACCTCTTAAGCTAATGAGCTACAGTTATATCTGGAATGGTTTGCCAAAGTCAGACCCAGGAAATGGTTGATTATTCCATGGGAAAGAGCATAAAAGATCTGAGCCTAAAATTTCCCCAAGCAGCTGCTGATGTTGTCTAATCCTGATGGGATCCTTAACCTGACACATTTCAGAGAGACTGACTGCCAGGGAACTGACCCCTGGTAAAAATGAGGATAATAGCAACGGTTTTGCTGACTTATTTCAAGATTTCCCTGTGCGTTCCACTGGGCACCAGTGCAGGGCCACAGCAGTGCCCAAAGAGAGCCTGGCCTGGCACAATCATGTATCAACCAGGGCTGCCCAGTGAAGAAATCCGAAAGATCTTCAAAGCCTTAAAGGGCTGAACTCCAAGATTTCTGTGGGTTTGGGACTGAGGGGAGATGCCACCTCAACAGCTGAGGCTCCCTCAAAGGTCCTGACTGTAGGCAAAGGGAAGATTATTGGCAGGATTATTGGCAGCTCAGCTGTTCACTGCCTGGGGAAGGCATTGCCATTTCTTGTCCCTTCTGCCTCCTTGGCTCTGTTCTCTGAATTTCATTGATAAGGTCAAACAGGCGTGATCAGCAGGGAAAAGCCAGGAGGAACCTGGTGCTTTGTGGAGAACTTGGTGGTGTTCGATTGTCTTTTACAACGTTTCTTTAGTTATTACATATTTATAGCATTTAAAGTGCAGTGGGGACATGGAGGTACCCATATAACCATGCAGTACCTGCACCAAAAATCCAGCCAGGTCAGTCCTACAGCTCCAGGAGCCCTCTGTGGCTGTCACCCAGGGCAGGGAAAAGCATGAGGAAAACATATTTACCCAGGATATTCTCCAGAATTCCAGCCATTTGTGTCAAAGACCCCTCAGGCTGGAGGATGCTGCACTGTTCTTACCACTGGGTATTTCTTTCCTTCNCAGGTTGGACAGGGCTTGGAGCAACCTGGTCTATGGAAGGTGTCCCTGCCCATGGCAGGAGGTGGGACTGGATGAGCTTTCAGGTTGTTTCCAATCCCATCCCATGATTCCATGATTCTGAGTCAGGCATGGGAGCTGCCAGGCTGGACTGAATGGCAAATTCCACCTTTCATGTCTCCATTCAGTCCTTAGGCTTTGTCCTGGCCTCCATTAACACAAGAGACTTGGAAAGGATATCATTCAGATTCCTGGAGAAGGTTTTAGCAAAATTCCTCTATGACATTCCTCAGAGGACTCTCCCCCTCGCCCCTACAGACAATCTCATTTTCCCTCTCGGGGGACTCCAGCTGGATTGACAGGAGAAGACATCCATCCTGTGGGTGCTTGCAGCTCCCGGGGCCTCTTTGTGTCAGGCTGCTTTAACAACAAACATTTCAGAGCCCTGGAGCAGCTCATCCAGCCTGGGAGAGGTACCCGGGCAGCTCTTCATGCCTGGATTACCCCGGTGATGAAACGGGGCTGAAAACGATTTTCACATTTTTGTTTCATTTCAGATCCCCCATCTTGACAAAATGTGAGGCAGATTGACATCCAGATTTGACTTGGGAAGCAGTGCAGCATTAACCTCTTAAGCTAATGAGCTACAGTTATATCTGGAATGGTTTGCCAAAGTCAGACCCAGGAAATGGTTGATTATTCCATGGGAAAGAGCATAAAAGATCTGAGCCTAAAATTTCCCCAAGCAGCTGCTGATGTTGTCTAATCCTGATGGGATCCTTAACCTGACACATTTCAGAGAGACTGACTGCCAGGGAACTGACCCCTGGTAAAAATGAGGATAATAGCAACGGTTTTGCTGACTTATTTCAAGATTTCCCTGTGCGTTCCACTGGGCACCAGTGCAGGGCCACAGCAGTGCCCAAAGAGAGCCTGGCCTGGCACAATCATGTATCAACCAGGGCTGCCCAGTGAAGAAATCCGAAAGATCTTCAAAGCCTTAAAGGGCTGAACTCCAAGATTTCTGTGGGTTTGGGACTGAGGGGAGATGCCACCTCAACAGCTGAGGCTCCCTCAAAGGTCCTGACTGTAGGCAAAGGGAAAATTATTGGCAGGATTATTGGCAGCTCAGCTGTTCACTGCCTGGGGAAGGCATTGCCATTTCTTGTCCCTTCTGCCTCCTTGGCTCTGTTCTCTGAATTTCATTGATAAGGTCAAACAGGCGTGATCAGCAGGGAAAAGCCAGGAGGAACCTGGTGCTTTGTGGAGAACTTGGTGGTGTTCGATTGTCTTTTACAACGTTTCTTTAGTTATTACATATTTATAGCATTTAAAGTGCAGTGGGGACATGGAGGTACCCATATAACCATGCAGTACCTGCACCAAAAATCCAGCCAGGTCAGTCCTACAGCTCCAGGAGCCCTCTGTGGCTGTCACCCAGGGCAGGGAAAAGCATGAGGAAAACATATTTACCCAGGATATTCTCCAGAATTCCAGCCATTTGTGTCAAAGACCCCTCAGGCTGGAGGATGCTGCACTGTTCTTACCACTGGGTATTTCTTTCCTTCCATTTCTATTTCTATTTCTATTTCTATTTCTATTTCTATTTCTATTTCTATTTCTATTTCTATTTCTATTTCTATTCTTCTTCCTATTCCAGTCATATTTCCCTGCCATCACTGCAGAAGGGAGGGAGGGGGTCCAGTGGGAGAGATGTTCCTTGACTCCTTTTTCCCTCAGCCTGGCCTTCCCCACCCTTGCCAGATGCCTTTGCCTGGCACGTTTCTGCAGAAGGGAAGGATGGCCTGAGCATTTGTGACTCTCCTGGTCACAGATCAGTCCCCAAGTGCCCGTGACAGCCGTGGGAAGATGAGCAGGAAGGTGCATTGTGTCTTTAAAAACTCTTTTAAAGCCCAGGGAGACCTGGGTCCAGCACATCACCCAACAGCCCCAGAAATTTGATGGATGAGTCTCTGACATTCCTGTCATGTCTCCCCTTCTCCTTTTCCCCACTTCCCCAGCCTGGAAATGCTGGGAGGCGTGTTGGGAGGTCTGGTTTGTGTCCAGGAGCCTGTCAGAGCTGGGACATACTGCCCCTGGACTCGAGGAGGCTCCAGCAAAGCTGATGGAAGGTCCTGCCTGGGCCGTGTGCCCTGTAGTGCAGCTCGGCTTTGCTGGCAAAGACACAGTTATGAGGATCAAGGAAACATGCAGAGAGTGTCTGGAAAAGAGATGGAGGGGGGAAGAGACAGAGGAAGGTGGGGAAAGAGTTTCTGTGCCTGTTGGGATCACGCTCAGGGAAATGGAGACATACAATACTAGGGGCTGGTACGAAGCAGAACATCAGTTTTTTGGGAGAAAGACCCAAGTGCAAGAGCTGTGAGGGGGACAGGGGTTGGTGCAGGCAGAGGAGACCCTGTGAGGATACAGCTTTCCCTTCGGGGCTGCCAGGTTTCCAAGGCAGAGGAGAGCAATGGGGTTGGAAAGCTGCTGCTGAAGGCTCACGGGGTGTGAATGCATGTGGGGCCTGGAGATTGTGTGAGAGAGAAAATCCCCCAGTTTTCTCCCAGGTTTCTGGGAGAGCAGTGAATATGAAATCCTTTTTCTCCAGTAGGTGCTACACAGGAATGACCTGGGGACACGTTAGACAGTGATAAGTGACTCTCTCCATCCCCTTTTATCCTGTTTACAATACAGAGTCTTTCCTTGAACAAAACCCTTTTTTTCCTCTCGGTGCTCCTGGCTGTTGTGTCTAAATGAGCCAATTTGCTGAAGGACTCCTCCTGGAAGGACTTGCAGTCTAACGAGAACCGACGCCGGGTTGCAGAGTGTTGTTTCTGGCAAAAATCAATTTCCTCACAAAAGAACAGGAACATGTTCCTGTATTTCAGTGGTTGCCATTTCATCATCACTCCTGTGACACCCCTTAGAGCCCTGGCCAGGAGGGAAAGCCCTGCATCTATTTTCATTCAGCCAATTTCCAGAAAGTGTTTGAAAACAGGGTATAATGGCTCAGGGGAGGGGGAGCAAAGGACAAGAATGTGTTTGTTGCTGCAGCAGTTAATGGCCTTGTTGAGATGCTGTTTATTCTTGGACTGATGTGATTTCTGGGGCTTGTTTGACATCCAGGGGATAATCTTTTGCCAGAGGCCTGGCTGGCTGTGTGGCAGGGCAGGGCAGACAAAGTCTGATGCATGATCTGAGATGCAAGGGATGGACCCCCAGGGACAGAATCCCTCATTAATTAAGGATGTGCAGTTATTTCACTCGTTTATATCTGTGTGATGCTCAGGGACTTGTTCTTCCTGGGACTAGGCTGCATTCTTCAGGTGCTCCCCCTGAACTGCAAATGAGCAATAACAGAAAAAAACACCACTTTGGAGACTGGTCCAGCCTCAAGGTTTTCCACGTTGCCCAGACTCACATCAGGAGGTCTCTGCCTTCATCTTTCCTCCAACATTTGTCATCCTTCAGTATCTTGAATTTTCGCTGTACAGTTGCTTAGGCTCTGCCGAAGAGAAGTGCAGGACAGGGCTGAGGCTGCTGAAGAGATCTTGGAGTTCAAGCCAGTGTATTTAACTGCATTTTATCTGGATGGACCCAGTTAAAGACATTATTTTGGTGACAAACCAGGGTTCTCTCCACACCACGGGTGGGACAGGCAGCACAAACCCAGAGAAGGGCAGAATCAGCCTGAGAAACAAGTGTAACATGATAACAGTCAAAGAAGAAATACATAGTTCTTATCCAGAAATGTAACATTATCCCAATAAGTGCTTAATTGGGAAGAAAATGGGAAAGGTCTGTATCCTGTAAAGGATTCAACTCCACACCATGAGATCATGTAAAAGTTACCAGGAGCAGCCTCTGCCCTCGTGGCCCAGACAAGCCCTCGGCTCCTTCCCTCTCCACTATGTATTTTCATTAAGCTACACTGACAAGAAGGAGTCACAGTCCTAATTGAAGCCTTTTAATCAATGAGCACTTGATTTTAGTCAGTCAGTGTTTTTAATCAATCATTGTCCTAATTGGAGCTTTTCCAATCACCCCTTGGATAAAAGAGTTTCCAGTGTCCTGCTGCCCTGACTAACTGGCCTATATCCCCTCGTTTTTATTTTTTATTTTAACAATCCATGTTCTCCTTGATTTTCCCATGAAGTTGAAGGTGTCAGGGGTTCTGTGGCTCAGCAGACTGACCACAAAGCACGTTGGGGTTTGGAGTCCAACACGAGAGGGGTTGTGGCTTCAGCTGTGGGGGATTATCTCTTCCAAATAATAAAGAAACCACGTACAGACAGAAGAACTGAAAGACGGGTTTGGCACAACCCCAGGGCAAGGCTTTGAGCCCCAGCCCTGTGGGAACGCACAGGAACCTGCTGTTCCCCCAGGAACGGGTGATCTCCTGGTGCAGGGAATTCCATGGATCAGAAGGCAGGGGGAAAACCAGGATAAGTGTTCAGAAAACAAAGCTATATAGGATGGATGTCCTGAGCTGAGCAGGTGTGAACAAGGCTCTGAAATGAGGGCAGCTCTCCGGGGATGAAACACTGAGTGAGACAGCAAGGCAGGGTCCGGAGGTGTGATGATGATCGAGGAGCTGGATGAGCTGTTTTTGGAGGGACACCTGGATGTGGGATTCATCCACCCTCTGTTCAGTACCTGTGTCTCTGTGTGTGTCATCTGGACTTCCAGAGGTGCCCTGACTTACGGAGATGTCACCTGCAGAGCTGGGCAGCTCCAGCCCTGTGTGAGGAGAACATGGAGATGCTCCAAGGACTGCTCTGGAGCCAGCCTGGGAGAGCTGGGAATGCTCATCTGGGGGAGACAAAGATCCAGGGAGATCTTAGAGCCCCTTCCAGAGCCTAAAGGGGCTCCAGGAGAGCTGGAGAGGGACTGGGGACAAGGGATGGAGGGACAGGAACACCTTCAGGGTTAGACGGGATATTGGGAAGGAATTCCTCCCTGTGAGGGTGGGGAGGCCCTGGCACAGGTTCCCAGAGCAGCTGTGGCTGCCCCATCCCTGGGAGTGTCCAAGGCCAGGTTGGAGCAGCCTGGGACAGTAGAAGGTGTCCCTGTCCATGGGATCAACCCCATGCCCAGGACGCAGTTCCACGACCCCAAGGCAGCCTCCCTCAGCTGACACAACACCCCGGCGGCTGCGAGCGGACCCTGAAGCCGAGAGCGCCCCGTCCCGCCGCGGCTCGGGGGGGACATTGAACATCTTCCCCTCCGTCCCTTCCTCCATCCCCCCGTCCCCTCACGGCCCCGCCGGGCCTGCAGCGCCCCCTGCCGCACACGGGGGCGGCCAACAGGGATCGGCACCGGAACGGGAAGTGGAAGGAGACGCGTCCGGAAGCGGCGGGAGGCGACGTGTGCGGGATGGAGGGACTGTACCAGCAGACCAACAAGTGCGTGTGAGCCGGGGGCTGAGGGGCTGTGTGTGACCCGGGGGGTGTGAGGGGCTGTGTGTGACCCGGGGAGTGTGAGGGGTGTGAGGGGCTGTGTGTGACCCGGGGGGATGTGAGGGGTGTGAGGGGCTGTGTGTGACCCGGGGGGTGTGAGGGGTGTGAGGGGCTGTGTGTGACCCGGGGTCTGTGAGGGGCTGTGTGTGACCCCGGTCGCTGTGCGGGGCCCGGGCCGGGCTCCTCAGCCGCTCTTTTCCCTCACAAATCCTCCCCGAGCGGTGCTCTGGGGCCTCGCCACGTCAGCCCCGGGGCGCCGCTGGCTGCCGGTTAATTAATGAGCCTTCATTTAAGGGGGGCAGTTTAACCTTCGTCAGAAACTCGAGGGTGACCCCGCGTTTCACGGACGGGGCCGGTGCGGGGAGGGAGGGGGGTGTGAAAATTGCGAAATCAGGGCAAGAAGTCTCTCAGGTCTGTTGTTGTTCCATATGGGATGGTTGATCCGGCGTCACACATTTCCCTGGCAGTTTGCTCTGTTAGGGGCGGTGGGGTGGTGAGGGACTTCCATGGAATCGAATCTTTGTGTTGGATAATTTCTGTGCCATTGAACACAGGGTGACCCTGGAGGGACGTTCTGGGGGAGCCCTGGGGGTGCAGGACCATGACAGAAGCTGTTACGGGTCACGGGAGCTTCTTGTGGTCCTGGTTCTGTTTTGCCTCACTCTGTGGCCGTGGAATGGTTTGGGTTGGCGGGGAATTACATCCCATCCAGGGCAGGGACACCTTCCACTGTCCCAGGCTGCTCCAGCCTGGCCTGGGACACTCCCAGGGACGGGGCAGCCACAGCTTCTCTGGGGATCTGAGCAGTCACTGAGTTGTGTGTCTCCTGCAGTTTTTCAGTCTGGGAATCCCATGAGTTTGTAACTCTTTTCCCACCTTTCCCTAAGACTTTGTGAATTTTCACCCTCCTACACCTGGCTCTCCAAACAGGCAGTTTGAGGTGTCTTGGGGAAACTGATTGAGAACAAACCTATAGAACAGGAATGGGCTGCAAGGTCCTGGATATTGAGCTGGTTCTGGAGTTAATGCCAAGGGCCTGGGGCATCCCCAGGGATCTCTTTAGCAGCTGTCAGGGTTTGGAGGGCGGCTCTGACAGTTATTTAAAAATCTCATTTCATAACTGAGGAGCAGATATTTTCATGCTCCATAAGTTGGTTTTCTAGGCTTGGCTTCAGGAACATTTGTGTGTAGTTATGAGATGGAAGAGTCATTTAAAATTTGTTTTTAAAAAAGGTCATGGCATTTTTGTAACTTGATATAAAATGTCTTCACTGCAGTTGAATCCAGCTGCTGAGTCTGTTCACACCAGGGGTGGCCACAGGTCCCTCTATCCCAGGATATTGCAGCTGCAGATCTCTAGGAAACTCAAATGGGCAAATGTATGAAATATTGTCCCAATGTCCCAGAAATGTGAGGACTGGGAGCTTGAAGCAGAAGAATTTAACAACCATCAGTGCTTTTTTAATTCTGTTTCCTTTTGCTGCTGCTTGTCCAGTTCCTTCCTATATTTTTAAGCTTTTAGTTTCACTTGTTGCCTCTAAATTTATACATTGTGAGACAGTGAAATTCATTCCTCATTCACCTTCTGTGCCATTCTGCTCTCGAGTGTCTCCCCACTGGTACCTCCAGGCCAGGCTGAACAGCTGCTGCCTGTGGAAAAGCTGTTCTGTGCTTTTCATAACCTTCCCCTTGATTTCTGTTTTGAAATAAAGTTATTTTGTAGGTGCTTAAGTGGGAGCACAGCTTGTCTCCTCCTGAGAACTGGGCTGGGGGTGGTGGTCAGTGTGGGTCTGTTTGCACTGAGCCGGTCCCTGTTCTGTTCTGAAAAGTGCTTTTCAGTAAGAAAGTGGAAAACTGAGGTGCTGAAACCCGATTCTGTAGCTGTTGCTGACTGCTGTGTCCCTTTGGTGTCTCTGGACAGGCAGGTCCATGAGGTGCAGTCGTACATGGGGCGCCTGGAGACGTCAGACAAGGAGTCTGTGCACTGTGAGTAACGGGCTGGGGGGGGGAGCCCCACCAAGGGCTGCTCTGATTTACCCTGGGGGCTTCAGATTTGGCTCTTGAGTCGCTGTGGAGCTGCGCCCCCAGTTTGGGCACATCCTCAGTTTGGGCACATCCCCAGTTTGGACACATCCCCAGAGCCTGAGAGCTCATCTTGCATTGATTTTGCTGTTTAACTTCAGTCAAGTGATGTTTTATGTGAGGCCAGAGCAGGAAAGACCCAACAAGGGTTTACTTCAAATCAGCTTCCTGTTGAAATCCCTGAGCTGACAGTTCTGGGTGCTTCTACAAGTCCTGATGGGGGAGTTGCAGGTTTTTGGAGTTCCTGTGCCTGTGGAGACCTTCAGCATAATCAGGCTGCACCCCTGGAGAGCATTTACTGAGCCCCTGTGTGGACAGAGCTGCACTGGGAGTGTCCCTGGCTGGGTTGGTAGGACACAGAGCAGAGGGATGTGGCTGTGCCTGTTGTCATTCCCTCAGCAGCCACCACCTGGCACAGGCTTCCCCTGAAGATGTTGGAGTTTCTGGGGAAAGTCTGTGGTTTGGTGTGCAGGAATGGCTGCAGGATGATCCTCACAGTTCTGCTGCACCAGAGGCCGGACCTGGAATTCCTCTGCCTGTGCAGAACCATTAGGGCTGAAATGGCCTTGGTGCATTTGGACTCTCACCCTGTGCCCATAAATGACTGATAACGAAGGGCCCTGGTGTGTGCCAGGACTGTTCACCCCAGTGTGGAATTGGCACCTGCATTTTGGACATGGGTTTGGGGCCTTAATTCCTGCATGAGTCACCACGGATGGAACTGCTGAGGTGAAAGGACACTGCACTGGCTGCAGGCATTCATTGCATGTCCTCTGACCTGTGGCACACTGAATGTTTTTGTGAAGCAGCTTTGCTGTGGCAAGGGCTGTCAGAACTTCCCTGTCCAAAAATACAGGTTCATTAATCCTGGTTCTGGTTCTGTTGGTGTTTGTACCACTCCTCCTGTCCTGCCAGAGGGCTGGTCACTGGCACAGCGTCCAAAAGCCTTACAAATTACTCTAATTTGCCACCTTGCTTCTGCTGCTTGAGACCATTTCCAGAGATAGGACCTCACATAGTCAATAAATGAACATACTGATTATACAGACATAAAGACAGTGCTCTGGATATTGGTGTCTGTTTCAGAATTTATGGGGAAAAAGGAGTATCTGTAGCTGAAGAGAAGGTTAAGGGCCAGGAAATCAAACTTGCAGCTTTCCTTGTCCAGTTTTGGGCAAATAGTCCCTTCCTGCTCAGCAAAGTGTGCAGTGCCCAGACTGGTAATGCTGGGGGTGTCTCTCTGCTCTGCTGGTGCCCTTTGCTGAGCTGCTGGAAGTGATGGGGAGAGGAATTAGGACAATTGGATTGATTTGTGTTTGGGTCTGTTACTCTTTAATTGTGTGAGATCCAAGGGCAAAGAGGGGTTGGATGTGCAGGGGTTTCCTAAGATGAGGAGGGGAAGGTGAGAATGTCAAATTCCTGAGCTAAACTGGCATTTCCTGATGCTCCCAGTTCTCAGTTGCCTCATTTTCCTCCAGTAAGGATTTGCATCTCTCAGGTTTCACATACAGCTCTGAATGCCTCTGAGCTTTTGCCTTCATTGCAGCCCTTTCACTGAGATCAAACACTGTTTTTATTCCTGGCAGTGGTAGAAAATGAGATCCAGGCAAGGATAGACACCATCTTCAGCAACCTGGAGCGCCTGGAAATCCTGTCCAGCAAAGAGCCCCCCAACAAGCGGCAGAACGCCAAGCTGTGAGTCCTCCTGCTCTGCCTCACTCTCACGGGTGTCTTTGTTGGTAGTTTAATTAAATTTGATTTGTAGGAAACCATTAGAGTAGCAAAATTGAGGCACAAAGTCATTTAACCACAAAAAAAAAAAGCCTGAGAGCTCATCAGGCCCAGCCTGGTGGTGGAGGTGGTCGTGGCTCTGTTCTCAGAGGGGCAGAACATGCCCTTGGATGCTTCAGTAGAATTCCACTCTGCTTTAAAACCAAATGTCATATAGTTGTGGAGGAAGGGACTAAAACTCCTTCAGCTGGTGTCGTTTTCTCTGAACCATTTCTTGGCTGTTGGTGACTAAAATAAAGAGATTTCTAAAGTGAGCCCTGGGTTGAGCAGGAGGTTGGGCCACAGACACCAGGACCTCCTATTCTTAATTATTCTGTGCCTCAATTATTAATGTTTAGTCCCTAAATGCCCTTGTAGATGGAGTGGATTTGATGTCACCTGTATTACAGAGCTCAGTATCTGAAACAGCCCTGGATTTCTTCATAGAATTCCAAACTGGTTTGGGGTGGAAGGGACCTTAAATATCACCCAGTTCCAGCCTCCTGCCATGGGCAGGGACACCTTCCACTACACCAGGAGAGTCTGGTAATCACGATAATGAGTTATCTGGTGTGGTAATCTGGTAATTAAACATTATCAAACATTTGATCAGAGCCACTGGAGTTGTGGCCATGAAGTGTTTCAGCCCAGTGGGGGTGTCTGGGGTATCTCCTGTTAACTTTAAGCTCCTCTTAATAAACCCCTCAACCTTAAGAACATGGTGCTAATTAATGAAACATTAAAAGTATAATCTTTAATGTGAAGTGAGGTAGAAATGAAAACAGAACCTGTACAAATGCTGCCATCTTTCCAAATCTTTATAAATGAGGAACACATATATATTTTTCTGTATATATATTTATATATAACTCCTGATAAAACCACTCGTGGGAGAGGCAGCTCAGGAACTCTTCTTCCCAATCTGTCATTATCCCGGCAGCTAGATAATTAATCAAAATAAATAATCACCTGTTCAGTAAAAAATCAAGGCAGGGAAGATGGAAGGGTGGAATTTTGGGCTGGCACTGGATGTGCTGCATCTTCCAGGGAGGGAGAACCCAACATTCCTCGTTCCTTTGTGATGCTCCATTGCTCACGTAGAAGCCCCCAGTGCAGAGCAGTGTGTTTGTCCCTGTGTTTATGCCCGTGTTTGTCCCCGTGTTTATCCCTGTGTTGGCCCTTTCCAGGAGGGTGGACCAGCTCAAATACGATGTGCAGCACCTGCAGACAGCCCTGAGGAACTTCCAGCACCGGCGGTACCTGCGGGAGCAGCAGGAGCGGCAGCGGGAGGAGCTGCTGGCCCGGACCTTCACCACCAACGTAAATATCCCGGGGGAGCCGCAGGAGCTCCAACATCCTGGGGGAGCCGCAGGCAGGGCTGGGAACGCTGCTCTGGGGGGTGTCGGGGAGGAAAGGCTGGGAAGAGCAGCAATGTGTGGATAAAGTGCAGCTCCCAGGAGGAAAGGGTAGGAAAAGGCTCCAGAAGCTGCTGCTGCTACTCCTGTTTTGTGCACTTGGTTTAGAGAGCAAAGGAGTGAGTGAGGTGGGTACCAAAGTGTTACGTGGGGTTGTGTCACTGCCTGGCAGCAGATGTCAGCATTACCCAAGTGCTGGGACAGGGCCCAGCTTTGGGCCCAGAAATGAGTCAGAAGTTGGTGAGGACATGAACATGTTCCACCGGTTCTTGTTGGTTCTTGGATCCTCCACTGGAGGAACTTCCAGTTTCGCTTTCAGGCTTCGCTTTTCTGCAGCTGAAAGGTCAGTCTTGGCTTTGTGGTTTCTTTTGGTTTTATCATTTGGATTTTGGGTTTTATTCCCTGTTTTTTTTCCTTTGTTTTTTTTCCCCACTTTGTCTTTTTAAATTTTTTCCCTATTTTTTTCCTTAAAGGCACAATTAACCTGACATTCATTATCTGAGTTGTCAGTCACTGTCAGGACAAGGAAGGGGGAATGGGAGGGATCCTATTTCCCTGAGATTTGGACAATTCCATGCACTTCTCAAAGCCTGCCATAAACATTGTCTGCTATTTTGTTGGCTATTTCAAAATGATAAACAAGAACACTGAAATTTGAAACCTGATTTGTTTTTTAAACTTTGGGGTGTTCCTCTGCAAATAAGGACAAGTTTTCCTACATTGTTGTTCAGAAATAAAACATGTGAGTGGAACAGTTTAAAAGAGCAATAGCAGACTCTGCAAAATAGAGAGAAATTGAGTTTTTCCTCCTTTAAAGGTTTCTCAGACAAAATACGTGATTATTTTGTATTTCTGTTCAGCTTTCTACAAAACTGTGACTTTAGAGTGCTCCTTAAATAGGCCAGTGGTGATTTATTTGTCAGTTGTGGCTGATTTTGGTTAGAATTTACACAGTTCTGTTCATACAGAACAGAAGATGTCAGCAGAGCCCGGGAGCATCCTGAGCAAATCACTGGGACTTCAGGAGAGCCTTTGGGACACTTGGCCTCATTCAGAGCTTAGATAGACTTCAGCTTTAGAACCTGCCTTGTACCATTCTGGAGAAAACCACAAGCAGCAAATGCAAGCTCTGGTGCCACTTCATCTCCTTGGGAGGGACCTCACAAATCCCCTCCTGCCTGGCAGTTTATAAACCCCCTTGTGTAGGAAATGCAATCCCTGCTGGTCTGAAGGGTGTTCAGTGGGGGGGATAAGAGCAATTCCCCTGCCAGTCCAGGTTCTCCTGCCCAGAGCCCTGAGCCCAGACCCTCCTGAGCAGGGTTGTGGTTCTGTCACAGCCTGTCCAGCCCAGGCCCTGCAGCTCCCCCAGCCCTGCCCTTGTTCTCCTCTCTCGCAGTCAGCCCAGCCCTGCAGCTCCTGACCCTGGTCCCACAGGGCATCCCTGGCTTTTCTGCCACACTCACAGCTGGCAGCTGTGCAGCCTGCAGGGTATTCTCCATCCTGGAACAGGAATTATCTGGGCAGTTGTTGTGATCCCACACTTGCTCTGTTCCTGCTCTGCCATCCCCTGCCCCTCTGGGTGCAGTGGGGAGCACAGAACATTGAACTGGAGCCTGTGACAGACACCAGTGATCACATCCTCTGCCCTCCTGTGCAGTCCAGGCTTTTATCCCATCATTTCCACTTCAGGATTCCTGGTTCCTAATTGAGAAAATGCATATTTTCTGGAAAAAACGTGACAAATGTTAATTTTCAGTTGTTGTTTTTTTTAGATAAGGCCCTGGGTGATGAGTGAGGCAAAGCTCAGGGAGCCAGGCCAGGGTCTCTTTGCCCTCACTGCCAGAAACTTGCACCTCGTTGTAAATGTTTGGATTGTCATCTCCAAACATTGTGTTTTTCAGGCCTTTGGTCCCTCAGAAATGCAGGAAATCTTCCCCAAGTCTTTCACTTGTGATGATCAAATGACTTCCAGTTAAACACCTCCTGTAGCTTTGATGTTCTGTCTTGCAACACCTTTTTCCTGCATAAATCATCACCTGAGCTGATCATTCTCAGATCCAGTGGCAGTGGAACAGCTGCTCAGCTTTGCCTTTTGGCTTCCCCCTCCTCCTCCAAATTCCCCTTCTCACTCCAGGATCAGTGTCACATTTATTCTCCTTGTTTGCAGGGGCTGTGGCAGGAGTGGGGCTGGCTCTGAGTGACAGGTAACTGTCCCTGCTTTCCCCACAGGACTCTGCCACCACCATCCCCATCGACGAGACCCTGCAGTACAACGAGTCCCTGCAGAGTGCCCACCGGGGCATGGATGAGCTCATTGGCAGTGGCACCACCATCCTGCAGGGCCTGAGGGACCAGAGAGTCACACTGAAGGTGGGGGCACCATTTTGTACCAGAAAACCCCCACGTTTTTCTGTGCTTGTGATGGCCAGGCTGAGTCAAATCGATGCAGGTGTTTCAGTGCTTCAAGCCGAGGGTGCTGGAAAGGCCCAAATTTCATTTGAACAACCTGAAATCTTTATGTTTTATCATCCTTTTTTTAAGGTCATTTTAGGCCTGGCAGGGCTGTATCTGGAGTGCTGAATGTTACCTTTTGCTCCCTTATGTTTGTTTTGCTTTGGTTGGTTGTTTTTTGTTCAGTTCAGAAGGGGCAGTGACTGGTCGGTTCAGACCAACAGGACTGAGCAGAGTGAGATTGGGAATAGAGAAAATTATCCTCAGTAATGAGGAGAATCCACCTCCACATCCCTCCATCCCCAGACAGATGATTCCAGCTGTGTTTCTGCAGGTCTCTTAGGGGCAGATATTGGTCTGTTATTTTAAAGACTGTTCAAGGTGATGTTAAATTTTATGTGAACAGCTCAAAGGTACAAAAAGCTTTTTAATAAGAAGCATGTGGAGGGAAACTGGATTTCTGAAGAATGGGGGGAAATCCTTATGTGTGCTGTGCTCCTCCTCTGCTGTGGGTCACTGCTGCTGTCTCTTTGGGGATGTATCTGCTAGGGGGTTTAGGCATCTTTAGTGACATGAATTCTTGATTTGGTGAGGTTGTCACACCTTCAGCTCCATGGTGTGACAAGCCTGTCAGCAGGGGCTGAGCTGCACCCACAGCTGCTCCCAGAGGCCCAGGATCTCTGCTGTTCCCAGAGGAAATAAAGCAGGACTGCAGCTCCTTTCCTGCTCCCTCGTGTGCTGAGCTCTCCCTGCACCCACAGGTGCCCCGTGGAGGAATTAAAGGTCAGTGTGAAGCTGGGTCCTTTCTGAGAGGAGCTTCAGCTTCTTGGTTCAGGGCACTTGTCCACTGACATAGTGAATATAGAGTTGTCCTTACACAAAGTCAGTTACTGGAAAAACTTTGAGGAAAACTCAGTGAGTAGTTGATCCATGGCAGAGGAATGTTGTCACCCAGCAGTCTGGGCTCAGGACTGGGGTGGGAGGGGTTGTTATTTTAGTGCTGCGAGAGGGTTTGGGATTGCCAATGCTTATTGGGTGGAGTAGAGGGTTATAGACTTTGGTCCTCTGCACTGAGTGTCTTTGGAGACTGATCACATTGGCCTGGGCCATCCAGTCCCCAGTGCTGGAATGGACTGGCCAGGCTGGGAAGGCACTGACTCAAGGGTGTCTCTGGTGAGGATGGAGGAAGCTTCTCCCTCATGTTTCTTTTCCCTTTACTCACCTTTCCTTAACACTGACAGAGACTTTGTTGCCCAGTAACATCTGGCAGAGTCAGCTTGTGAAGAGAAATGTGGGATCATAAAATATCCCAAGTTGGGAGGAACCCCCAGGGATCACTGAGCCCTGGACCTGCCCAGGACACCCCAACAGTCCTACCCTGTCCCTGAGTGTTGTCCAAACCCTCCTGGAGCTCTGGCAGCCTTGGGGCTGTGCCCAAACCCTGGGGAGCCTGGGCAGTGCCCAACCACCCTCTGGGGGAAGAACTTTGTCCTGAGACCCAACCTGACCCTGCTCTGGCTCCTGTCCATGTCACACCCAGCAGAGATGGAGCTGCAGCCCCCACTGAGCTCTGACCTCAGTCCCCAGTTCTGCGGCTGAACAAACCCTCAGCTGCTCCTTGGGTGGCCCCTCCAGACCCTTCCCCATCCTGTGTCCCTCCTTTGGACACTCCCTAAGACCTTTATTCTCTGTAACTTTGTGGGTGTTTGGACCAAGTGTTCCCAGATTGTTGCTGTTCCATGACTGGAAGAACTGATGACTTTTCACGTGTTTGCTTTCGTTCTAAAGCTTCAGATTTGGTTTCTCTTCTCCCATCCAGGTTTATTCTGCCCTGAAGCAGAGTGAAAAGGTTCTGCAGGGGCAGGAAGGTGCTGAACATGGTGCAGGGGGTTAATGGGAGGGTGGGAAGTGAAGGGGGAAATTGAGGCACAGGAGGAACAGAGCCTGACTGCAGTGAGGGGCCTGAGCACCTGCACAGCCTGGAACAGGAGAATCTCATTTATCATTGCCAACCTGGGTGTTTTATGGGTTGAGAAACTGAATGTGTGCCTCATATAGCTGAGCTAAATTTTGTCCTTAGGGAGCTTTTGCTGATCTTGAATGAGGTTTATATTTAAAACAATTCCAAATGTTCATGTTTTTACTATTCTGAGGCCAAGGATGAGGACTGTGAGGTGAGGAGCTGAAGTTTTGATGTCAAAGCCAAAGGCTGGAGCTGGGCACTGTGCTGGGAACCTGCTGCTGTCATGGCTGAGGGATGGAGGCAGCTGTTCCAGCTCCTGACGGGGGTGTTGTGACAAGGATAGCCCAGAAGTCACTCTGAGGGACTCTGTCCCTTAGCTCTGGGGTGACAAGGGCCCCCTGGCAGTTCCCCCTACACGTGATCTGTCTTTTCCTGAATTCTGGTGTGAGTTCTGTGGACCTGCTCAGTCTCTGGGTGTGTGAAGAGGGAGAAGCTCTGCATCAAAAGTTGGCTGATCAAGGAGCTTCAAGGTCTTTGTGTCTGGAGCAGGACCACAAAACAATAACTCCTCCCTAGGGAGTGCATCTTTCTGAGCCACTTTTTATCATGTCTCTGTTCAGACAGATTGTTTTGTCTTTAACCACATTCCTGTGCATGTGCGTGAAGGGTTTAGTCCCAACATCCAGCTCCTTCCAGGGTCCTGTGCCCACCTCCCATGAAATGGTTGGCAGAGAGATGTTCCACCGATCAGAACCCATCACTCACCCCCCGATGAAACATTCCTGCCCTGTGGCACAGGAGGTTCACTGTGCCCGTGGTGTGTTTGTGTTCCCAGGGCACTCACAAGAAGATCCTGGACGTTGCCAACATGCTGGGCCTGTCCAACACGGTGATGCGGCTCATCGAGAAACGCGCCTTCCAGGACAAGTTCCTGATGCTGGGGGGGATGGCTGTCACCTGTGTCATCATGTTCCTGGTCGTGCAGTACCTCACATGAGCTGCTGCAGCTCTGCCAGGGGACAGCGGGGACTGGCCCCAGGCTGGACCTTCCTCTGGTGCTGCTTTGGACGAGCCCTTCCCATGGACTTCGGAGTTTACAAACCCCACCTGGACACGTGGAAAGCACGTTGGGAAATGGGGGTGTGGGGACACTGTGCTTGGGAATGGCCCCGTGAAAATAACCCCTGGCCTTTACTGCTCTCTCCTCACGGCTGCAGGTTTGAGGATCTGGTTCATAGGAAGCAGAAGTGAACACTGTGCCCAGCAAGGCAAGGCAGGAATGTCCCTTTGCAGACACGGGGGCGGGGGGATGCAAAGGCAGAGCACAGGATACAGCAGCTCTTTGCTGGCCAGAACTGACCCTGAGCACAGGGAACTTCACAGTGCTCGTGTGCCTGTGGACTGAGTGTGCAAAAAGAGTTGGGAAGTGAAGGGTTCCCATCTGCAAACTCCCTGTTTGCTTGGAGGAGGAGGAGGGTTTGTGGGGAGGGTTCTTAGAGCACAGTGAAACCTCAGTTGACTCTACACTCAGTATTAACCAGCACAGATCTCCCTGATTTGGGCTGAAATCCTGCTCAGCTCATCTGGGGTCTTCTGGGGCCTCTCTCTGCTCTGCTGCTTCCCAAGGAAGGCCAGTGCCCTGTTCCTGCCTCCTCCCAGTCACTGGGCCTCCCACCAACCCAGTCCAGCCCCCCAAACTGGGATATTGCTCGTGTTGGGGGAGCTGAGCTTTCCTGAGCTGCTGCTTGGGCTGAGGGCTCTGGAGCTGGTCCCTTTGGGTGGATGGAGCAGGTGAGTCCCTGTGCTCCAGTGGAGGTGTGGGATTGTTCTTGGAGCTGGAATGGGCTCTGCTGCTCTTCACATCACAGGACAACAGGCCTGTCACCACCAGCTGTGGCCAGGAGAGGTTCCTCGAGCTCTGTGCCTTGGGATGGTCACATCCCCCATTCTGTGTTCTGTGACAGACACTCGGAGGTGTCACCTCCTGGGGGTGTTCCCTGTTCTCAGCCCTGAGAAACCTCCTTCCAGTCTAGCTCTGCCTTCCCTGCAGCCTGGGGCTCTGTGAGAGGGGCCATCCTGGGAGTTTGGGCACCATCCCTTCAATCACCTTGGATCCATTCCCATCCCAGTGTGTGTCCCTGATGGGTGACAGTGGCACGAAGTGTCACATCCAGATGATGTGACATCCTGCTGGCAATTCACTTCTTATTTTCTGTCTGGAATGGTTGTGGGTCTCTGGATTAGAACAGATCCCAAGGTCTGTGTTGTGTCCTCACTGTGCTAAGCTTTGCTTTTGTTATATAGCTGTTGCAATATGGGAGAAACAGTTTTAATAACAACTCCAAAAACGGATTTTGGTGGCTGAGGGCAGGGAGGGGCTGGGCTGGATCCTGTGCTGAGCCCCCCAGAGGGACCAGCTGCCCCAACCCTTGGGCTTCTCCATGTGTTTGATGCATCTCCTCAAGTGTTCCCCATTCATCCATCCAGGCTTTCCAAGGAAAAGCAGAGCAAACCAGGAGTGGGTTTTCATTGGAGCCCAAGGGAGTTAAAGGGAAAAGAGGAATTCTGCAGTGACAGAGCATCTGCCTTGCTGTGTCTGTAATGTAAATTTAAATCCAAATTTACCTTAAATTTCTTTGGGATATCTGCTGGATTCAGCCTGCAGTGCCCTCGGGAGGGCAGCTGGGCACTGGGGAGGGTTCCCTGGCAAATCCCATTCTGCTCCATGGACTGCTCCAGTTCCCCCTGAATTTCCAGGGCTGGGGCTCAGAGTTTGGGGGTGTCACTGTTTAACATTTCTGTGGGTGTGACGTGGCCTGGGAGGGTTTGTCCTGCACCAGGGTGGGACTCTGGCCACTCTTGTTTCCTGTTGGGCTGTGAGAGGAGCCATAAAATACTTGGAACTGGATTTTTTTTTTTTTCTGTTTTGAGGCCAGGTTGGTATTTTAGTAGATCCTGGTGATTTATTTTGCCTTTTGGAGTCTCCTCCTTGTCCCTGCACAGGTTGATTTCCCCTCGGTGAGCCAAGTGTCCTTGCTGTCCCCTGCAGCCAGAGGTGGGTGTAGGGCTTTGGGGGACCCCTGGGGGGATGGATTTGCTGATGGGTGACTGCAAACACGTTTGTGCTGCGTGGAAAGTCCAGAGTGATTTCCAAGTGCTCTCGAGGGGCTCATGGAAAAGCCCTAAAGCCCCCCCTGCAGTGGGACACGGGTGGGATCGAGGTCCCCGCGGATGGGACACACCCCGGAGCTGGAGCCCTGCTGGCTTTGCTCATGTCGCTGCTCAGCTCTGGGATGTTTCCTTCCTTCCCAAAGGCCTCCCAACTACTGGGGCTCGAGTTCCAGCTCTGGGGACACTGTGGGAATTATCCTGCCCCTGGAACAAGTCTTTTCACCAGTATTTTATACAGGAGGGAGCGGGGTGGGACGTGTCATTCAAGTGATGTTCTGTGAATAAAGGTTTTTTTTCAACCGAAGCGAAGTGTTTTCACCTTTCCCGGATCCACCAGCAGGACCCGTTCAGTGTTGTCAGAAGTGCGGGTCCGAGGGGGGAGGGATGTCCCAGGAGGTGGGATCGGCCCTGGGCTGGGGATTGGTGCTGCCAAGGGAGGGCAGAGGGCCGTGTAGGAATTCGGTGGGACCAAAGGGAGCTGAAGTTCCCGGGGCTGCTCCCGCCTGTCCCGCAGGGAAGGGGATGGGGGAGGACACGAGGCAGGAGCAGCTCCACGGGTGGCGGTGGGAGTGTGGAACGGCGTGGGAACACCGGGAAGGAAAAGCCAGGAGAGTCCTTTGTGTGCGGGGGTAGAGAGCAGTGAGGGGATGGGGGATGGGGAACCAGGGGAGGGGCTGATCCTGGGTCCCCGGAGGTGGGGAGGGCACAGAGTCTCACAGGGAGCGGGTCCCACCTGCGGGGGTTGGAAGGAGCTGCGCTGGATGTCACTGGTGAGACTGGCGGTGACACCAGAGGCTGGCACAGCCCCACAGCTGGTGGTGGCACAGGAGTGAGGGGCAGCCGGGCAGGGGGCACGTCCAGGTCCCACTCCCCCTGTGGCACTGAGAGGGCTCAGACCTTCCTCTCCCCTCCTCCACCTGCCAGCGATGCCGGGGCTGAGGGGCAGACCCCCTGTCCTGCTCCACCTCCTCTGGGTTCTAACCAAGGACAGTGCAGGAAGAACTTGGGGGGCAAAACGTGGCTGTTGATAAAGAGATTGTGGATTTAAACCGTGAGATCAAGGGGTTGGATTATCTTCCCCTTGCTATTCTGTTCTGGTTTGAAGCGATTCCAGTTCCCCACAGCTACAAAACACTTCTTAAACCAGCAAATATCCAGCCCAGGATGCAGAACCGCAGCAGTGATGTGGGTGTGAAGCGGATGGGGAGCTGGGCTGAGCCCCCAGCAGTGCTGGGACAGGTCTGGGCTCTGTCTCCTCCAGGGTGGGCCCCTGAAGGACGTGGGGAGCAGCAGCTCAAGCCTGGAGACAGTGTCGGTGCTTTGCAGGTGTGATTGTGGGGGAGAAATCCAGGAGATGTGTCCTGGTTTCACCTGGGACAGAGTTAATCTCCCCAGCAGCTGGTCTAGGGCTGTGTTTGGGTGTTGATAACACATGGACTGTTTACCTAAATCAAGGACTTTGCAGTTTCCCAGGCTCTGCCAGGTGGGAGCAGGGCCAGGACAGCTGACCTGGCCTGGTCAGGACAGGATATTCCATCCCACAAAGTGCCATTCCCAGTTTAGCACCCGGGAGCTGCCAATTGCTGCTGGGGATGGTCAGTGGGTGATGGAGAATTGAACCATGCAGAATTTGTTTCTCTTGGGGTTTATTCCTCTCTCCCTTTGCTTTTAAAAAATTAAAACCCAAAAGGAATAATTTCAATTATTAAGCTCTCCTTATCTCAAGCCTTTTGCTCTTTTCCCCCTGTTTCCCCCCATCCCACTGGCCGGGGCAGTGAGGGGCTGTGGGATGTTTAGTTAAACCAGGACAGTCCAAATCTGAGAGGGGAAAGTTTTGAAACAAAGGAACTAAATTGGGTCAGTATTGGAGCAGTTAAAACCATGGAAATGGAGGCAAGGTATGGAACAGAGGGGGAGATAATGAGAGATAAGAGATGATAATTGGGTGGGGCAGAATTAATTCAGAAGGAAGATGGTGCAGATAAACAGCAGAGGATGTTTGGAGTTGGCCAGGAACCAAAGCCTGCTCTGTGTGCTCCCCGTTCCTCACGTTAACCCTGGGATGGCCGAGTACAGTTGGGTTTGTGTTAAAAATCAACCTCCTTTCGTGCAAAACACCACCAAGGAGCGGAGCAGCAACACTGGATGTCTCAGCTGTGGCAGAAAAATGTCTTTGTGGGGCAGAACAGACCGCACAGGTGAAGGTGTTGTGGTTTCAGTGTGAACTGAACAGCTCTCAGCTCTCTGCAGAGGGTGCTCCTGCCCTGGATTTGTCTCCCAAGGCCTGCAGGGGATGGAGCTTTTCTCTCCCCGCTCCCCTCGGCTCCCCGCAGCCACCGGTTCCAGGTGCAGCATCCCCACGGCATTCCTGGCTCCAGCTCTCCCTCCTCCCCCCCAGCACCGCTAAGACTCCAGCTCCAGCACTCCTGGTTATCTTTGTGGCTTAGGGAGGGGAAAGGCCAAGGGCAAAGGAGGGGGAGAGGAGAATAAACAGTCACATCCATGTCCTGGGAAGGGGCAGTAGAAATTGCAGCCCAGCAGGACTGGGAGTGATCCCCGAGTCACAAACTACGTGGGAAGGATATTGTCAGACCTTGGCTGTGCTGGACACAGCAAAGGAGCTCTGCTGCCCTGGGGAATCTCTGCACCAGGGGCAGCACAGGCACAGATGGAACAGGACTTGGCAAGGGACACAGGGGGGGAGTTTACCCTCCCAATAAATGAGAAAGGAGAGCCAGTGGCAATGGATGGTGAGCTGGGGGTGTTCTGCTTGGAGAAGAGAAGCTCTGGGGAGGCCTTAGAGCCACTTCCAGGGCCTAAAGGAGGTTTATAAAAAAAGGACTTCTTACACAGAGAGTGATCACAGAATTAGCAAGGTTGGCAAAGACCTTTGAGATCATCAAGTCCAACCCATGACCCAACACCATCTCATCAACTAAACCCTGGCACTCAGTGCCACGTCCAGGCTCTTCTTAAACACCTCCAGTGACTCCACCACTCCCTGGGCAGACCATTCCAAGGGCCAATGACTTTTCTGAGAAGAATTTCTTCGTGACATCCAACCTAAACTTTCCCTGGTAAATCTTGAGCGTGTGGCCCCTTGTTCTGTCCCTGGTTGTCTGGGAGAAGAGACCGACCCCCTCCAGCTCCCCCTTCTGTCAGGGAGTTGTGGAGAAGGACAAGGTCCCCCCTGAGCCTCCTCCAGGCTGAGCCCACCCAGCTCCCTCAGCTGCTCCTCATGGGAATTGTGCTCCAGACCCTTCCCCAGCCTCTTTGTCCTTCTCTGGACACGCTCCAGCCCCTCAATGCCCTCCCTAAACTGAGGGGCCAGAACTGGACACGGTCCTCGAGGTGTGGCCTCACCAGAGCTGAGTACAGGACAGAATCAGTTTCCTGCTCCTGCTGATCACACCATTCCTGATCCAAGCCAGGGGCCATTGGCCTTCTGGGCCACCTGGGCATACTCTGGCTCATGTTCAGCCTCCTGTTACTCTGCACCCCCAGGTCCCTTCCTGTCTGGCTGCTCTCCAGCCACTCTGGTCACAACAACCCCATGCAGAGCTACAGGCTGGGGACAAAGTGCAGAACCCAGCACTCGGACTTGTTAATTCTCCTGCTGCTAGACTCTGCCCACCTCTCCAGCCTGTCCAGGTTCCTCTGCAGAGCCCTCCTACCCTCTAACATATTGAAACTAGTTCCCAACTTGTGAGCAACCTGCAAACTTGCTCAATCCCCTCATCCAGATCATCACCAAAGCCATTAAACAGGACTGGGCCCAACATTGATCCCTGGGGACACCACCAGTGACTGACTCCAGCTGGATGTGACACCATTGCCCAGCACCCCCTGGTGCCATCAGCCAGTTCTCAGCCCACCCCACAGTGCACCTGCCTGAGCTGTGGGCTGCAGCTTTTCCAGAGTAAGGAGAAATGGTTTTAAACTAAAAGAGATTTAGGTTGGACATTTGGAAGGAATTCTCCCCTGTGAGGGTGG
>WEKX01026216.1:37261-62371 GCA_013390025.1 Pitta sordida
CCAGCCTCTTTGTCCTTCTCTGGACACGCTCCAGCCCCTCAATGCCCTCCCTAAACTGAGGGGCCAGAACTGGACACGGTCCTCGAGGTGTGGCCTCACCAGAGCTGAGTACAGGACAGAATCAGTTTCCTGCTCCTGCTGATCACACCATTCCTGATCCAAGCCAGGGGCCATTGGCCTTCTGGGCCACCTGGGCATACTCTGGCTCATGTTCAGCCTCCTGTTACTCTGCACCCCCAGGTCCCTTCCTGTCTGGCTGCTCTCCAGCCACTCTGGTCACAACAACCCCATGCAGAGCTACAGGCTGGGGACAAAGTGCAGAACCCAGCACTCGGACTTGTTAATTCTCCTGCTGCTAGACTCTGCCCACCTCTCCAGCCTGTCCAGGTTCCTCTGCAGAGCCCTCCTACCCTCTAACATATTGAAACTAGTTCCCAACTTGTGAGCAACCTGCAAACTTGCTCAATCCCCTCATCCAGATCATCACCAAAGCCATTAAACAGGACTGGGCCCAACATTGATCCCTGGGGACACCACCAGTGACTGACTCCAGCTGGATGTGACACCATTGCCCAGCACCCCCTGGTGCCATCAGCCAGTTCTCAGCCCACCCCACAGTGCACCTGCCTGAGCTGTGGGCTGCAGCTTTTCCAGAGTAAGGAGAAATGGTTTTAAACTAAAAGAGATTTAGGTTGGACATTTGGAAGGAATTCTCCCCTGTGAGGGTGGGGAGACCCTGGCACAGGTTGCCAGGAGAAGCTGTGGCTGCCCCATCCCTGGAAGTATCCAAGGCCAGGATGGAGCAGCCTGGGACAGTGGGAGGGGTCCCTGCCCCTGGCAGGGGTGGCACTGGATGGGTTTTATAGTCCCTTCCAAGCCAAACCAGTCTGGGACTGTGTGACCCCACATCCCCCCAGCTCCTGGCATGGGACACATTCATCCTCCAGGGAATGGGGGGAAGGCTCTGGTGCTGCACAACCCACCCAGCACAGGAGACTGAGGATTTAACACAGGAATGTCACATCAAACTCATCTGTCTCCTCGAGGTGGATGCCCCGTGACACCCTTTAAAATATTCTGTGTCTATGGGACAACCAGAGAGCTGAGGGCCCAGGGATGGACAACACTGGGATTTTAAACACTCCTAATGCTGGAGGGGCGCTGTTTTACACCCTGCATTCCCACAGCACTGCAGGAACAGCAAAGCTTCCCACCCTTCACAGGATGTGCCTGAGGAAGCTGCCCAGGATATGGGATTGCAGGTCTCAGAGGACTCACAAGTTGGCTGGATCCACCCTCCAAGACAAATCCCCTTCCCATGGTCCCTCACCCTCCAAGTCCTGTGGCCTGGGGATGTTTGAAGTCCCAGCCATGGCTTCCAAGCCCACCTGGTCCTTCCCAGAAAGGTTGGGCTACTGGGATAGCAGGAGCACCTGGAGCCCAACTCCTCCCAGGACAGACTGAGCCCCAAGAACAGCAGCAGCTCCAAGCCCTGCCAGGCTCTCACCCACTGGCAATTAACGCTCAGGGTAATGGGGCCCAATTATGGGATTTACCTGTTAAATTGCAGTGCTCTGGCCCATAAATCCTGCAAAGCAGCTATTGCTGCCAAACCAGCAACAATCACAGCTGGCATTTGTCACCACAGACAAGTCCAAGTGACAAAAAGTACATGAAGCCCAGGTGGAGAGAGCTCCCTGTGTAGGCTGTTTTCTCACTGCCTCATATAAGGAGTCCCAGAACATGCAAAACATTTTAATGATAAATCACCACCAAGAACCTTGAGAAAACTTCACAATTTCAAAAGCAGCCTCATTTTGCACGTGCAGGGATCCCCCAGCTCTCCTGGCTCAAATTTCGTAGCTTCAATTGCCCGTGTTTTTCCTGCTGGCATCACCTTCCCTCGGTCCTTGGTGGGGTGTTCCCGTGTCACATGAGCCCGGGACAGCCGTGGATGTGCAGCCAGTGCCTTTGCTGTGCCAGGGGCAGGGCTGGCAGAGGGATGGGGGAGCCCTCAGGCTGGTGCCCAGTCTGCTGTTCTCCCCCTGTCCCTCAGCCCTGCCACCTTTGGGAGATTCCCTGCTCTGCCCTCCACCCCTCACAGCCCGGGGTAACACGGTCCCTATGGCTGGGACTGGTGGATGTGCCACCTCACTGGTTTATTAAGCACGTGGTGAGGTGGGGTGGCAGTGGGGCACTGAGTGACTGAGGGGTCCCGGGCTGCTGGCACTGCCCCTGGGCAGCACAGCTGGGTTTGGCTTGGCTGTCCCAGCCCTCAGGAACAAGGGGTCCTGGCCTGCTGGTCCTGCCATTCAAGGGGCACAGTCTGGTGCCAGCACAGGGTGTGGGGGGCAGGAAATGCCTCCTGGCCCTTGCTGAGGTGATATTTACATTCAAAGTGATATTTACATACGTGCGAATCCCTAATTCACAGATTTCACTTATTGTGGCATCTTTCTGGAACCACCCCCGTGAAATGTGAGGCATCACTATTCTATATTCTTAGTGCACAGATGGAGCAAACCCACTCTTGAGAAAAATGTGAAGGCATTGATCTCTTTCTAGACAAACACCCCGTCTGGCTTCTTAAAATTTGGGGTTGTATATTTAGATCCAATTTTGTACCTGTTTAGAAATACACTGCTGGATCTGAACATTTACACCAAACTGCATTTTTAATGATTTAAACCATTCCTACTCCCTCCCGCCCCACCTCCCAACACAGAACAGGTACCTAAGAGCTCTTAAAAAACATGTTTGAAGCATTAGAAAACTACACAACTCTGATGAAAACTTGACAAGAACCACAGTGTCCTTTGGAAACTTCCCCAGTTTGGAGTGTGAGAGTTGGAAGGAACTTGAGAGGATTCCCCCGGATGGAATGACTGACTGTCCACCCACAGGACACAAGGTTAAGGCCTCAGGTGCCCAAGGTGTGGAGCTGCAGAGGAGGGCTCAGGATGCTCTCTAGGCAGTCTCTGTAAATGACAGCCTGATTTAAAACACAACCTGAACGTTTTCAATACCCCAAAAAGGACAAACATGTCCCACAAGATAAAACCCAGTGTATGCACAGAAAAAAATACTTTCTGAATTTGGCTGCTCCAGACAATTTTGATGAAACAATGTGCAGGTGAAAGTCCCAGCCTGGAGAAACTCTCAGCACTGGCTGAGAACAGCCCCTAAAAGCTGTTCAGAGCTGACTGCAGGGACTTTGTGCAGCTCCCCAGCAAACAACCAAAACTTGTCCCAAATGGCCAGCAGAAGTTCCACAAAAAGCACTCCAGGCACCACAAAGTCCTGACTTCCACTGGGATGGGACTGTAACAGTTTCTGCTGGGGCCTCAACTCACAAGCTCTGCCACTCCTGCAGGACATTCACTTGTTATAAACCAGCAAGCAAAGGGAAAAGGTTCTGGGGAAATTTTCAGCCTCTCAAGCCCTTCTGTTTCCCACTCTCACTTCACTGATTAGGAACCCAATCAGACCCTTCACCCCTTCCTCACCCTCCACTCCTTAAACCCCATCACTCCCCCCAAAGGGTTCTCCTGCTTGTTTCCCAATCTCTGGAGCAAACAGAAACAGCTTCCCAGATCATCACCTGCCAGTTCCTGTATTCCTCCTGTTCACAGGGTGTCACCAGGACCTGGCTCTGAGCAGGGAAGGTTTCTGAGCCTCTGTAAATTTATCAACAAATAACAGCAACTAAACCCACCAAGGACAGTCTCACATATTCAAATGTTCCATGTAATGTGTCATCCAGTAAAACCCAAGTGTAGAGAGCACTGCCACGAGGTCCAGAGCATGTCTGTCATCCACAGGAGCTCCCAGTCCCAGCCAAGGAGGCACTTGCTGCTGGGGGAACAACTTCCAGGGGGATGAGACGTTAATACTCCACGTTCTGAAAAAGACAAGATGCATTTTTGGCATGAGATGGAGACAGACAGAACAATTCTCCCCCTCCCCGAGGGGACAGTGGCCTTTGCAGAGGCAGCACTTGCCCCCCTGGCAACAAGGTCATCTACCAATGCCATTCCCACTTGGTTTGGCAGGCTCAGCCCAACCCTGTGGGGATTGCACCGTCCCTGCGTGTGTGTGGTGCCCTCAGAGCACTGGGGGCAGTTGCTCCCAGTGGGAATCAGAACAATCATCCCTCAAACCACCTTTAAGCTGCTGCTGGTAAATAATCTGTGATTTCAGCATTAGGCACTTCCCCATGGGAAGCTCCTTCCCTCCCTCCTCCCTCCCTCCCCCAGGTGGAATTTAATGGCTTTGGTCCCCCAGTAGTGCTGGTTTAAGCTTAGCTGGGCCCAGCAGTGAGCAGAGCACAACTCAAGGAAACCATTTGGTTTAAGGGTTAAAGGGATAATGGAGATGGTGTGGAAAGGCTTTAGAGACAGAGCCAACCTGGCCAGGGAGCAGCACTGCCCAACCTGGGCCATGAGAATGGAGGGCTGGCAAGGACAGGGAATAAAGGACAGACAGGATGCTCCAAGAAAGGTCAGAGGATGATGCAGCCCCAGATTCCCTCAGAAGCTGCCCTAGAGAGGCAGGTGCTCCATACAACCCCTCCTGTCCCTGCAGGGCTCTGGGCAACTGTGCCAGCTCTGGGGTGGCAGTGCCAGAGGCACAGACACAGTACTTACAGCCCTGTAGGACACGGCGAACGGGAAGGTCTCGGGGGGCCTCAGACTGGAGGGCAAGGAGTTGTTTGGGACACTGCTGGTGCTGGAATTGAGACACTTTGGTTACTCTTGACAAATGCACTGGCTCCCATTTGTGCCTCTTCCTCCAGCAGGGCTGAGGGGGTGGTGCTGAGCAGAGCTACCCAGGCTCCAAACACCACAAGGTTTTCCAAAAAGTCCAACAGGTGGGACCAGACAGTGCTGGTGTCAGTCCTTATGGAAGGGGAGGCAGGTCATGGGTGAGCTCGTGCAGAACCTGGAGCTGTTCCTGAACCTTAAATGAACCCACTGTCAGCTCTGCTGGTGCCACCACATTCCACACCCAGCCCAGGACCCCGATCCACTGGTGGATCAGTGAAACCAGCCAGGGCAGCTCCTTCCAGCTCACAGCTGGGCACTGAGCTCCTCATTCCCCCAACCCCAAACTGGGACCACACTTAGCAAAGGGCAGGAGGGCAGGTTTCTGCAAACACAGGACCCAATGGCAGCTCACCTGCCAGGCCCCAGGGGCTCACAAGGGACCACAAGGTGCCAGCACCTTCCTCCCCTGCACATTGGCCAGACATCCATCAGTTCCTGGACACAGGCCACAGGGAGGAAGAGCCCCCTGCCCTGGGCACACAGGAGCAGTACCTGTGTTCCTTTGGGATTCCCTCCCTTGTACAGGCCAGGAGAAAGCAGATGCCACTGAACCAGCAGCCTTGGAGCACTGGCTGTCAGCAGCTTCCCTCCTCCCAGGGTGGCACAGCAGCAAAGGCACCTCCTGTGCAGCCCAGGGAGGGCTGGGAGGAGACTGCAATGCTCCTCTGAACGAACAGTGCTGTAAGGAATCAAACCTGTCAGGAATTCCCTACCTTAGTCCAGAGCTGGACTCTCCCCAAACAAAGGCAGACGGAGACCTCTCCAACACCTCTGTGAAAGGAACAGATGTTGTGGCTCAGAACTGAGAAACCCTAACAACCACCATCAGATCAGTGGCTTCAACAGCTCTCAGCTGCCAGAGGGCATGGAGAGCTGGGATATGGGGAAGGAGTAACACCTGCCCTGGGAGGGTGGGAAGGCCCTGGCACAGTTCCAGAGGAACTGTGGGTGCCCCATCCCAAGGCCAGGTTGGATCAGCCTGGGATAGTGGGAGGTGTCCCTGCCCTTGGCAGGAGGTTGGAACTGCTGATCTTTCAAGTCCCTTCCAAACCAAACAATTCCAGGAGTCTATGACTCTACAATCAGGAATCTCTCTGCTGTATTTCTACATGTTTAAGAGGGAGGAAAGCTGATCTCTGATGAATGTGATTGTTTCACTGCTCTTTAACAGAGGAATTAGGAGTTACCAAGTTTCCACTGCCACCACTGCACACAAGGTACAAAAGCTTCTGTGGGAGGAAGGGATGCTTGGAAATATTTCTCCATGCCAGTTCTGGCAGCATTTTAGATTGTCCTCTACATCAAAACAAACCTGCTGGGTGCAGAGATCCATGTTTTTAGCAATGAGCACAAACAAGGTGTCCTGCAAGGGAGAACCAAGGGAGCAGCATCCCTGGCCTTGGGCTGGAGGTCAGGGAGAAGAGAAGGCAGCAGTGTGGCACAGGGGGATGTTCCTCACCTGTGTCCCAGTCTTCAGTACAGGGAGGTGCCTGCCATGTGCTCCCATTCTTCACCGGCTCCTGGAAGGGCTCAAAGGATCCACTCACTTCAGGAAGAGAGAAAGCACAGTGACCACCAGTCCTTAACTCCATGAAATGCTTTGGGGCTCAGGCTGTAAAACATCTCTTGGCTGTAGAGGAAACCCTGCCCACTGCAAACAGGTTGGGGACAGGCAGGGACTGAGCTGAAACCCAGCAGCTTCGAGTTTGCATTTTTCAAGCAACACAAGAAGACCGTGCTCCCTGGAGCTTTGGGCAGGAATGCTGGAGTGAAGGGGAAAGGTGCTGACAGGAATTAGTGCTGGCCTCTGCAATTCTACAGAAGACAGAAAACTTGTGTGTGCTCTGTGGTGTGGCAGGAGCTGAAGAGAGATCAGCTCTGAAGGAAGAAGGGCCCATCCTTGTGGTCATTAAAGCATCCCAGCCCCTAGAGGCACTTCCTGCAGTTTGGGTACAAACCTTCCTATTCCACAAGCCTGGCAACAAGAGATGTGCAAGGCCAACTCAGAGCATCTGCCACACCCTCAAAAAACCTGCCCAATAAATCCAAGCAAACAAGTTCAGGTTTCCCCAAGGCTGCTGCATCCCACAAAACCACAGGGAACGGTTTGATTATTTTGGTTATTGCAGGATCCCTCCTTGCAGCAGGAGCGCAGTGCCCTGGGGCAGGGGGGGTTCTCTCACCTGGGTCCTGCTCCACAAAGGCTTTGTCCACACACTTGGTGATGTGGTCGCTGAGCTCGGCCCGAGGCACCAGGTGACGAGCGTTGAACGGACACGTGGCCAAACGCTTGGCGACCTCCGGGTTGTTCTGCACAAGGCAGAAACCAGAATCCTCTGTCACACCTCTCGAGTTCACTTACCTCTTGTTAATCCACGGGGAAAAACCACTGGGGTATTTGTGATGTTGCTTTAAAAAACGAATCAAGGAATTGCAATCCATTGGTCAGACACTGACTGAAAACCCCAGGGGGTTGTTCTGCCAAACAATTCACAGACCTCGAGCCTCCCTTGACTGAAGTGAAACAGATCCCAAATAAGCTCCCTCTCGTTTCTGGGAAGTGGCTGCATGGCTTAAAGCACAAATGAACCCATTTTAAAACCAGCAGGGGAGAGACATCAGGCAAATTGAGACGCATTGTAAATAATCAGGCACAAAGGCAGAGCAATTGCCAAAACCTTTCAGAACAGCCGGGGAGTTGTCAGCTTTTTGACTGGATTATCCCAGACACCAGTTCTAGTGGCAGAGCTCAGCTGTCACTGCAGTAAATCATCTCCCCCCAGAGACAGAGACTTTACCGGGGAAAAAACCAGCTCTGCCACTGCACCAGAATCACAGAATCACAGAATCAGCAAGGTTGGAAAAGACCATANCCTGGCTCTGCTGGTCCGGGTCACACTCCCACCTGAGGCACAAGTGCTCTGGGCAGATGCTCCAGGGGCTGGAGCCAGTCTGGGAGAGATGGTTCACCTGGAGAGGAGAAGGATCCAGGGAGACCTTAGAGCCCCTTCCAGAGCCTAAAGGGGCTCCAGGAGAGCTGGAGAGGGACGGGGGACAAGGGATGGAGGGACAGGACACAGGGAATGGATTCCCACTGCCACAGGGCAGGGAGAGATGGGAAATTGGGAAGAAATTTATTCCTGTGAGGGAGCTCACATTCACACTCTTGCCAGAATTTGCAGGGGCTCAACAAGGAAGATTTCAGCCCTTCTGAACGTTTGACACTTGGCTCTGCCCCACCTTTCACTAGTGAATTAATGTTTTTAAGGCTCTAGTTCCACCAAAATGGATTTATTGTACTGACACTAGGACACACAGCATCTTAACTGGAAGGCACAGCACTCCTGGACTGTTCTGAAAACACACTGGCAAAATTAAAAAGGGACAATCAGGTTTTCAAAGGCCTCGGGAAAAACTCAAAGCTCAGAAAGGTTCCAAGACACCCAACCATGAGCACAACAGAGGAGTGGAGAGGCAGGAATGCTTCCTATGAAATTATTTGTATTCAAATTCTAGATAAAAAAAGCTGGAGAGGAGAACAAACCTCCCCCTAATGTGCTGAGTCCAGGACGTGCAGTTTGTGCCAGATGTCCATGAAACAGTTATTGGCAAAACAAAACTCCCACCCCCAGGTCAATGCAATACCCCAGACCTTCAGCTCTGAGGAGCCAAGAGGGCTGCACAAATCTCTGGACTCCTCTCTGCCACTGAAACTGGAAAAATGTGTCTCATCCCCCTGAGAGCTGCTGGAAGACACCAGAGCCTGAACTAAGCAGGAAGAATCTCTGTCTCCTTGCGACAGAGTAAATGAGTTGCCTGAAGCTACTGCTGAACAAATCATAAAGCTCTGTGAAATAAAGGCTGAGCAAGGCTATTTGTCAGAAAATGCAGCAAGAGACCACTGAGGGTCGTATTTCCACACAGAGAATCCCCCAGCTCACCTCCTTACACTTGACAAGGTGGTAGGGAAAGCGGCAGGCTCGGATCTGATGGTGTTTATCAAACGGGCACTGCAGTAACCGCTCTGGATCCAACAGATCTGACAGGACAGAGCAGAGGGAAAAGCATATTGTTAGAAAGGCAAGAATCTATAACACGGGGGAGTGGGGAAAGGGTGAGAAAGTCAAACCAGCTGCTCTTGGTTTGAGACCATTCATTAAGGCAGGCACCTGATCTGCATAGCCAAACGAATTAAATGTGAGGTTTTCATAACTGGGACATCAGTCAAAAAAGAGTCAGTGGCACTGACTGTAACAACTCTTTTAAGTTCCCTTATTAGACAGGCAACCAGGCTTCACCAAGGGAAAGCCAGGAGGATTTTTCCAGCTCTTAGAGGAGGATCAGTGGGATCATGACATATCCCAGTGCCTTCGGGAGCTGAACCAAATCTTTTTCAATCAACAGCTCGTTTTGCTGGAGGAATAACATCAGGCAACTGAGTTCCACTCCAGAGGAAGCCCCATACGGTGCATGTTGACTCAGAATAAAGTTTCTAATACATCATGTAATTATTTAGGGGCTGAGGAGTTACTAAACCAGCAAAACCACTAAAGAATAAAGGCAGTGAAGCAGTGTGACTCCATGCATCATTTTCCGACTATAGAATATATTAAAATATAAATATTAATAAACCCCTCACACTTTCCATATTCTCGGTGAGGAAGCAGGAGCCAGAAGCTCCCACTACTCCCACACCAGGGAGCCAGACCCTTTGTGCTCTGCCACTCTTGATCCCGGGCTTTTAGCACGTGTAGGATTTGATTACAGGGGAGGTAAATCAGCTCATTGGAGCAGCTGAAAACCAAACTGGCTTTGACGTGGCCCAGCTGCCCTTGGAAGAGCAACACACAAGGGGTTTTGTCACTGAAAAATAAAATAAAGATTAAAAATAAAACTCTCCAACACTGTGATTTCAGGATTCGAAAGAGGCATTATTTTACTTCTGCGTGGGGATCCTCCTCCCAACAACTCCCCCAGCCACCGAACACACGAGTTTATGTCTGTGGAACTAATAAATCCTCATCAGAACTCAGACATCTATCCTAAACCTTCCCTCGATAGCTCTTCTACATGTTTAAATCTCTTCTCAGAACTCATTTACGTTAGACTAAGGGTCTTTTGAGTGTCTCTGAGGGTCGTTTGGGAAACATCCCTCCCTCAAATTAGTCTCTGACGGTCACTAAGTGTCGTAAGGACAGTTTCTTCTCCTTGAATATATTCCAAGACACCACTCCTTCTTATCAGCGCTGCTCAGGCACGGTCTGTGCTCTCAAGGCTAAGAAATCCACCTGCACACTGATACAACTCTGATATCAGATATACCTTACCACTGATAAAGAATCACAGGATTAAACACTGCTTGATAAAGGACTTCACAAGACTAAACAGTATTTCAAAGGTATTTCCAGGTTTCTCTCTGGGACCTGGATCCACACCAACCCAGCCCCAGCAGAGCAGGGCAGGGACGGGGCCGGAGCTGAGCCCCGAGCACATAAACCACGAGGAACAAACAGGGAGAGCCCCGAGCACATAACCCACGAGGAACAGCCCCGGGGCCGCTCGGGCGGGGCACACCCGGCTGAGACGGGCGAAGGCACCCCGGCAATGCCGCGGGCACCGAGGGCTCTGTGCCCGTCCCCCACAGCCACCCCAAACCCTCCTGCAGCCACCAGGGCTGGGGGCAGCGCTGGAGCCCAGCACGGCCGCCTCAGCCCGGGCTGGAACCAGCGGGACACCGACCCTCGTCCCTCCCTCAGGCACACACACCCCGAGCCTCACCCACGTCCCCCTCCAGCTCCATGGCGCGGCCGGGCCGGGTCCCTGTTGGTGTCGGTGTCGGTGTGGGTGTTGATGTTGGTGCTGATGTTGGTGTCCGTGTCCGCTCCGGGTCGGCCCCGGGGCTCCTCCCGCCTCCTCCCCCCGCGATGAGGCGCAGGGGGGGCCGCGGGCCCCGGGATCGTCACGGCGGGAGGGATGAGTGACGAGGGGACCCAGCGCAGCCCGACACCCTCGGCGACCCCCAAACCACATCCCCCGACTGCTCCTGGACACCCCCGGGGACGGGGACCCCGCCACCTCCCCGGGCGCCCCATCCCAAGGCCCGACCACCCAGAGAGTGAATTTTTTTTTTCTAACATCCGATCCGAATCTCCCCTGTGCCACCTTAAAGCTGTTTCCTCTCACTGCAAGCGCACCTCATTACACCCTCCGGTCAGGGTGCTGCAGAAAGCAATGACATCCACCCTCAGTCCTTGCCTCCCTCAGCTGCTCCTCATAGAACAATTTATTTGGGCGGGAATGGTGTTGATTCCCTCAGTAATTTCCCAGCAGCTGATACAAGGTTCTGTTTTAGTATTAATATGACAAGAAATGTGCTAATGTGCACTAAAATTTGATTTATTACCTCATGTGCAATAAACCAGTAATTACACACTCAAGAGAGACACTGATTACTTATTTCAGAGTTGGGTGCTCGGTGGGGTTCCACAAACCCAGGACACCAACTATCAAAACTTTTTACCATTTTTACATTTTAGCATCAAAGAAATTAGTGTTCATTGGCTGGAATTTACATAGTCCTCTTATTAATTAGTGCTCTGTCTTGTATTGGTCAATGATTCTCTTCCTTCTCATGCTAATTAGTCCCATACTCAGTTTTCCTCTTCCTTTGGATCAGTGGGTGTATTGAGTTGCTGCTCCATGAGTTGGTGGTCACCATCTGCGCCTGCTGGCCCGTAAATGCTGCATTCTTTGTGCCCACTGCCAGTGGTACATCCTTCATCCCAAGCTTTGCTAACCTTTCCCTAAGTCTGAGATCACTGAGGCATGTTCAGCCCTGAACCTTAACAAGGCAGTTCTAGAAACAGGTTTTGTTCTTCTACCACCTGGTTATCACTTAGATCCTGTAGCAGGACATGTCTTGGGGCTGGAGATGCACCTGGGACACAGGGCGGGGGAGGCAGAGCAGGGCACATGTGTGAGGCTCAGCCTGTCACAGCACATCAAGAGAGGCAGGGCACTGGTGGGTGGGGAGCTAAAAGCTGCTCAGCGGGGAAGAGAAGGAGGGGAAAAGGCTTTGCATTCACCTGATCCTCAAGGAGAAGATGTAAGAGAAGTTTATGAAAGATGGGTGTTTGCCCTGGGTTTTATACTGCTCCAGCACCTCCCAGGTGTGCAGTCACCCTCTACACACGCAGTAATTTCCCATCAGGGTCTCTAACTGAAGACATCCCAGCCAGTGGCAAAGGCTCTTTTTGTTTTCCACAGTTCATTGCTTTCGTATTGTGATTTATGCCATTCCCCTTTGGGTCTCCTTTCAAGTGAGGATGAGACGAGAGACTCAGGGATTTGCAGGTCAGGAATGCATCACTGTGGGTAAAGACCTGCCCTAGTTGCTGGATAGAGATTTTGTGCAGGCAGGTAACAACGGTCTGAGATTTTCCTGTGGGGTTGTTTGTCTCCCTCTTCCCAGTAAGAGGTCTAGTGTGCTCCAATGGTCAATGGTGCTCTTTCCAGTGGGTTGACTGTGCTGCTCCTTTTGAGCCTCCTCCTCCAAATGCTCTTGCTTTTGGGACAAATCCTGCAGTCTGTTTTGCCATTCATATCAGGGTGATTTCTCTGTCCAATCTATGTGCTAACAACATCCATGTAATTTCCGATACATGCAATTAATGTGTTTTGTCACTTATGTATCTGTATTCAATCTTGTACCAAAAGAATTTGTTTTCCCTGAAGTCTGGGTATACATGCAGGTTTAGGGGTGTGCGTGAGCACCTGTCACTGTGTCTCTGCACGAGATGTGCTGGTCATGGCAGGGCCCTCTCTGCTCCTCTGGACATGAACCCCACAGAGCAGCAGGTTCCACAGACCAAAAGGAGCCCAGTGGCATCAGACCAGCCCTGGCACTAAGCTGGCAGAGACCTGGCCTGGGCAGGAACACAACCCCTGACTCCTGAGCTCTCCTTTTGAGTTTCCTCCAAAACTCACACTCTGCAATTGCAGGTTTCAGAGCCCAGCAAGGACACACTCACACCAGTTTTGGAAACACAGTTTAATTCATTGTATCAACATTCAAAGTGTCTTAGCATCCCTGCCAGTCGCCACACCAGGTCAGGATACGTCTCACAGTGTTGAGGAGTTCAGAACAATGGAGTGACTTTATGGTCCAGGACAAAAAGCCATGAAATCATCCCCACCTTGTGAAAGGCACCCTGGGTGGATCTGCTTCTGTTGCAGTGGTAGCAGTGTCTGGGGTGGGACACAGGCCCCTCATGTCCAGGTCAACACTGTGGACGCCTCTGCAGCAAGTTCACCTGGCCCTGAGTCGAGCAGGGACGGGACCTTGAGTCACCAGCGACCACGACGACAGGTGGCAGTGTCACTGTGCTTCGAGAAGGTCAGGCTGTCTGGGCTGCAAAGGGGAGAATCAGACAGCTCACCACTTCTTTCATCTTTAGCCTTTATGTCCCACAGTGAAATTCCATTCTGCCAGGAGCTGCCTGGGAGGGAAGGACTGTCTGATTCATGGTCACACTCTGTAGACTGCTGCTCTCCTGTGTCAGGACAAGAACTCCTTCCCTCACAAACTGTGAAAGGAAGGGCACTGTAGGACTGGGGGAAATGCTGAGCCTATTGGGAACTGCTTCTGCAAGGAACTTCTCTGCCTTTCACCTCGGGCTACTCCCCTGAGTTATGTTCCTCCTCTCAGCCAGACTTCTCATGTCTCACAATGGTGCTTGCTGAAGGGGAATGGGATGTGCAACAGTAGAGGCAAATTCTCTATCTGTGCCCAAATTCCCTCTTGTCCACTCTGCCATGGCCCCTGAACATCCCTGGGCACATTTCTACCCACACCCCGTTGACCTTGTCACAAGTAGGTAGGGTTGGCTTTGGGCTACTGACAGGGTCCAAGACTGTCACTCTGCTGATTTCATTCCCAAGATGTTTTACCCAGTCCCTGAGACACAGAGTTAGGAATCCTGTCACTTCTGGGTGCTACAGCCACTTAAATGTCCCTGGTTAGGGAGAGAGCAGAGAAGAAAAGTGACCGAAAAAGGGGGAAAATTTCTCCTCAAACCAAGCCGTTTAAGGAGAAAGAGAGCTGAAAGCAGAAGCACAGCACCTCAGCCTGAGGAGTGACTGCCACTGGCTGTCAGAGTGAGCTGGGGCAGAGGGAGAGGGCAGGATGGAAACCTGTGGGCACACAGCTGAAAGACTTGGGGAATCCAGGATCCTTCCTGCAAACCAGCCCACCAGAGCATCCCAAGGTGGTGTCCCCTGCCTGTGGGAACTCTTCAGCACGTGAGTTCTGCCCTCAGCACTGCTGTGTTCCTGCCCTGGATGTCTTTGGGACTCTCATTCCAGCATTTGGCAGGAGTGTCTCTGGCATAAAGGGAGTTTCAATAATGAGGAAAAGGAAGCCATAAAGGAAACCAAATTACAGGCTGTATGATGAGGAAGAGTGTTCCCTATTTAGGATGAGTCTGTTGGGATAGTACTGCTCATGCAGAGACATCCTCATGACCTGGGGCAGTGCAGGAGCAGTATAAAAGTGAACCCAAGCCTTGTACACTCATCCACCTCCTCTCATCTTGCTCTCCTTGGGAACCAGGTGAGTCTGCAGCCCTTTCTGCTTCTCATCCTTCCCCAGGCTGAGGTCTCACACCATTGGACACCTCAGGCTAACCTGCTCTATCAGGCCAGAGCAGGACTTCGAGGTACTTATCATAGAAAGAGGAAGGAGGGAGGTCTAGCAAAAGGACACTGGATGTTGGCTGAGGTATGTCCTGAATATGGGCCGTGTGAGGATCTTCCTCAACAGTTGGCAGGGCGCATTTGGGCTGAGGGAAAGGAGAAGCCCATGGATGTTACTACAGAAATTCCACCCCTCCACCTACCATCTGCCTTGGCTCCCTCATGGTGCTGGGACAGGCTGAGGCTCACACATGTCCCCTGTTCTGCTTCCCCTGCCCTGTGTCCCAGGTGCATCTCCAGCCCCAAGACATGTCCTGCTACAGCCCGTGCCTGCCCTGCCAGCCCTGCGGCCCGACCCCGCTGGCCAACAGCTGCAATGAGCCCTGTGTCAGGCAGTGCCAGGACTCCACCGTCGTCATCGAACCCTCCCCCGTGGTGGTGACCCTGCCCGGCCCCATCCTCAGCTCCTTCCCTCAGAACACCGCCGTGGGATCCTCCACCTCTGCTGCCGTTGGCAGCATCCTCAGCTCTCAGGGAGTGCCCATCAACTCCGGGGGCTTTGGCCTCTCGGGCCTTGGCATCGGCTCCTGTGGCAGGAGGTGCCTCCCCTGCTAAAGCTGCTACTGATGGCCCTGGGGAAGGAACCCACGGATTCAGAAGATGGTCCTTCACTGGTGACGGAGCATCATCTTGCTGCTTCCACAGGAGCTAAGCCAACCCAGCAGCCCTTGCAGGAGGATGGGGACAGCCTGGGCTCAGGGCAAGCACGGCCCAGCCCTGCCTCTCCCCTCTGCCACTCTCTGCTTTCACACACACACACACAGAATACTATGAGTTGGAAGGGACCCACAAGGATCATCTAGTCCAACTCACCATCTAACGCCCATACAGAGATCGAACGCACACCCCACAGTGGTGAACATAAACCTAGTTCCTTCACAGGCGCACAGGCCACTCCGAGCCAGGAGGGACCCACAGGACCATCCAGCCCAACACCCCGCAGCTAGACCATGCCACTTCTCTCCTGGGTCCTTGTTCTCTTGTGCTCCCCTGGGCTGTGAGCCTGTCACAGCCAGCCTAGGGAGGGCCTGCTGTTTCTGCTCCCTGTCTGGATCAGGACGATGGACACCTGGGTTGGTTTCCACTGCAACCATCACTTGCTGACTGTCGTTTGTTCCTCAGTCTCCTTGCCCTAGGGCCTCTGCTTTTTTCAACTTAATTTTTCTGTTCAGACTTAATAAAGTTCTTCTGCATCCTAATCCATGTCTTTCTCTCATCATTTAATCTTGAAGTCCTCTCCCAACATGTCCGGAAAGAGAGATGTTGCAGGAAGCTGGTTGTCGGAATGGATCATCGGGGGTGCTTGTGCCCTGGGTATCGACAAGGTTCAGTTTGAATATTCTTAGTCATGCATCAGATAACTCTGTTTTCTAACCTTCTCTACCTGTCGTGGGCTAGAGAACATGACCAGATGCTCTTCAATGACGATAACTATGACAAAGATGATTTTCAGTCCCGTCCTAAAACATTCTCTTCCCTTTCCTCAGCAAGCCTTGGGCCCTCTGCCTCTCCCCTCCTCAGCCTTCTCACCATCCTGGCCACTCTGCATTGAATTTATTCCATTTAGTCAGGGATGTTCTTTCATTAAAACCTGTCCAAAACATGGGTGTTGTCCTCAGACATGCTGAACAGAGCAGCACAGACAGGGAACCAGCAGGACAAGGGGAGGTGCTCTGGCTGTGGGCCTGTGTGGGTGTGTTTAACCCAGTCAGCACTGGGCACCCAGCAGATCTTCTCTAGATCCACTGTTCCAGTGCGAGGGGGAAGAATTGGAAGAGCAGCAGATTGAGATACTGGCATTGAGATCAGAACAGATTAAGCATGAAAGGGCTAAAAGAGAAAAAATCCAGGTGGTGCAAAACAATAACCCAGCAGCTGGCCCCAGCAGCCCCATGCCCAGGCACTCCAAGGAATGAGATGCCCAGAGCTTCATTGCTGAGGCTGTTGGGAAATGTGCCAAGGGCAGTGGAGAGGTCACCATCCCCAGAGAGATTCAAATGCATGGAGTTGTGACACTTGGAGACAGGGTTTAGTGTTGAGCTTGACAGTTTTGGGTTAACGGTTGCATTCCTGGATTTTAGAGAGCTTCTCCATCCTAAATGATTCTGTGGTTTCATATGATCTAGAATAGCCCCTTGGTCAGTTCAGCTCAGTTGTCCTGTCTGTTCTTAAGACAGGGATCTCCATCCCAGCCTTTCCCAGCACAGCCTAGCCCCCACATTTGCTCTCCTGGGGTCCTCTGGGGTCATTTTGGGATTGAGCCCCTCCCACAGAACAGGGGCAGGCAGGGCAAGAGGAGCTGGACCTTTCTCTTTCCCTCTCAGCCCATGGTCTTCCCAGGGGTTTGTGGGGCTTCTGCCCTCCCAGACCCGTCCAGACCCCAGGCTTCTCAACAATGTCGCAGTGGCCAGATGAACCTTCCACAGAACAAGCACCGAGGCCAAAGGGCATTTTGGCTGAATCTGCCAAGTTTGGGTCGATGGCTCAAGGTCTGAGTGGATATCAGAGTGATGACCAGTGTCCTCCAGGGCTCCATACTGGGATCAATGAGGATTAGGATGCTCATCCATGACACAGATATTGTAACTGGATGGAGTCTTTCAGCCGTTGGTGAAATGATTTATTGGGCAAAGAGGGATTCAGTCAAGGCTTGGATGTGACTATATTTTCCAGTGAATGACTCTGTGATTCTCAGCAATGACACCAAGCTGAGGATTGAATTGCTACCCTTGAGGGACAGGTCACAGTCCAGAGGGATATTGGCAGACTTGGAAAATGGTCCCAAATGGAATTAGAGAACTTCAACAAGGCCAAGTACAAGATCCTTCAACTGCCTCAGGGCAATCTCAGAAACCAGTTGAAACTGGGAGGTGGATGGATGAGTGGATGGATGAATGGATGGATGGAAGCATGGATGGATGGATGGATGGATGCATGCATGCATGGATGCATGGATGGAGGGATGGATGGATGGATGGATGGATGGATGGATGGATGGAGAGCTGACCTGCAGAGAGGGGCGGCAAAGATGATCACAGGGATGCATCACCACTGCTGTGAAGAAAGGCTGAAGGAGTTGATGTTTTTCAGGCAGGAGAAGAGCAGCTCTGGGAAGACATTCCTGCAGCTTTTCAATGTGGAAAGGGGACGGAGAAGGAAGTGGGAGAGAGACATGAAATCAAGGCCTGTGGTGAGTGCACAATAGAAATTCAGAAACCAGAGGGTCACTCANTGGACAAGAGTTGAGGAAGGGCTGGCTCAGTAGAGTTTGTTCACCCACCATGGTGGAGACAAGGAAAGAGAAGGATAAAAGATTAGGAGCCTGCTTAGAGAGGTCCACTGGCCTCACTTTCCTCTCAGCTCTGAAGAATATCCCTAAGACTGGCAAAGCCCAGGAACTTCCCCTCCTACACCACGGGTTAGCCAAAACCCAGACTCTCCCCATTTACAACTTCTACCCTTTCCCTCTCCCACGATAAACAGTTCTCAGAACTCAAATTAGGTTTTGACAGAGTTTTGTCAGGGCAGAAAGAGGAGGAAAAGAAAGGGCTTCAGACTCACCTTGATCCCAAGGAGCTGGAGGCAAGAGGAGTGTATGAGAGAGTGAGGACAAGGTCCTACTTTTATACTGCTCCTGCTCTGCCCCAGGCTCACAGCCATTGCACAAAGGCAGTAATTTTCCAACACATTCACCTCTGAAGCAAAACATCCCACCTAATACCCCAGGCTGTGCTTTGGTTTCTGTCACCTCTGTCGTTTCATTTCCTCATTTCTGATGTGCTTGGTCTGTGGTGCAGCATCTTTCATGTGCTGCAGTGAGAGGCCTCAGGATCCTCTGGGTCAGGTTGTGTCCCTGCAGGCAGAAGGACCTCACATGCTGGATGGTCCTGTGCTGGCAGAGAATGTTGGATTTGGGCACAGACCTGCAGTTCCAGCCAGACTCTTCCCAGTCCTATCCAGTGAAGAGATAAGAAGCAATAGGAACATCTGGAAATATGAGAAATTCCATGCAGATATAAGAAAACACATTGAGAGCACTGGAGTGGAAAAGCACGGGCTGGAGTTTCCTGGACAGGGGGTGGATTCTCCATCTTTGTTGGAATTCAGAGATTGAATGGATTTGGGTGTTTTCTGAAGTGTGCCTGTACTTTGACCAGGGATCATTGCACCAGATGGTCCACAGATGTCACTTCCAACCTCAGAGATCCTGTGATTCTGTCATGGGGAAAGAACAGTGATGCACAGCTGCCTCTGAGAAGGAAGAAATTGATGGGAAATTGGAATCAAGGCAGCCTTGGCTGTCCCACCACAGATAGTGGAATTGAAGAGCTGGTGTCAGGGAGGAAATGAGCAGCAATGCACAGCCCCTGAATTCTAAAGTGCCACCTTCCACCCGCTCAGGCATCTGCTATGAGGAGTGCCATGGAGGCACTTGTGCAGCACAAGAGATCAGAAAGGCTGACTGCACCTTTGGCACTTCAAGTGGTCAAAGTCTATGAATGATCCGGGCAAAGTGCAGGAAAATAAGGGGAGACTCTGAGAAAGGAAGGGAATGGACCCAGAGACCTCATTGTCGTGGTCCAAGAGACCACACTGTGGAGGGGAGCTCTGCTGGAGCTCAGGGGATGAAACAAGGGATTTCACAAAGCACCTCCCCAAAGGTTGGGATGCACCCCTGGCTTCCAAGCTCTGTGCCTTCTGCTGGCCATTGAGGCTGAAGTCTAGCTCTTTCCCATGCCCCAGAAGCCTCCTCAGCCTAAAGATCAACCCAGCACAGCACCACTGGACAGGCAAGCACATATACTTCATTTCCCCAACTCATGAGAGCTGTGGGGAAACTGCAGTACCCTGTGCCTGGGGATGCTCAGGGAGGGGACGTGCTCAGAAGGGCCCTGGGTACAAACCCAGCTCTCAGTCTGCACCAGGGAGCGATGCACTTCTCTGCCCTGCAGACATGGAGGGACGCGTCCCAGGAGGGCCTGGGGATGCCTTGAGTAGGCAAATTTCCAGGGGTAGACTCAGAGACTCTCCTGATCCATGGCGAGTCACATTCTAATTTTGGGTTGGTCCTGTGTCATCTTTGGCTGTTGGGCCAAGCCAGGAGTGTGTGCTGTGTGCAGGCCTGTGTCCCACATGGGGCTGAATTCCCCTCCAGCAAGGGCAGCTCCATCCTTGCCCCCGAGAAAACTGATGCTTGGCAGCACTGCCAGAGGTCAGGGGTGTTCTCAGGGCTGACAGGGTGTCTTGGAAAAGTGGCCTGTGCTTGTGTGTCATACAGGTCAAGATGCAAAGCTTTGAAACAAAGTGAGGAGAGAGGGGAGGGGGAAGGGGCTGAGCCCCAGGATCCCCTGCAGGTAGTGGGGTGGGACCCAACCCCACAGGACTCTATTTCAGGGTTGATCCTGCCCATCATAGTAAAATTATTGAATCAGAAACTCGTCAAGATTGGAAAACACCCTTAAAATCATGGAACACAACCTTTACTCATGTTCCTCCAAGGAAAATCCTTGACCTGCTCTTTCCAGTAAACAAAGGCAGTCTCCATGACCAAGTGGGAATGTCAGACATGAGGAAATGAAATGGCAGTGGTGACAGAAGCCAAAACACCACCTGTGGCACTAGGTGGGATATTTGCTTGTAGATGAGTCTGTAGGAAAATTATTGCCCTTGTGCAGTGTCTGTGAGCCTGGGGCAGGGCAGGAGCAGTATAAAAGCAGGTCCTTCTCCCCATTCTCACATCCACTCCTCTCAACTCCATCTACTTGGGAACAAGGTGAGTTGGAAGCCTTTTATCCTCTTCTTTGTCGTTCCTGTGCATTTCTAAGCACATATGTTATCTTTGATTCAGCACTGGGGTTAATTACCGTGGGAGAAGGAAGAAGGCAAAAGTTGTGGTATGGAGGGACTCTAGGACTTGGCTCCAATGTCTCCTGAGCTGTGCTGGGTGGGGATCAGGTTGGTGGGCAAGGTGGATCCTGGGGGAGGTTTTGTGATCTGAGGGGAAGGCTCCGTGTCATGGTGGGGAGACAGGCTGAACTTCAAATATCCCTCACCCTCTGCTTCCCCTGCCCTGTGTCCCAGGTGCATCTCCAGCCCCAAGACATGTCCTGCTACAGCCCGTGCCGTCCCTGCCAGCCCTGCGGCCCGACCCCGCTGGCCAACAGCTGCAATGAGCCCTGTGTCAGGCAGTGCCAGGACTCCACCGTCGTCATCCAGCCCTCCCCCGTGGTGGTGACCCTGCCCGGCCCCATCCTCAGCTCCTTCCCTCAGAACACCGCCGTGGGATCCTCCACCTCCGCTGCCGTTGGCAGCATCCTCAGCTCTCAGGGAGTGCCCATCAACTCCGGGGGCTTTGGCCTCTCGGGCCTTGGCATCGGCTCCTGTGGCAGGACTTGCCTCCCCTGCTAAAGCTGCTCCCTGCACAGGGATCTCCACTTGGATCCACCTCTTCTCCCTCTTTTCACTCATTAAATTCTGCTGCATCCCAGCCCACGCCTCTGTGTTGTCCTTTCCCTGCTGACCCTCTCCCAGGGCAGAGATGTTGGCCCAGGGTGTTTCTGGGAGGGGGTTGTTGGGGATGGTTTTGCCCTGGTTGTCAGCACAGTCTGGCACTGAGTGAGCTCAGTCGTGCATTGAGTGACCCTCTGGATTCTGAATTTCTCTGCCTGTTTGGGTGAGGAGAGAATTCCCCTCCATTGTCCAGTGACAACCAGCCACTTGTGTTGCACATCTTTTCCTCCCTAAGTCAACACTGTGACACAAGTTCTCAGCAGTGAATGTGTTACTGACCAGACACAGGAACCAGCTTCACATCAGGCCGCAGGAGAACCTTTCTCAAGGACAGGATGCTCAAAGGGATGGACCCATTGCTGTGGCTGCCTTATCACACACCCATGTGATCATGGAATCACAGTGATTTTGTTTGGCAGAGACCATTAAAGGTGATCTAGTCCAAGCCTCCTGCCTTGGGCAGTGTCGTGGTTTGACCCTGGCTGCATGCCAGAGATTCACCACAACCTCTCCTGGAGGAGACAAACTGGAAAATAAAACTGGTCACAGGCAAAAAAGCAAGGCAAACTACAACTAAAGAATATAAAGGATTTATTTACTAACTAACAAGGTCAGAACTGCGAAGGAAGCATAATTTAAAAGGCAACCTTTCGCCCCCACCCCTCCTTCTCTTACCACAGATCTAATATTCCCTTTTTTCACCAGGAGACAAAGGGGGAACATAGGGTAGGGGTAAACCAGGCAAGTTGGTATTTCTGACCAGATCCAGGGTAGGAACCATCTCTCTGCCCTTCCATAAAGTCCTCTCTCTCTCTCTCTCTCATGAGAGGAAAATCTTTCATGACCCCCTCCCAAGTGAGATCTCGACCCGGGGACAACAGCTCTTATGAAATTCTCTGTTGTCTAAGTGTCACATCACGGGATGCAGCTTTTAAGTACTGGCTTTTTTTTGCTGTGTCATAATGAGCCCATCCCAAAGGACATAGTTCAGATCCTACCACAATGCACAAAAAGTCTGTCCAAAGGATCTCTGTCGAGCTCTCAGCTCCAGGCTTNCTCTATAACCTTGAATGCCATGGCAGTAACTGAGGCCCAGGCAAGGGCTGAGCTGTTAACTCCCTCGCTGCCAGAGCAGCAAAAATTCTAAACCAGGGCAGGCAGGGATATCTCAGCTACTTCTTCCCTCTTCCAGAACTCTTGCTCCTTGTGTACCAACTGCAGGCCTTGATTTCTTGTCTCTCTCCCACTTCCTTCTCCATCCCCTTTCCACATTACACAGTATCATAGTATCACAGTATAGATAAGGCTGGAAAGGACCTTGAAGATCATCTAGTCCAACCTATAATCCAACTAACCTATCCTCTACATCTAGATGATATCACTCAGTACCTCATCCAATTGATGAGGTACTGAACATTAAAGCGCTGCAGGAAAGTCTCCCCAGAGCTGCTCTTCTCCTGCCTGAAAAACATCAACTCCTTCAGCCTTTCTTCACAGCAGTGGTGATGCATCCCTGTGATCATCTTTGCAGCCCTTCTCTGCAGGTCAGCTCTCCATCCCTCCATCCATGCATCCATGCATGTATCCATCCATCCATCCATCCATCCATCCATCCATCCATCCATCCATCCATCCATCCATCCATCCACCTCCCAGCAATGAAGCTCTGGGCATCTCATTCCTTGGAGTGCCTGGGCATGGGGCTGCTGGGGACAGCTGCTGGGATTGCTTTGCACCACTTGGAGTTTTTCTCTTTTAGCCCTTTCATTCTTAATCCATCGGATCTCAATGCCAGTATCTCAGTCTCCCGCTGTCCCAGTTCTTCCCCCTCGCACTGGGACAGTGGATCTAGAGAAGAACTGCTGGGTGCCCAGTGCTGACAGGGTTAAACACAGTTAAAAATCCCCTCACAGCCAGAGCACCTCCCCCTTTTCCTGCTCATTTCCTGGCTCTGCCCAGGGTTTCCTGGGAATGATTCTGAGGAGAGGGATCCAGGAGAGACCTCGAGCATGAAGAGAGGCTGGAGGTGTGGGCTGAGCATCTCAAAGGACTGTCCAGGACCAGCTGAGGGAGGGCAGTGGCTGAACTGCTGCAGAGCACATCTGGGTACAGTGACACATGCCCACCCAGAGCCCTGAGTGGCAGCTGAAATGGGACCAACCAGTCCTGTCTGCCCACACCTCCCTCAGCCCCTGGCAAGCCGCAGCTCCAAAGTAGGGACAGGGACAGGGGCTTGTGCAGTGACCCCATGAGAACAGCAGTGACTGCCCAGACACTGAGGACTGTCACCAGCAGCCTGGGCTGTGTGAGTGGGAGTGTAACCAGGAGATCCATGGGAGCCACGATGCTGCTCCGCTGAGCACATGTCTGGTGGCATCCAGGACACTGCTCTCACACAAGGGAAGATTAGGATGAGAAGGCCCTTGACCAAGTGGAAATGAGTTCAGCCAAGGATTTCCAGGACTGTGAGGAGCTGCAGTAGCTCCTTGAGTGAGGGAGGCTGAGGGGACAAGACTTACTGAGTGTGGAAAGGAGGCTTTAGTGGGAGACTTGAAGGCAGATTTGGAGGCTCTGGTGAGGTCCCCCAGAAGACAGACCCAGGCTCAACACTGGATCAGTGTGTGGTTGGAAGACTAGAGACATTGGATTCATATTAAAGATAAGAGATTCGGACTAAATAGGTGGGAAATGATTTTCCTTGCCTGAGGAGGTTGTGCAGTCGCTTTCCTTGGATGCTCACGGCTGACTGGGCTTGGAGTAAGGGGTTGGTCCTCATGACACCTGCAAGTCCTTTCAGACTTGAGTATTGTATGTTCCTGTATGAACCTTTGTTCCCAGGACCATCTTTGTGCACCTCTGTCCACCAGGGATAGAGCCAGCAATGAGTAGGAGGTGCTCAGCAGCCTGGTGGGGCACACAGAAAACGTGCAGCTCTTCCAAATACTCCACTAAGGGAAACAAAAGGTTGCAACAAAAGCATCCCTTCATCAACTAGGAAACCACTAGATATGTGATCCCCAGGCTGTTTGGACTATGTTTTCCTGAAGATACTGTGGCAGTGTGTTCTCTTCCTGTTTTCATGATTTTGTTTTCCACCTTGAGTTCTCCTCACTCTAGAATTCTAAACCTCGATGCTATGGTTAGGACAGGATCACAGGGGCTTTGCTGACAAGGTAATGCCTTCCTTAACCCCCCCTCCCTCTGACTACTTGTGTCACAGTGATGAGCTTGCCAATGCAAAAAGGAAGGTGAGTACAACAAAGCAGATGGTACAGACTGAGCTACACTGATCACTCTGTCCACAAATGGACAGAGACCTTTGGAAACCAATGGATACACACAATTCCTGACTGAGCAGAGTGACTGTAAACCTGAGTTTATAAAAACTGCACAATACTCCCCAACATCCTCCTTCCTGAAACACCCCTGATCAATACCTCTTTCCTTGAGCATTTTGAGAGAACACCTGCAGGGGAAAGGATGACACAGACACATGGGCTGGGATGCACCAGAAATTTATTGAGGTAAAATGTTTGAAGGGAAAGAAAGTAGCTCTTTTTAGAGGCCTTAGTGCAGGAAGCACCAGGACAGAGGAGGCTCTTTGCCCTTTAGCTCTGGCAGAGATCCCATCAAGTGTCCATCTGCCAATGCACACAGGGAGCAGGAACAGCAGGCCCTCCCTCGGCTGGCTGAGAGGGGCTTACAGCCCAGGGCAGCACAAGAGACAAGGACCCAGGAGGGAAAGCAGAGAGAGGCAGAGGGGAGAGGCAGGGCTGGGCCGTGCTTGCTGAGAGCCCAGGCTGGCCCGGTCCTCCTGCACGGGCTGCTGGGGTTGCTCAGCCCCGGTGGAAGCAGCAAGATGATGCTCTGTCACCAGTGAAGGACCATCTTCTCAGTCCTTGGGTTCTTTCCCCAGGGCCATCGGCAGCAGCTTNAGGGACATGTGTGAGCCTCAGCCTGTTCCCCCAACACCGAGGACTAAAGGCATGAACCGGAGACAAGACCTGGGGGCTGTATAGAG
>WEKX01026217.1:8510-19475 GCA_013390025.1 Pitta sordida
CCGGTGGCGGCGGCGCTTCCCCCGCGGGCCCGGCCAAGGTGACATTGAGGAAGGGCGGCGGTGACCTGCGCTGCACCCGGGCCCCTCACGGCTCCGGGACGGCCCTCACCCTGCTCATTAACGCCCCAGTTAATTATCACCGTGGTATGGGCGCCTTATTAACACGCCAGGTAATAGAGGAGGAATAGCAGCCCCCAGACGTGCCGGTGGCCGGGGCGGCAGAGCTGGAACGGACTGCGGAGAACACGCTGCCCCGTGCACCGCAATTAATAGCTAATTAACCTCCGCGTTGGACTTAATAACTAATTAACAGAGACCAGTTATGCTCGGAGACCTGGGTGTGCCTCTGCTGCGGCACGTGTGGGTTAAACAGCTGCTTTTGTTAAAGGCGGTGTGCTGCTGTGTTTAGTTATCCTGGGCATTCCTGGGGTGCTTCTTAACCCCCTTTTTAATTTTTTGTTGTTTTAAACCCACTGAAAGTCTTTGCTGCCGTTCCTTTGTGCTGCTGAGCCCCAGTGCTCCCCTTTTCCAAGGTTTTGTTTCACGAACACTTCCCTGAAGGCCTCGGGGAACGTTCCCTGTGTGACCCCTGGTCTGACCCGTTCCAGCCCTTGGGGAGAAGCTTTAATTTTATTTGTTATTTTTTTAATATTGTGTGGGTTTAGGCTTCTTAGGGTCCCGATGCCTGTTGAGTTGAAAGCCAAGGTTTGTGCTGGAGCTGAGGATCTGCCCAGGGGCAGGTTGGCGTGGTTTGGTTGTCGCACACACACGTGTCATGAGTGTGACGGTGACCTTGGGGGACCTGCCTGGGACTCCAGTCTTGGAGTCCAGTCTCCGAAATACAGATCCAAGCTTAAATGTGAATAAGGCAGGTTGGAAGAGAAACGGAGCAGCAGCTGAAAAACGCACCCTGGAAATCCAGAGTTCCGATTTTGATGGTCTTTATTTTAATTCAGCATCCAGGCAATAGTCTTGTTGGGGAAAGGGTTTAGTTTTTCGACTGAAAGGTGCCATTTGAGCGCTTCAGTTTCGGCTTTTCTCAAGCGGCTCAGACTGTTTCTCTGTAGGATTTTCTTTCTGTTTAGGAATAAACAAGGCTTTCCCCCCAGACAGCTGAAATCTGAGGGGTTTTCAGCAGTGTCCTGGGTGCAGGAGCAGTTACAGAGCTGTGCTTTCGAGCTGAGCTCAGCTAGGCAGGTGATTTATTGGAGAAAGCAGGGTCAAAGGTCTCTTGTGGAGCTGAGGAGAGCAGGAGGAATTTCTCTACAGCATGGCAGAAGACAATTACAGTTCCAGCTTGGCCTGTCGTTTATTTTTCCCTGGTTAAAATAAATAAAACCGGTTTTTATCCTTTCATTGCACAAACCAGAACTGCAGGGACCATGTTAAATTTTGTTAAACAGGTTGTCTTCTAACAGGCCTGTCACTGATGAGACTGAAGAGAAGGGTTCAGCAAAAAACACAACCCAGTTTTGGGGTTTCTTCTTTTAAATAAAACTCTGTTTTAGCTGGGCAGCACAAGTGGTTCATGCTGGGTTAAAAAAGAGAGTCAGGAGCTAAATGTGACTTCCTTGAAGCAGAGCTTTGAGCTCCAAGGGCGTATCTGGTTGTGTGACCTCTGCAAATATTAGTGGAGTGAGATTAGCAGTGGGGAAAGGAAGCACTGGGCTTGTGTTCCTTTGGTTCAGCTCCTTTGGAAAACTGGGGTAAAATAAGGTTTCATAAAAAACCCAAACCCATTTGTGATGGCGTTGAGGGAAGAAATTAATTCATAATCATATCAGACTATGATATTATTGCATTGGAGTGCAACCTGCTTTGGTGATTAATCACCAGGACTGGTTATGCAGAATATCCAGAATTTTGTTGGTGTTTCCTCTGCTCTGACCAAAGGCTCCGGGGCCGCTTTGGAAGTCTGATGTGGAAAACAAATAAAAAACNCGTGGTTTGGTTGTCACACACACACACGTGTCATGAGTGTGATGGTGACCTTGGGGGACCTGCCTGGGACTNGGAAGAAATTAATTCATAATCATATCAGACTATGATATTATTGCATTGGAGTGCAACCTGCTTTGGTGATTAATCACCAGGACTGGTTATGCAGAATATCCAGAATTTTGTTGGTGTTTCCTCTGCTCTGACCAAAGGCTCCGGGGCCGCTTTGGAAGTCTGATGTGGAAAACAAATAAAAAACAGACACTTTACCACAAAACAAACGCCAGTATTTCATAAGTGTGTAGCTTATCCAGGACTGATAGAGACTGACTATAGCAAGTGAAATCTATATTTTAAGGCTCCTGGTCTCTTGGTCAGGCTAAAGTGCCGTTGTTTTCCTTCTGCTCCATGTTTCTTTGTTTTTCCCTGGACTCAGCTGTGCTGCCTGCCCGCTGCTACTCCCACGGGTCTCAAGAGTCAGATGAAGAGTTTGATGCTCGCTGGGTGACGTATTTCAACAAGCCAGACATCGATGCCTGGGAGCTCAGGAAAGGTACGGTGGGGAAAAGGGAAGAGAAACCTGGATTATTGTAAGTTTTGTGACCAGAAATAGCAACTTCACTGGGAGTTTTGTGGGCTCCTCATCCCTGGAAGTGTCCAAGGCCAGCCTGGTCTAGCAGAAGATGTCTCTGCTCAGGGTCAAGAGGGATGGGCTGGTTGTCTTTGGAGGCCCCTTCCAACCCAAACTTTGCCATGGATGGGAGGGAGAGAAACACTTGCTCCAGGGAAAGTGTATTTGAGCTCAGTTCAGTGCTACAACCACACAGATTTGTCTTTGGACTTCGACCCAGTGGCTCGGCCGTAAGTCCCTGCAGGCTGTTTGTCTGGGTGTCTCCACTTGTTTGCTGTGGACTTGCCAAGTTGTATGAAGCTTCCCCAATTAGGAATTAAAAATGTGTTTGCATAATCAGTAAATCACAGCCAGAGGGATGATTCCAGCAGCCCCAGGTGTTGGGCCCTTCCCTTGGAAAGGAGAGGAAGGGGACAGACAGCAAAGGATTCCTGTTGACAGCATGACAAGGGTTCATGGTGGTGTTTGCTGGTCCCCACAGGCATAAACACACTGGTGGGTTACGACCTGGTCCCGGAACCCAAGATCATCGACGCGGCTCTGAGGGCCTGCAGACGGTTAAACGACTTCGCCAGCACCGTCCGCATCCTAGAAGTTGTCAAGGTGGGTGGAAGTGCTGTGTGCCCCTGCTGGAGCCTGGCTTTTTCCTGCTGCCAAGGGAAACTATTCTCTCCTTGTTGACATCGTCACTGGCTCTGTGGTGAGCACGAGGCTCAGTGGATTTTTAAGGGATCGAGGGCTGAGCCGGGTGGGAGCAGGAGCTCAGGAGGATGTGCAGGCCTGGAGGAGCCCAGCTCCTCAAAACCTGAATCCAGCCTTCCCAGGGAGTTAAGAGGAGCCAGCCCTAGAAGGCACCAGCCCTGCTCTGCCACAGGCTGGCGTGGAGATTCTGGAGGTGTAAGACCAATGGAAGAATGATGAAATACATAACACCGTTCCTGTTTTTGTTTAGGACAAGGCAGGACCTCACAAGGAAATCTACCCTTACGTTATCCAGGAGCTTAGACCAACTTTGAGTGAACTGGGAATCTCCACTCCAGAGGAACTTGGCCTGGACAAGGCATAAATCTTATTGGTAAGGTTTGATGTTGCTTCCCAGACCCTTGGCATGGGATCCCTGTGCCCTAAAGCCCCTGGCAGAATGTAGGCAAGATCTGATGTGCTCTAATCCCAGACTAAAATTAAGCCCTAAATAAAATTGCTCCTGGAAGTGGAGCCTCTTGTTTTTTTCAGGTGACCAGTGTCATGTTATTTTTAAATGTTACGCTTAGAATAGAGATACCCTGTGTCAGCCTGCTGCAAATAGTACTTAATTCTGGATCTTTTAAGTCCTTTCCCCCCTCCTTGTCCTGGTATACGATGTCTTGGTGTCAGGAGCTGTGCTGGGAATGCAGTACCTGCACTTTGGGGCTTTGAGGATGGTTAAATGGGGCTTTGAGGGTGAAAGGGATGGAAATAAATCATTTGAAACCTCATGGGAACTTGGTGGAGATATTGGGCTGCTTCTTCAATGACATTTCTGGCTTTTTTCCCCCCTGTTCTTTTCTGTTGCAGGTGCATTACTGGAACATTTTACTTGATGCTTCCTGATTGTACACAGTCACCTGGAGACACAAACCTTAAATCTGACCTGAAATAACTTCTTCCTTTATTGAGTCGCAATATCAGTGTTGTGGAGCTGGACCTAATAAAGGAAAAAATGGTTTGACTTGAAGCAGTGACTCCTGTGGTTATTTCCTGTTGCTTTTCTGGGGAGAAGGAAGAAATAAACCATCCGTGTGCTCTTACGAGTTTGTACATGGTTATTTGCGTGGCACAGCCTGTGTTTCCCGAGGGAAGGGGGAGGTGAGGGGCAGTCTGGAGGGCACGGTGACAGGGCAAGGACGTGAGGAGTTTCCCTGGGATGATGTCCAGGAGGCTCCTGGTGGCAAGGGATGTGGTTCTAGCGTGGGCAGGGGGAGAAGGGAAATGTCATGATTTTATCAGTAAAAAGGGGCGAAACAGGAATCGGGGGAGTTCCCTGTTGCACCGCTGGCTCAGGGCTGGGGCCGTGCTGGGCAGGAGCCGCTGCTGTCCGTCCCGCTGTCCGTCCCCTGTCCATCCCGCCATCCATCCGTGTCCACCCGCTGCCCTTCCCCTGTCCATCCCGCTGCCCTTCCCCTGTCCATCCCGCTGTCCTTCCCCTGTCCATCCCGCTGTCCTTCCCCTGTCCATCCCGCTGTCCTTCCCCTGTCCATCCCGCTGTCCTTCCCCTGTCCATCCCGCTGCCCTTCCCCTGTCCNTATGTGGGATGTGTGTGTTTGGGGCTGCAGTGCAGGGACTGTATGTGGGGTGTATATATGTGGGATGTGTGTGTTTGGGGCTGCAGTGTGGGGACTGTGGGGGACAGTGCGGGGACTGTATGTGGGGTGTTTATATGTGGGATGTGTGGGGGGGGCATTGCAGGGGCTATGGGGTGTGCATATGTGGGATGTGTGTGGGAAGCAGTGGGGGCTGTGGGGGGTGTGTGTGGGGTGATGTAGGGCTGGGACATACCCCGAGGGGCAGTTTGGGAGCAGAGGGGCGGTGCAGGGACGGTGTATCAGCACAGCGCTGTCCGGGGAGGGGTATGGCACATCCACTGGGATTCAGGGGGCTGCTGCCTGCCTGGTTAGTCCCACCATAAGGCTCTGCCCTGCTAATTCCCTTTTAAGACACCGAGGCTAATCCTGGCTGTGCTCTCCAATCACCAGCCCAAGTCTTGTGCCGTGTTCTTTTAATTCCCCATCCCTCCTGCACCAACCCTCCTCTGCCCTTTCCTGATTTTCCCTCTGTTTTCTTTGTTACTTCTTATATTTGGGAAGTTTTTTCCTCCCCCCTTGCCCTTAGGAGTGCTGGCTCTCCCTGATAATACATAACTGGATCAAAGGAGAAGCTTGAGGACTCAAACCCTGGAGAGAAAATAAACTATCCTTATGTTTTCATTTGATGAACCTGCTCATTCAATCTCCCCCATCACATAGCTGGAGCTGGGCTTGCACAGGAACTGCTGGTCACCACACGTGCTTTTAATTTAGCATCGCTGTTCCCAAATAATCCCTTCATCTGCAACTAAGATCTGCTTATTCCTTTTCCTGTCCCTCTTCCTGGGCTGGGGAGGAGGAGCTGTCCCTCCCCGGCTGACCTTGAGCTCCCAGGAGTGAATGGATGCTCCGAGATGTCTCCGTGGTACTTCATCCCTGTGGAGAGATGCTAAATGTGCTGCTTTTCCTCTTTTTTTTTTTAGCTGGTTTGGGCCGAAAACAAGAGGCTGAACAAGGGGATGGACATGGTGGAGAAAAGGGGACCATACATCATGAGCAAACCTCCCTCCATCCAGACCAAGCTGAGTAAGTGATGTTTTGGTGGGCTCTGCTGGGATTTCAGGAGTCATTTCCACTTCTCCTGCGGCGGGAGTTACCAAAAGCCTTTTTATTCCTTGGTGCTATGAAACTTTTCTGTATAAAATCCCCTAGTGATGCCTGTGGAAAGCACTGCAATGCCCCTGTGCTCACCTGCAACAGCCCCACCACCCACTCCCCTCAAAAATCCCAAGTCCCTTGGGGAACATTTGGGGATTTTTATGTGTGTCCCTGTGCTTGGCTTTCAGAGAGGCAGCGTGAGCTGGCAAAGGCAGTGCTGCAAAGGCAGGGGCTGCTGGGGGGACCCACCACGCTCAAACCGGCGCCTAAAAGGTCTGATCCCCTTTTTCTCTTCCCAAAATGTATTTTTAGCTTTCCCTGGAGAGATTGGGAAACTCAAGAGGATTCCAAATAGGAGCTTGGGACCTTATTCTGCTGGCTCTGTTTGGCCAGGAATGTCCAATAGAATAAAACACAGGGCTCTTTTATTTTGGGGATGATTTGATGTTATGGATTTATTTGAGTTTCCTAGAGCTCAGCTGGTGGTGGGAAGGAGCCAGGGTTCCTGCCCTGTCTCCTCACTGCAGCAGCTCCATGGATGTGCTCCCACATACAATCTGTCCTGGTCTCACCCCACTGCTTCCTGGCAGGTCAGTGAAGTTCAACAAGGGCTACACTGCACTCAGCCAGACAGCTGATGAAAACCTGGTCTCCCTCGACTCAGACAGGTGAATATTCCAAGATTTTTGCGTGATTATCCCAGGATTTTTGGTGGCGGGTGGTGCTCAGAGCTGGCTTTACTCTGAGCCAGCGAGTAAGGCCTGGTGTCACTTGCAGAGCATCCCTGAGGGCACTGGGCACCGTTGGTCGGAGCAGGGTGCCAATGACACCAAGCTGTGGGTTCTGTCCCTGTTTGGGAGTTGGGCTCGATGATCCTTGAGGGTCCCTTCCAGCTCAGAATTTCCTGTGCCATTTCCGTGAAACACTCCTGCTGTCCCAAATTTAACCAACCAATCCCTGGCGACAGCACAAGGCTGATTTCCCCGGTTATTTCTTGGCCAGCTGTTTCCTTTTTCCCCTCAGTGACGGGGAGCCAGGATCCAGGTGTTCCTCGGGATACTCCTCGGCTGAGGCAAGTGCAGGGCTTTGGCTCCGAGGGCGCGGTGCCCGCGGGATCCCTTGCTCCCCTCACAGCCCCAGAGCCTGGACAGGGGCTGGAAGTGCCACCCCACGGGGTGTTGGATGCTCCTGTCCCACAGAGCTCCCCTTTGTCCCCCTGCAGCAGGTGAACCAGGACCTGAGCCGGCAGCTGCTGCAGGACGGGTACCACCTCGACGAGGTCCCTGATGATGAAGACCTGGATCTCATCCCCCCGAAACCTGTCGCCTCCTCTTCCTGCTCCTGTTGTTTCGGAGAAAATCTCTCCTGCGTGATCCAATAGCTGCACAAGAACAGGTCAAAATCCAGCACTTTCTCTGTCCCTTGGGATGGCTGTTGGTGTCCGTGTCCCACGCTGGGATGGCGACACAAGGACTGAACAATTCTGCTCGTGGCAGAAACCAGCCGACCCCAAAGGACTTTTTCCTTACACTCAGCAATACCAGGGAGAGGTGGCACGGTGGTGTTTCAGTGGTCCTGACCTGTCACCTGCTGGGCTGGGAAGAGGCAGAGCCCAGCCCCTCCGTGGGCGTGCAAAGGGAAGTTGGGATGTTCTGGGTTCGGAGCTAATGGCTTGTTCCTGTTCTCCCCAGCGCTGCTTTGGTGTGGGAGAGGGACAGCCCAGACCCCCCAAACCAGCTCTGCACAGGATTTGGATGGGGAGGGGGACTAGGGGCTCTCTCTGCTGCAAACCTTAAAAGCTGCCTTAAACAGTGGTCCTGCTCTACAACACAGAGGACAATCAGCCTCTTATACAGGAACTTATTTAAATATTTCATGTCTAGAGACCTGAACTAGGTTTGTTTTTTGTCGTTGTTGTTTGTTTGCTTTTGGGGTTTTGGTTTTGTATCTTACTTGTTAAAGGGAGCACTCAATAAACTGGATCTCATTACTTGGGGGGCGTGTTGGTGCTGTGGTGGGGGCTGTGCCCTGATCCAGAGGGCTTCTTCCCTGGATGCAAGTGGGTTACAGCCCTCCTGCTCCCAGCCTTTCCTTCAGTCCCCTGCCCCCATCCTCCTCCTGCTCCTTAAACCACGCTGTCCTGCACCAAGGACAAAGTCACCTCTTTATTCACAGCACCAGAGGCTTTCACGCTCCATCAGCCTGCCAAGGACCCCCCTGTACAGCCAGGCAAGGGGTGACACTGGCTGCCACCAGCCAGGCACAGGGTGACACTGGCTGCCATCAGCCAGGCAAGGAGTGACACTGGCTGCCATCAGCCAGGCAAGGAGTGACACTGGCTGCCATCAGCCAGGCACAGGGTGACACTGACTGCCATCAGCCAGGCACAGGGTGACACTGGCTGCCACCAGCCAGGCAAGGAGTGACACTGACTGCCATGAGCCAGGCTTGGCAAGAGCTCACCCGAAGCAGCAGCAAGCCTCAGCCCACTCTGAGCCATGTCCAGGGATTGGACATAGAATTGCTCTTTCTATACATCAAGGCTGGTTTGGGGATTTAATAGATGGAGGGAAAACTTCCAAGTGAGATGACTTTGCCCACACCAGTTCTTTTTCTACGCAAACATGGAGTGATGTGGAGGAAACGTCCCAGGTCCTGCTCAGAGGAGGCAGCAGGCTCGGAAGAGCAGCATCCCATCCGGAGAGGAGAGGTGGAGGGAGATGCTCTCGTTAGCAGAGATGAAGAGCACAGAGCCACGGCACAGAGACATCTCGGAGGCTGCGGCCGTGGAGGTGCCCACAGCTGTCCCTTGGATCACCAGCAAGATGCTGGCAGAGTCTATGGCAGAGACGAGGTACAGCTTGATGGAGGCAGGGATCTGCAATGGAAACACCCCCGTGGATGGAGTCTCCTCCAGCTTTCCCCCTCCACAGAGAGCTGGAAGGGGGTCGTCCCCATTCCCACCCCTTCGCTGTGCCCGCAGCAGCCCAAGCCCAGGGACCTCTCCCTCTGCCCAGAGCTGCTGGAGGTGGTGAATGAGCTCCAGGCAGAGGGAACAGGGAAGGGATCAAAAGAGACATCAAGAGCGAAGGGATAGAGACATGCATCAGCCCCAAACATCCCTCCCTGCTGGGGCTGTAACCACAATGATGGGGGAACCCCAGCCAGCACTGGGGTGTCCCACCTGGTGTCCCCAGCACAGACCCCACCACTCACCTCTATCCTCATGATGGAGAAGTCTGGCACGGGCGGGTCATAGAGGTAGACACTGGGATCGAGCTGGCTCTGCACCGCTGGGAAGATCTTGGAGCTGCTGGGCGCTGGAGTGTAGTTGAGCATCTCGCACAAGGTGAGCACGTCGATGAATTTGGGGGTGAGCCCAGCACGCACCGTGTTATCTGAGCACGCCATGCACTCCACGCAGTCTGCAGGGACGAGGCAGTGCTGTCAGCCCAGCCCAGCCCCTCCACGTGTCCCTGTGGCCGGTCCCTGTGGGATGCTGGGTCAGGAGAGCCCTCTGTGACACTCACCTCCGTGCAGGTAGGCGTGGGGCTCGTTGGCTCCCAGGAACATGGCCTCCCCTGGCTCCAACCTCACCAGGTTTAGGAAATAAATGGTGAAGCAGCCAATGTCCCCCGGGTACTGGGAGTGCAGCCGCAGCAGCAGGTCCCCATTGCTCCCTGATGTGTCCTTCCCTTCCACCGCTGTGCGGGAAGAGACCAGGCACAACATGGGGAGGGAGCTGGACCCCTCCCTTAAACACAGACCCCCAGACTGTTCGGGGGGGGCCACAGCAGGGACCCACCTTCCTGGGAGATCCTCTTCACCAGCATGTTCAGCTGGTCAACGAAGAACTTCTTCTCACTCTTCATAAGGCGGGTGAAGCACACGCGGAGGGCGGCCGAGACCCCGCGGGGGTCGTCACTCCCACTGCGCTCCAGCTGCTCCGCTGCCACCTCCCCGATCAGCGCCCGCAGCTCGGGGACATCTTGGGGAACAGCCCCAGTCAGAACCAGCACCCCCATCCCCGCCTCAAACCCATCCCAAGGGAGCAGTGTCCCCACCCCAAAGCCCATCCCAAGGGAGCAGTGTCCCCACCTCAAACCCATCCCAAGGGAGCAGTGTCCCCACCCCAAAGCCCATCCCAAGGGAGCAGTGTCCCCACCCCAAAGCCCATCCCAAGGGAGCATGGCCACCACGCTCACCCCGGGGTCTGACTTTGTCCTTACTCTGGAGGAAGGAGACGATCTCCTCCACGGGCCGGAAGCCACACAGGCCCTCGAAGGGGGTGAGGGCAATGGCCATTTCAGGCTTGTGGTTGGCATCGGGATAGTGCTCAGGGAACTGGGTGTGCAGCTTCGCCGCCAGCTCCTGGAGAGGGAGGGAGGGAGAAGCTGGGTGAGGTGCCCAGGGACACAGGGTCCAGCCCGTCCGAGGCTCTCCCTACCTTGTTGGGGTGTGCCTGGACGGAGAGAGCGGTATTGACCGAGAGCACCTTGAAGAGGAAGGGCAGGTGTCCCTGGAAGGTGTCCTTCACCTTTGCCCCCAGGCAGGCGGGGTTGTCAGCGATCCACTGGCCCAGGGTCTTCTGGGGGATGCGGTTATCCCGGATGATGGCATCCCCCCGGGGGTGCGTGCCCATCCAGAGCTGTGAGACACGGGCACACCGAGGGAGCCCTGAGCCGGGCAGCCAACACCGATGACTTGGGCTTTTCCAGAGGCTGCCCGGCCCCGGCAGCAGGTGACCCGTGTGGCCAAGGCAGCACCCCCGGGGGCTGAATCACACTGGGCTTCTCCTCTCCAGGCTGGGCAGCCCCCAGGGGGACCTGGGGAGGTCAGTATCCCATCCCCTCCCACCCCACCCCACTCCATTCCCATCCTATCCCCTCCCCTCTCCTCCCTTCCCATCCCCCCATCCCATCCCCCCATCCCATCCCATCCCATCCCATCCCATCC
>WEKX01026217.1:20135-44251 GCA_013390025.1 Pitta sordida
CCTTCCCTGTGCTCTTCCTCATTCTCATCCCCTTTCCCCTTCCTGTTCCCTTCCCTGTCCCCTTCCTCATTCCCTTCTCTGTCCCCTTCCTCCTCCCTTCCTCTTCCTCTTCCTCATCCCCTTCCATGTCCCCATCCTCATCACATTCCCTGTCCCCTTCCCTGTCCCCTTCCTCTTCCCCGTCCCCTTCCCCGTCCCCTCCCTCCTCCCTCGCTGGAGCCGGGTGTCCCTGTTCCCCGTGTCCCCCTCCAGCCGGGGCAGGGAGGGGTTCCTGCTGCCCTGGGGCTGGGTGGTCTCACCCCCTTCCCTGAGCCCCCCCCCCCTCGGCTGCCCTGGGGGGTCCCTCTCCCCTTCCTTATCCCCCCCGGCATCCCTTCATCCATCCAGGGCTGGGGGTCCCGCAGGTGACCCAGGAGTGCCCCCAGCTCTGCTCACCTCCCCCCTCTGTCCCCTCCCCTCCCCTCGAGGGGGTTTCCTGCCTCTCAGGATGCCAGGAGAGCCCTCAATGTCTAATTTGTGGCTTACTAAAAACAATCAAGTGCCGAGCCCGTGGCCTGGCTGCCCACCAGGTCGGGTTTTACGGTGCTTCCGCTCGAAACAGTGAACCCCTAAGGCAGAGTGCATCCTTTGGCTGTGCATTTCAGGGCCCAAAGCGTGGGATTGCTGTTGAGGTCACTGAGGACGTGGGCTCTGCTCACTGGGATTCTCCTCTCTGGGATTAACTGCCGTGCTCTGGAAATTGGGGTCATTTGTGCAGGGAGTTGGCCTGAAACGGCCTCGGAGCAGTGGAATGAAAAATCAGTGTCTGCCCTTTGGCTGCTCACCTTTATTGCTCGGCTGAGATGGGATCACAGCAAGGGGGGATTCCTGACCTTGCCAGGACTGTTTGTTCATGAGGCTGAGTGTTCTGAGGGATCAGAGTGAAAATATCCTTCTCTTCCTCACTGTCATTTTAACACCTTATGAATGGGAAGGGTGGGGGTGGCCGTGTTTGGGTGATTGTCCTTCTGTGGGGTGGGATATATTGCTGTTCGTGTCGGGGTTTGTTGCTTTGGCATTGAGGAAGTAAATATTCATAGAGTCCCAGAGTGGTTGGGGTTGGAAGGGACTTTAAAGCTCATCTCATTCCAACTCCTGCCATGGGCAGGGACACCTCCCACTGTCTCAGGCTGCTCCAACCTGCCCTGGGACACTCCCAGGGATCCAGGGGCAGCCACAGCTGCTCTGGGCACCCTGTGCCAGGGCCTCACTGCCCTCACGGGGAACAACCTCCTGATATCCAATGTAATCCCACTCTGTCAGTTTGAAGCCATTTGACTTGTGCTGTCACTCCATGCCCTTGTTAAAAAGTCCCTCTCCAGTTTTCTTGTCAGCTCCCTTCAGGTCGCCTCCGTCTGCTCTGTGCCCTGTCCTGTTGTCTGGCTGAACAGGACTGTGCTCACACTTGAGTCACTGTCCAAACAAAAAGGGTTGGAGGGGGGATTTCCAGCAGCTCACTCCCACCTCAGGCTCACTTTTTAATGGGAAATAACACCCTGGGTGCCCCTCTCTGGTGGCTCTTTGCAGCTCATCTGCTCTCTGTGGCAGGTTCTGTATCCTCCTTTCAGGACTGCCAGGTTTGCTCTTACCTTGTTTCTAAAGCAAACCATCCCTCAGCAGCTGGATCCTGACCTGACGAGGGTCTTTGCCTCTTCAGGAGACTTTGTTCACGATGTTCATTGAGCACAAAACAATGATCCTGTCGAAAACATCCTGTGGCTTTTCTGTTACTTATTGGGACGGGTTAATGAGAGATGATTAACTGCCTTGGTTAATCCAGTGACCTGCCTCCAAAACTCTGATCCAAGCTCCAGGCAGACCTGGAAACCCGCATTGTTTTCAGAGGTTTCTGTCAGTGTGGCAGCACTCTGGTGATTTTTAGGCCAGCCTTGTGATATTTAGACCCTGTGTTAAGTTCCAGGTGATTCTCAGCTGAGTTGTTTTGCCTCAGTCTCACCTAGAGGGGCATCTCATTTTTGTTTCTTTGATCTGGGGGAACAGAAAGAAACGAAAAACTAGAATTTCTTGCACAAACCTTTTGCATTAAAACCTTTTAGCAGCCGGCACAGCATTTGCGTTAAGCTGCACTTGAAAGTGATTTCAATGGTTGTGTCACAAGTTTATTCTGCACTTTGGCGTTTGAAGATGCGAAAGAATGATGCCACACGTCCCTGGTGCTTGAGGCAGCGGTGGTTGGAAGGGCAGCAGAGGGGATCTGCTCCCTGTAGATCGAGCCAGTCACTCATTTGTGAGCACAAGGTTTGTGTCTGGACGTATTCAGTGTGGCTTCAAGTGGTTTTGTGGCTGAATTCAGTCCCTGTTTCCTGAGCCTTTCCAAGGATCGGGCCTGTGCTTGTTTCCAGAGCGTCAACTGCCTTTTCCTGCGTGGGCTGCAAAAAATTCAGCAAAACATGAAGTTTGTGGGCAAGTTGTTGTTCATCCCTGTGTTCCTGGTGCTTCCTCATCCTTCGCTCTGCCTGGGCTGGGCTGGCAGCAGCTGGTGCCAGTGAAATACCCTCTGTTTTCCTGTAAAATACCCTCTGCTTTCCTGTAAAATACCCTCTGCTTTCCTGTAAAATACCCTCTGTTTTCCTGTAAAATACCCTCTGCTTTCCTGTAAAATACCCTCTGCTTTCCTGTAAAATACCCTCTGCTTTCCTGTAAAATACCCTCTGTTTTCCTGTAAAATACCCTCTGCTTTCCTGTAAAATACCCTCTGTTTTCCTGTAAAATACCCTCTGCTTTCCTGTAAAATACCCTCTGCTTTCCATCCTGCCCTACCCAGGGCACTTCAGCTTCTCTGCAAATTCCCTGTTCCTCGGGTTTCTGGTTTAGGGACACTTGCACAACAGTGAGTTGAGCTGAGTTAACCGCCTAATTAAGCGATTTTTTAAAGGCTGTGCCATGAGATGAGGGTTTGCCTGCCTTTGAGACCAAACTGTGGTGCAGCTGGGGCAGAGGGGCAGTGGTGCTGCTCTCCCTGCCCTTGCTGAGCCTCTGGGTTTCTCTTGGAATGGAGATGAGCCAAGGCAAGGAAAATGTGTGTTTTATTGTGGGATTGTAGCAATTCTTCCCGTTTCTCCCTCCCAGCCTGGCTGTCCAGGCTCTCCAGAGGGTTGTGCAGTCTTCACTTTCCCCCCTCCATACCTTCAAGGGAGTTTCTCTCCCTCGTAGAGTTGTTTTCTGGCTGGGGCCTCGTCTGCCCGGAATGAAACACTCTGTGCTATTTGTGTGACAGCTACTGTGCATTAAGTGACGTGGAAATTGCGCTGGCAGCCCTTGTCCCTGCAGAGCGGATGGAGCTGAAGCTTCCAGAGGAGTCAGTCATGAGATAAAGGCAGAGGTTTTATTCCCAGCGTGGCCCTTCTGCTGCTGCTTCCTAGTTTTTTCCTGCCTTTCCTTGCTGGGGAGCAGCGATCCCTGAGCCCGGGGTGATTCATGAACTAGTGCAACCTGTTGGGAGGGAGTGCCTGCTGTCGAGGAGGTGCTGGAGTTACTCATTAGCTGCTCCATGTGTCTCCTGCTCGGCAGAAGGCTGCGCTAAAAGCCCGGGAATGGCTCCAGAGGGATTTTCCTGCCGCGGTCAGCCCCTCCTCACCCCATTAAACACCGGGTTCAAAGGACTGCTCTGGGCACACGAGCTGCTGAAGAAGGGATGCAAAGCCACTGCTTCGTTTTTTTGGACCCACACCCAGCAGCATTAAAACCTCTTAAAATGATTGGTGTCGTACCTCCAGCTCAGTTCTCCTGGGAGTTTTTTTGCCTTTTCAGAGCAATTGGTGGCGTTTTCCCTCGCTGACATCTCTCGTCTGGTTGTACCTGGGACATGATTTGGTGTGGCTCTGCTGTGCCCTGTGGCTCTGTGCTTGCTGTGGGAGGCCTGGGGGGTGGTCCTGGGTGTCAGGAGCGTTCTGACCATGGATGAATGAACCCAAGTCCCTGGAAATTAGGAATACCTCACTGTAGGTGAGTGGCTGTAACCTGCACAGAGGGTTCCCGTTCCAGAAGCGTGTTGTGGTTGTTCAGATGTACCTCTTGGCTGAACAGGGGATTATTTGTGCCCCTAAATCTTGCCTCTTCTTGGGTATTTAACTTCCATGCCAGCCAAGGCCAGGCATGTGTTTCACCCTACCCCATGCCCAGCTAACACGTGGATGGAAGGCCGGCAGCGCGGATAACATGGACTTGATGATCTTAAAGACCTTTCCCAAACCTGAACAATGGGATGATCTGTCCCTGTATCCGATGTGATTTATCCTTGTGCTCTCTCCCCTCAGGATCCCTCGGTGACACAGCTCACAAACACCAGCCAGAGTGGCCTGGATGAGTTCAACCCCTTTTCCGACAGCTCCCAGTTGGTACGTGCCACGTGTGTGGGTTCTGTGGTTGTTTTAGTGGGGTAGAAGGTCCCTTGGTAGGTGCAACTTCAGAGGAATTCACAGCTGGAATGCAGCCCATGGAATGCAGCCCATGGTGTCAGGCTCCTGCACTAATGAACTCCCAGCTGGAGCTCTCCAGTCGAGGGAACAGCTTCTCTCCAGCTGGCTCCTGACTCCCAGGGAAGCCACATGGAATGTGAAGGGGAGGACGGTTTGTGGCAGGACACACCAAGATTTCTTTGGTCCAGGAGTTGGGAGCTGTGACCGAACCCCCGATGGATCGCTGGGAGAGCTTCATTGTCACTCCCTGCCTGCTGCCATGAGGGGGGGAGCAGGAAACCGAGATTTGTGGTTTAACCAATGGGTCGAGGTCCCTTTTTGTCTCTCCTGCCCTGTCCTTACCTGGTGGTTTGTGGTTTGTGTGCAGACAAATGCAGGCCGGACGACGCCGGCGGCGCAGCCCTCGGGCCCCTCACAGCCGGCGGTGCTGCAGACATCGGTGGAGCCCACACCCCAGGTATGGCAGCTCCTCCCTGCTGACAGCTCCCAGGAAATACCAGGGGACTGGTGCTCTCTGGGGCTCTGTGTGGGAAGCTGCAGGTGGTCTTTTCAAGTTGCCTTTGGGAAGCAGAGATTTATGGGGAATACACACACAGAGAGTTGTTCTTGTGCCTCCTCCCTGTCCTTCTGGTGGCAGAGCTCGCTTTGCCTTGTGTGCTGTTGGCTCTGGCTTGCTTCTGGAAACCGTGGGATGTGTCCTGCTGGTGCTTTCAGCTTGGTTGGGGTCTGGTCAGATGTGTCAGGAACATAAATGCAAGTACCCGACTGCCAGGACCAAAGAGCTGCCGGGCTGAGGCTGCTGGGAGAGAGGAGCACTTTCCAGAATACAAACCATGTAGGAGAGGTCCTTCAGAGGTGTGGTAGCCAGCTGTCTCACCTTTCTTCTCCTGGCTGGGAGGGGACTTGTCCTGGTAAGGCCAGGGGTCCTGGTCACCACTGTGGTGAGGTGCTCAGAGCAGTGGGGTGAGCTGGGAGGTGACAGGAGCTGTGAGAGGAGCACGGCTGTGGTGACAGGGAAGGGCACGGAGGATGGGGAGGGGTCTGGATAAGCCTCCTGAGGGCTCTTCCAGCCCTATCTTCCTGTAAGACAAGGATAGGGATGACAGAGGGAATCTGGGTGGAGTTCTGCCTTGATCTTGGTTTTGTCCTCCAGCAGCCAAGGCACAAAGAGTGAAGATGTTTTAAGACTGAGCCTTCACGTTGTCCTTTGCCCTGCTCCGGTTTGACACCTGGTGCCTCCCCTGCCTGGCTCAGGGCAGCACTAACTTCTCTCTGGGCTGTTTCAGGCCGTGGCCGCAGCAGCACAGGCGGGGCTGCTCCAGCAGCAGGCAGAGCTAGAGAGGAAGGCAGCTGAGCTGGAGAAGAAGGAAAGGGAACTGCAGAGTGCAGCCGGCATTGACCGTGAGTACCGCGTCCTGCCGGCCCCGGGGGAGCCTGCTCTGCTTCTCTTGGCAGCAGTTCAGGAAAGCTCGGCCTGCCCAGAAGCATTTTTAGGCTTCTCTCTGGTCCTTCACAGCCATGGCAAGCTCTTGGGATTGCCCTCGTCATCCCGTAGCTTCTGAGGTGGGAAAGGAGCTCCGAGGTGGAGTGCTGGAGCCCGGCTCTGGTGGGGGCCTGCCCTTGAGCGTGGTCCTGGCAGCTGCATTTCACCGCAGAAAGTTCCCAAACACCCATTCTGTGCCTGTGTGAGGCTGTGGCCACATTAAGGCTTTTCACTGGGAGCATCAGAGCTGGCTTTTTTCCTTCTTGAGGCTTTCTTAAGCGCAGTAAACCAATGTTTCCCTCAGCCTTGGCTGAGCTGAGGCTCGCAGAGCTGCATGGTGATGGTTGTGAGGGCCCTTTTGGCCCTTGCAGGGGAATTCTACTTTTCCCAGAGGAAAACCCCCCAGACTCGGCTGTTCTGCCTCTGTCTGCCAGCAGTTTATCACATTCCTGCTGCGCTGCCTTCTCAGACACAGGTACTGACCAGCTCCTGGGCTCTCCCAGGGTTTTAATGTAGGAATTAAACAATACTTGGGAACTGTGGCGTGTGAATTAGTTTTTCCACGAGAGAAGAGCAAGTGAAGAGCTGCTCCTTTGTCCCTCCCACAGCGAGGCAGAACAACTGGCCCCCCCTTCCCAAGAAGTGTCCCATCAAGCCGTGCTTTTACCAGGATTTCTCTGCAGACATCCCAGCTGACTACCAGCGGATATGCAAGATGCTCTATTACTTATGGATGTGTAAGTAACAGCTTGAATTGCAATAAAAAACACCCCTTTTTAAGAAGGTTCTGTGTCAAAAGCTGAGATTTGCCTGGCAGTGAGTTCTGTTGGTGTTGTCTGCACAGGTAAAGTCATGTTTCCCTCCTTTTTCTATGTGAAGTACTCCAAGTTTATGCTTTGGGAATAGCTCGTTCATGCTGGAATTTGAGTTGGTTAGTGGAGACTGGAAGAACTATCTAAGATTTGGCTGTAAGCAGCAGGATCAGATGAGCTGCTTAGGTTAAGCCTTGTTCTCCTTCCAGGGGAGGCAATGAAATTACATCAGCCCAAAGTCTCCTTAATTTCTGCAGCGCTCCATGTGTTCAGTGACAGATTAGGGATCCTTTGGAGTTTCCAAGAGCTTCCTGATGTTTTTTCCTCTCTCTTCCACCCCACACAGTGCACTCCATTACCTTGGTCCTGAACCTGCTCGCTTGCCTGGCCTGGTTCACAGTGGATAATGACAGAGGAGTAGACTTTGGTCTCTCGATCCTGTGGTTAATTTTATTCACCCCTTGTGCCTTTCTCTGTTGGTACCGACCGATTTACAAGGCTTTCAGGCAAGTACTGGTGTGTTCTGGGGTTTTTTTCCTGTAAAAGGGGATGTATCTTTTAGTGGGAGGAGCTCTGGGTTTGTCTGTTCCCATCGTATATCGCCTGCAGGATTTTTCCAGCTCTTTGCATCATTAGATAAATCAGAGCCTCTGTGTTCCTAAACATATTAGATCTGTCTGATAGAACTTAATTATGGTGATCCTTTTTCATCTTGAAACCCGAGCCTGAGCAGTCACCGAGGGGTTTTAATTTATTTTTTTATTAATTTTATTAATTTCTGAGAGGCTGTTTGGTGCATTAATGCTGAGCACGCTGCGTGTGTTCAGGGAGCTGTTTTCACCCCAGCTTGCACTGGATTTGCAGTGGGCACCTGAATTGTGTGGGTACCCAGATTCCTCCCCAGACCAGCTCCCCTCAGCAGATTTCCCCTGGAGAAAGGAGCTCACTGCCATTGTTCCCCTCCTCTTACAGCAGGGATCATGTGTTTCACTTCTCTCCCACAGGTCTGACAGCTCCTTCAGCTTCTTCGTCTTCTTTTTCGTCTTCTTCTGCCAAATAGCGATCTACATCATCCAGGCTGTTGGCATTCCTGGCTGGGGAGACAGGTGAGCACTGCCTGCCATGGCACAGATCCCTTTTCTCACCAGGGCTGTGACTCTCGGAAGCTTTGGGGCCTGTTCCTGACAGCTGCCTGTTCTTTCTCTCGTGGTTTTCCTCTCTCAGCCCATGCACAGCTTTGGCAGGTCCCAGCTGGGCTGCCTCCCTCTGCTCTTCCCATCCCAGACACAATTCCTTTGCTGCTGCTTCCAGGGCTGAGGGGAATGTGTGAAGATATTGGGAAGGAATCCTTCCCTGTGAGGGAGGTGAGACCCTGGCACAGGCTCCCCAGAGAAGCTGTGGCTGCCCCTGGACCCCTGGAAGTGTCCAAGGCCAGGTTGGACGGGGCTTGGAGCCACCTGGGATGGTGGAATATGTCCCTGCCTGTGGCAGGGGGTGGGATATGACGGGGTTTAAGGTCCCTTCCAACCCAAACCACCCTGGGATGCTGTGACAACTCTTCCATATCTCTTCTGCTGCTTCTCCCCACTTAACACAGCTCTTATTGGCTCCTTGTCGATGCTGAGCCTCTGGTGTTGGCCATGTGTGCCTCGTGTTAAACTGGAGCCCTCCCTGCTGGGGGTAGTGTGGGGCTGAGGGGGCTCTGAGCTGCAGATGAGCATGCTCTGGAATTTTTGCCCGCTGCCTGCGCTGCTCCTGGCCTGAAACCCTCCCCAAACTCTTCCCAAATTTCTCTGGAGTGCCTTGTCAGTGGGCTGAGCTTCAAAAGAAACAAGCAGGGAGGGTTTTACCCTCTCCCTTTCACAGTGACCTTGTGCAGAAGGGTGAGCCTGGGCTCCTGGAGCAAGTCCAGTGCCAGCAGCTGTGCCCTGCAGGGGAGGCACAGCCTTTCCCTTCCCCACAGCTCCCAGAGATCAAGGGGAAGGTTGGCAGCCCGTGGCTGTTCTCCTGAGGCCAGGCCTTCAGGTGAGCAGGCAGCCTGCTATTTTTGCCCGCTGCCTGCAGAAGGGCTGGTGGGCAGAGCTGTCCCTGCCTCCCTCCCTGAGTCACGGGGGACGGGGAGGGGGCACTCCGCATTCAGTCTGGCTGGGAGTGCCTGCCTGGAGCTTTCTGCTCCGCTTCCTCCCACCAGACAGCTCGTGTATTTTTGGCTGCAGTGCTTGGTGTGCCTTTCTGCTGCCTTGTGATGAGCCAGGAGCTGTGCAGCGCGTTGGACGGGAGGGTTTGGCTTGCTTGGTTCCCTCTCTCCTGGTGGCACATGGCGTGCTTGGCTTAGCAGTTGGAAAGATTCCTTTCTCCAGCCCCCAGGAAGGTGTTTGAGTGAGGTGTCTTTGTATTTTCACCCCCAGCCAAGCGCTGGTAACTCCCAGCAGCCTCTTTGCCCCTTCCCTTCGACAGCTCCCAGTTTCCTCCTTTCTGTAGCTCTGACTGAGGATCACGGAACCACAGACTGGTTTGGGTTGGAAGGAACCTGAAAGCTCATCTTGTTCCACCCCTGCCATGGGAAGGGACACCTCCCACTATCCCAGGCTGCTCCAACCTGGCCTTGGGATGGGGCAGCCACAGCTTCTCTGGGCAACCTGTGCCAGGGCCTCCCCAACTTCATCCTTTCCTTCCTCTTCCTTCCCTTCCCAATGCCCACATCCCTGTCAGGGTGACACAGATCCACACTCGAGACCTGCCAGCTGATCTCTTCCAATTTAGCTGTTCCAACCTGTCTTTACCCCACCTGGCTGAGTTTCAAGAGGGTTGGAAGTCACTGATGGCGCCAAGGGTATTGATTTTCCTGCTCAAGGGAGGTGGCCCAGGGCTGGAACGTGGGTGGAACGAACACGATCCTTATCTAAAAATAATAGTGGAAACTATCCCCTAAAGTGAGGGCCTGGATGAGCTCTGGGTTCCTGTTTTCACAGCTCTCTGGGTTTGAACTTAGCTGCAACCTTCCCCTAAAGCTCTTGTGAAACCGTGGGTGCTCCTTCCTCCTATGCTCCATCCCAGGCGTGGTTTAATGCTGTCCATGCTCTCCTGGGTGCTCCTTCCTCTTCTGCTCCATCCCATGCCATGGTGGGATGCTGTCCATGCTCTCCTGGGTGCTCCTTCCTCCTGTGCTCCATCCCATGCCATGGTGGGATGCTGGCCATGCACTCCTGGGTGCTCCTTCCTCCTCTGCTCCATCCCATGCCGTGGTGGGATGCTGGCCATGCTGGCCATGCTCACCCTGCTGTTGTGTCCCCGCAGCGGATGGATCGCGGCGCTGTCGGAGGTGGGGAAGAACCTGGCTGTGGCCGTGATCATGATGGTGGTGGCAGCGTTTTTCACGCTCTGTGCAGTTCTCTCCCTCTTCCTCCTGAAGCAGGTGAGTGGTTTGGAGGGGAGGTGAGGTGAGGCTGCTCTCAGTGTTGTCCTGGGTTTGCCCCCCTCCTTTCAGGTGGCTGGGAATGAAGGTGGAATCAAGGCACTGGTGGGTCGNTCCATGCACTCCCTGCCCTCCTGGGTGCTCCTTCCTCCTGTGCTCCATCCCATGCCATGGTGGGATGCTGTCCATGCTCTCCTGAGTGCTCCTTCCTCCTATGCTCCATCCCANCAGGCTCTGGTGGGATGCTGTCCATGCTCTCCTGAGTGCTCCTTCCTCCTATGCTCCATCCCAGGCTGTGGTTTAATGCTGTCCATGCTCTCCTGGGTGCTCCTTCCTCTTCTGCTCCATCCCAGGCTCTGGTGGGATGCTGGCCATGCCCTCCTGGGTGCTCCTTCCCCCTGTGCTCCATCCCATGCCGTGGTGGGATGCTGTCCATGCTCTCCCTGCCCTCCTGGGTGCTCCTTCCTCCTGTGCTCCATCCCATGCCGTGGTGGGATGCTGGCCATGCTCTCCTGGGTGCTCCTTCCTCCTGTGCTCCATCCCATGCCGTGGTGGGATGCTGGCCATGCTGGCCATGCTCACCCTGCTGTTGTGTCCCCGCAGCGGATGGATCGCGGCGCTGTCGGAGGTGGGGAAGAACCTGGCTGTGGCCGTGATCATGATGGTGGTGGCAGCGTTTTTCACGCTCTGTGCAGTTCTCTCCCTCTTCCTCCTGAAGCAGGTGAGTGGTTTGGAGGGGAGGTGAGGTGAGGCTGCTCTCAGTGTTGTCCTGGGTTTGCCCCCCTCCTTTCAGGTGGCTGGGAATGAAGGTGGAATCAAGGCACTGGTGGGTCGAGAGACTTTAATGAGCATTTTAACTTGTCCTCCCTGTATCAAAGCCAGATTTCTTGAACACCTGAGGTGGGAAAATAGCCTCCCTTTGGAATCATAGAGTCATTGAATGGTTGGATTTGGAAGGAGCCTTAGATTTCATCCAGTGCCACCCCCTGCCATGGGCAGGGACACTTCCACTATCCCAGGAGGCTCCAGCCTGGCCTTGGACACTCCAGGGATGGGGCAGCTTCTCTCCCCACCCTCGCAGGGAAGGGTTTCTTCCTAACACCCAATGTACACCTGCTCTCTTTCAGTTGAAAACTGTCCCCCCTTGTCCTGCCTGGAGCTGGCTGGGCAGGGGTGGCCATGGCTCATTATCCAGGCCTTTAGAGTTGCTGCTGGCTCTTGTGGAGCTTCCCAAAGCCTGGTGGGGTCCCAGTGAGTGCCTTCCTGCTGCCTTCTGAGCCCAGCCCTCCTTCCTCCTTCTGCCTGACCACAGCAGGGCTGGATTTCTGCAGGAACAGCAGAAATGGAGCTTTGGGGAAGGCAAGGACAGGCGGGACCGATCCTGTTTCTACTATTGCTGCTTCCTCCTTTTCTCCTAAATTTATCTTGAAGGAAATACCTGATGCCTGTTGGTACCTTAAGGTCCTGCTCTCCAGCAGGCGCCACGTTAAGTCTGTGCCATCCCAGTGTGGGGAGGGGAGTTTTGGGTCTGAGACCAGCAGTTTTGCTGAGAACTCCACGTTTTGCAGCCAGTGATGGTCTCCTGAATCCTGCAGGGCGTGTGTGCAGCAATCCCACAGCTACACACTGGTTTTGTTAATGTTTCCCCCCTCTCCTTTTGTTCCCAGGTGCACTCCCTGTATCGGCGCACAGGAGCCAGCTTCCAAAGGGCCCAGGAAGAGTTTTCCCAAGGGATCCTCACCAACAGGAGCTTCCAGAACGCAGCGGCCGGGGTGGCCTCCTCAGCTGCTCAGGGTGCTTTCCGGGGCAACTAACCCTTCCCAAAGCCCAGCCCTTCCCGGGCTGCCTCCCCTTTGCTTCCTCTGCCCCCATCGCACCAATCTGCGGTTTTATTTTTATTTTTTTTTTCCCTAAAAATGCACTTTTTGGGGGTACCGTGTGAGCTCCTGAGGAGGTGTTTGAGCTCCAGCAGAGTCACGGTTTCGGTGATTAGTTTTCCCTGTCTTGTTTTAGGGTGTGGGGAGATGGGGGAGACATTCTCTGAGGCAAATATATTTCTCTATCCAGGACCCGCCTGGTGTTTGTCTCTTCCTCCCCTCGCTCTGTCTGTAGCAGGAAGACGAGGGGAAGCAGGTTTTTGATTTTTCTCTCTCTTCTCTTGGCCTTTGCTATGAAGAATTTGATTATCTGATGTTTTCAGGGCGGGGGGGGTTGGGGGTTTGTAATGTGCATGTAGTTTGTCATTAATTTGAAGAACAGAAACTGTACGTTTGGTTTATTACACTCACACGATGCTGTATTTTGACCTTGTAACTGTTGGGCTTCCTGAGGGTCAGGATGAGGTGGCACAAAGGAGAATCTGGGCGCAGGGGGATGTGTTCCTCCTTGTCCCCCTGTGGCAAATCCGCTGCTGCCACCAAGGTCCTGCATGTGACAGCCCTGGGCAGGAGAGGGGGAGAAGGGATCACTGGGGGCTGAGTCTTCTCTGGTACCTGAAGCCAGGGGAGGGAAAAAAGGGATTTTGGTTTGACTCCCAGCTCTGGGTTTGGAGCAGCAGGAGCACTGAAGGCACTGGCTCAAGCCCCACAGAGTGCCTGCAATGTGCTGCCCCAGCAGCCCTGGAATGAATCTTTCTGCAAGGAAGACTCCTCCCTGCCTTCCTCCTCCGGGGTTTGAATTTTTTCCAGCTGGGAAGGAACTGGTTTCGTGTGTGTTCAGCTGCATCCCAAGATGGGATGTCCCTTGGGACACGGGTGAGGCACAGGGGCTGATGGGGGCAGATCCCGCCTGCTCCCTGCTCCAACCCTGTGTTTTGGGTACCAGGGAGGGGGTTTAATGCAGACGTGGCTTTGTGATGCCCATTTCCCAGGACTGGGGTTGTATTAGACCCCCCATCCTGCGCTGGCGAGGGGGCTGGGACCCAGAAATCAGCATTTTTACACCCTTTTCCTCCTGTATTATTTTTTTTTCCCCGCGTCTGATCTTTTAATGTTTAAAAAATTATTATTAATAAAATGTATATGTGGGTCAGACACGGCGCCCCTCCTGTCTCGGGGGCGGGGCCAAGGGCGGGGGGCGGGGCCAGACCTGCGTTCGGGGGCGTGGTCNTACCACCTCTATGGCCCCCGCATGGCACCCCCCTTGCCAGGGATCCTTCCTTCCCCTCGCTGTCTGGCAGGCCGGGGGAGCACCCCAGGGTGGCTGTTCGGGTGGGGGGCTCCAGGGTTGTCCCCCGGCCTTGGCAGAGGGACACTCGGGAAGTGGTGGCCATCAAGTGTGTGAGCAAGAGGAGCCTGAACCGGGTGTCGGTGGAGAACCTGCTGACAGAGATCGAGATCCTCAAGACCATCCGCCACCCGCACATTGTGGAGCTCAAGGACTTCCAGGTGGGCTGGGGGCTTCCCTGGGGGGGCTCCGAGCCAGAACTACTCGGGCCTGGCTCTGTCCTGGCTTCCCAAGGCTGTATCAGCAACTGGGCAAATTGGTCCAGGTGAACCTGTGTGGGTGGGACTGGCACGACTGAGTCTTATTGTCTCTCAGTGGGACAGTGACCACATCTACCTGATCATGGAGTTCTGTGCCGGGGGTGACCTCTCCCGCTTCATCCGCATGCGCAGGATCCTCCCCGAGAAGGTGGCACGAATCTTCCTGCAGCAGCTCGGTAAGGACCCCCTGCCTGCCTCTGTCAGGGGCCTGACAGCCCTGGGGGCTCTGGGTGGGCTGCACTGCCATCTGCCCACCCACACCTCCCCCAGCCTGTGCCCTGAAGTTCCTCCATGACCGCAACATCTCCCACCTGGACCTCAAGCCGCAGAACATCCTGCTGAGCGCCCCGGAGAACCCCCAGCTGAAGCTGGCAGGTCAGGGCAGCTCCCTGGAGAGGGGCTGGGGGGTGGAATTCCTTCTCCTTGTGCCCTCACGAGCTCTTCCCCCCCACCACCCCCCCCCAGATTTTGGCTTTGCCCAGCACATGTCTCCGTGGGACGAGAAGCACATCCTGCGGGGCTCCCCCCTCTACATGGCCCCGGAGATGGTGTGTCGCCAGCAGTACGACGCCCGCGTGGACCTGTGGTCGGTGGGCGTCATTCTTTACGGTGGGCTTTGGTTTTTATCCCCCCCAGGGGTCCCCTCAGGGCTGGTTTTCCCCTTTCCATCTCTCCCCCCGCTCCCAATTCTCCCTCTCCTCCTGCAGAAGCACTTTTCGGGAAGCCGCCCTTTGCTTCCCGCTCCTTCGCCGAGCTGGAGGAGAAGATCCGCAGCGACAGGGCTGTGGAGGTAACATGGGATGGGGTGGGATGGGATGAATTCTCACAGCCATCAGTACTCTCAGACCCTTCCCTCCCCAGCTTCCCAGCCGGCCCCAGCTCTCCCCAGAGTGCCGGGATCTCCTGGGACAGCTCCTGGAGAGGGACCCTCTGAAACGCATCTCCTTCGAGCATTTCTTTGCCCACCCCTTTGTGGACATGGAGCACGTCCCTGGCCCCGAGAGCCTTGGCAAGGCGGTGAGCAGGGATCTGGGGGGCTGTGCCCTGGGAATGTTGGGGGGCTGAGCCCTGAGCCCTGCCTCCTGTCCCCCAGACCGACCTGGTGGTGGAGGCGGTGAGGAAGGATCAGGAGGGGGATGCCAAAGCCGCCCTTTCCCTCTACTGCAAAGCCCTGGAGTATTTTGTGCCAGCGCTGCACTGTGAGTCGCCCCTGGGAGGGCTGTGTGTGCCCTCGGTGTATTTTTTGTTGGGGGAGCACTCTGGGAGAGGCCAGTTTTCAGCCCACCCACCCCTGTGTTTGGTCACTCTCGCCCCCAGATGAAAGAGATGCGCGGAGGAAAGAAGCCATCCGGGCCAAGGTGAGGCAAAATCCCTGGGGAAGGTGGGGGGCAGCCCCCCGTGATGGCCCCTCACCCCCAGAATGGGCACAGGTGGGACAGTACATCTCCAGAGCAGAGGAGCTGAAGGTATTGGTCACCTCCAGCAACAAGAACCTCCTGGAGAAAGAGAACCCATCCAGGGAGCTCCTTAAAGGTAGTGGATTTTTGGGGGTCCCCCAGTGTTGGGGTGGGCAGGAGGCACTGGTGGGGGTTTGGGCTGAAAGGTGAAGGTTTGGGACAATCCCCGTTGCCGTATCCCCTTGCAGAGATGGCCAAGGACAAGCCTCGGCTCTGCAGGGCGCTGGAAATGGCTTCAGCTGCCATGGCCAAGGTGAGGGGGGGGTTTGGGGGTCCCCTCTGTCCTCGAGTGCATCCCTGCGGCTGCAGCTGGTCCCCGGCATCTCCTGCAGGACGAGGAAGGCAGGGATGATGGTGACACCCTGGAGCTGTACCAGCAGAGTCTGGGCGAGCTGCTGCTCCTCCTGGCCGGTGAGTTGGGGCAGGGGCGGGGGCTGGGGGGCGGGGGTGGGTCCTGCTGCCATCCCCCATCCCGCGGCACATCCCTCTTCCCTCTGCAGCGGAGCCAGCGGGGAGGCGACGGGAGCTGCTCCACACGGAGGTGAGTGCCAGCCGTGGGACACCCCCCTGTCCCCCTTGAGCCGGCTCCAGAGAGACTGTGTCCCCTCTCTCCCTGCCAGATCCAGACCCTGATGGCCCGAGCCGAGTACCTGAAGGATCAGATCAAGGTATGGCTGATGGGTGGGGACCTGGAGCTGAGCCGAGGGTACAGGCTGCAGAACTCTCCTCTCCCTTGGCAGATGCGGGAGGCCCAGTCCATGGGCAAGGAGGCGCTGGCAGAGCCCTTCCGGACTGGTGAGTTCCCTTCTTGGGATGCCACAGCCATGGGGACATCCCTGCCCACACCCCCCAGCCTGGGATCGTGCCAGTCCAGGAGCGCCCCTGGGCTGGGGGTGCAGCAGGGTGAGCCCCCTCCATCCCCAGGCACAGCCTGCACCTTGCAGTGATTCCCAGGAGCCAGACCACGGGATGCTGCTCGATGCCATCGCAGAGATGAGGCTTCTGTGCAGGGTAACACCTCGGGGGGCACCCGGGGGTGGGCAGTGCCATCTGCCTCCTCTGCCGTGGGCTCCAATCCTTCCCAGCCTGGCCTCAACCGTCTGCTGCTGCTGCAGCCTCCCCTGGGTTATTCCACTCTAATTCCCTCCTCTGGCTGTCATGGGAGGGGTATTTTTATCCTGGCACTGCACTGGGGCACAGTCTCTCCCCTTAGTTTTTTGGCTGAGTGTTTCTTCCACCTCCCAAACTCTGGGGGAACGTCTGCACAGCCCCGGGCCACGGATCCCAGCCGGGAGCTCAGGGTGGTGAGGGATGCTCCGCTGTGCCTTCCTCACCCAGCATCTACCTCTGCACCCACCACGGCTCAGCCGCCCTGCAGCACCCCACTGCACTGTCCCAGCCCAGCCGTACCTCCTGCTCGCCGCTGGAGCCTTGGGAATGAGGCTTTTCCTTCCTGAACCCGGGGTCTGGCAGGTGCTGACTGTGCCATCAGCGTGAGCCGTGCTCGGCAGGGACCGATTGAGCTGGACAGGAGCAGGAATCAATCACCTTCAGGGACAGACATCCTCGGCATCCTGCCTGCTCTGCTCCGCTCCTCAGGGCTCTGACAACCCCCAGATCTGAATCATATTCCCAGGAGTCTCATGTCTGGGGTGCCGAGGTCTGCCTGTCCTGCAAATCAAGGGACTTGTCTCGAAATCTACTCTGTCTCAAGGGAATGTAGTCTATTGTCTTTAATAAATGCTAATTTTGGTTTCTCCACCTCCTCCGCTCTCGGGTTTGTGATTTGAGCCCTAAGAGGGTTCCCCAGCCAAGCCCAGGACGCAGTGCCAGCATTTGGGGAGGGCTGGGGGGGAGGGGACCCTCCTCCGTGTCCCCCAGGAGCACAGCCCGGGTGTCCCCTCCTCTGGTCCAGCAGTGCCCGCCTTCCCCGTGCTCCCTGGGGGCACAAGGCAGCCAAAGCAAGCTTTGACCTTGTTTTCACTTCCCATCGTTTTATTTTTTGTGTGCATGGCAAACAGGGAGCAGAGCGACACGAGCCATTACGTAAAATCCTGTTTTCTCCAATCGGTTTTTGTGGTGGGTGAGGAAGGACTGGGCTGGGAGGGAGGGAAGGCAGAGGGGCTGGAGCAAACGATGGGGGGACTTTGGGGGGTTCCTAGGGTGACCCCAGGCAAGCTCCTCCTAAGAGAGTCTTTCCCCCCCAGATCCTGCCCCTGTGCCTCCTGCTCTGTGCCCAAGCCAGGGAAGCGTTTCCCGGGTGGATGCGACAAGGCATTTTTATATCTTTTTATTATTCCGAGCGGAGATTATATCCCGAGGCTTTAAAGAGCTTTCCAGCCCCGTGTCCTCCCCTGGCCTGGGGCGAGCAGGGAGCCGCCGGGGCCGGCTGCACCGGGTGGCTGCAGCAGCCGGCACAGATAATCACATCTCCCGTCCGCACACGGCTGAGCCCGCAGCCTTGGGAAGCAGGACCAAGCTCCGGGTGCTGCCCCCGGGGGTGGCGGAGCTTTGAGGCGCCCCGGCTTTCTGTCAGGGAGGGGGGTGGGATGTGAGTCTCTTGTGCATCAGGGCTTTTTGGGCGGAGTGCTGCCCAAATGTCACCGCCTGGGCTGGAGGGAAGGTGGCAGGAAGCGAGCAGTCCCCAGCCTGGCAGGGTGCCCTCTGTCACTCAGCAGGGCAGGGCTGCAGCTCCGCTCCCAGCCTCCTCCAGAAGGGCTCTGCCAACCCTCTGCGGGTCAGATTGTCGCCCAGAGAGAGACGGTGGGTTGTCACCCTCGGTGGGTCGATGTGAGCTTAGGCACCCGATGGGTTGGGGAGAGCTGGGTCAGCGTGGGGACCCAGCCCCGGGCTCTCCCAGGGCTCTTGAGCCTGGATTCATCCCAATAGCTGGACCAATAGCGCTTGGATGGACGGGGCCATCCCTTCCCACAGCACCTCGCAGGGAGGTTTAATCACCTGCTAAAAAAAGGGAGGTTCCCCAGCCTTCCCTGGCAGCTCAATTGTTTCTGCATTTTAAGAATTGTTCCTTTAATGTTTAATCCATCAGGGAAACTCATCCCAAACTCCCCAGCAGGAAGGAGGAAGATCCTGTGGCCAGGCGAGGAAGAGGCTGGTGCAGGAAGGCAGGAGTTTTGTCAATGAGATTTATGTTATTTAATCAATTAAATATACATATTTTATTTTACCAGCAGAATTCCCTGCTGCCAGCCTCCTCCAGCAGCCAGCAAGGGCTCACTTGGGCAAATCCACCCCAATCCTGGCCCCATAGGTGAGGGAATTATATAGGGAGCATAGAAAAGAGAAAATACTTTCTGCTTTAATCCACACTAATTCATTACTTGAAGCTTTTGTGTCCGTGTGTTGATGCCTGGAGCAGTTGAGTAGCAGGGAAGCAGCCAAGGCTGCTCGGCTGCAGGGATGCTCAGGGATCCGGCAGAGGGGAACGCTGGAAACTGGGATGCATCTCCTCATGGGCAGGGAACGGGCAGGGGCAGGGGCTGCCCTCCATCCCAAACCCTCCTCCCTCCATCCCAGCCTCTCCTCCCCGGCAGAGGCAGCGATGCAGTGACCAAGCCCAGGGCATCCTCGGAGCTCCAGATGCTTCGAACACTTTGCTGGGAATGTTTTGCTGAAGCTTAACACGTCGGTGCCAGGCAGGGGGAGCGTGTGCTGCTTTGCTTTTCACATGCCTGGGGGTCATGGTGCCTCCTAAAATAAACCCGCTGAGCTTCACGCGGCCTTTGCATGACGGCACGTGGGCAGGGGGAGAGCACGGAGCAGAGCCCAAGGGTCAGGGAGGGGGGAGAGGGGAAGGGGGGAAAGGAGAGGCTCGTGGGATGAGCTGGAAGACTGCATCCCTCTGCTCCATCGCTCCCTGCTCCGGCGGGGATCCCGCTCTCCCGGTGGATGGTCATTGATCAGGCCAAGTAAATGCCGAGGGCTGGGCTCAGCCGGTGCCTGCTCTCTGCTATCCCTTTCCTGCTGGGGGATTAGATGGGCTTGGGCTGATCCTCATCAGGTATGATCTCCTTTCAGAGCTAAAGCTGCTCCTGCCAATCTTCCCTCTTGTTTCTCCCCAGCTCCCAGTGGGGCTGGATTTGGGACCTCAGGGGCAGATCTCCTGGTCCCTGGGGCTGGAGGGTCATGAGGATGTACGTCCTCACAGGCACAGCATCTCCCCTGAGCTGCCTCTGTCTGTCTGTCTGTCTGTCTTCTCAGGGATGGACACCGGGAGTTTCCCAGATTTACCTGGTCCTGTCACTGCGTTACCAAGGGGCAGAAAGGAATTACTTGGCCCAGAACCCCCAGCCGTGGCTTGACCCAGCACCCTTAATAATAATAATAAAAATAATAATTAATAGTATCAGCTTCCCAGCACCCTCTCCTGTGCTTTCCTGAATGACCCAACTCCTCCACAAACCCCAAGTGTAGTTAATCAGCTCCCTTGGGGAGTGGAGTGATAAATCCCCAGCCCAAGCCAAGTTTTTCTAGGAAGCCTCTCCGCAGGAACCCGCTGCCTGCCGAGATTCCGTCTGGCTGGGAGTCACACCTGTACTTGTCACGGGCTCATCCCTGCAGAGACGTGTCCTTGCATCCCACAGTGTCTGAGACTGAGTGTTCTGAAGGTTTTATGTTTAAATAGCCAAAAATCTGTGAAAAAAACCCGGAATTTTCTTTGCTTTTAAACCCCACTGCTGACAACAAGCCACTTGTAGCATCCCTTCGGTCCCACATGTGACCACAACCAGAAGCTTGAGCTCCTGCCCCTGCCCTGTGAGGGGGAACCCCAAAGCCTTGATGAGGAAAACAGAGCTGGAGGAGAAAAATGAATGCATAGACATCTCCTGGTATTTATTCCACCGGTTATAACAGTACCATGGCATGGGGACAGCACAGGAGGTGGAGGGACACAACTGAGCACGGCGCACGGCTACAGCACGAAGGAGGGGGAGGATGAGGAGATATTCCCTTATCACTTTGTTCTTCTCCCAGAAGGAACAAGGACAGGAGCAGGTCCCAGCCCCAGGAGAGGGACAGTGCACCCCACTGCCCTGGGGAAGGGGTGGGGTGGGCTCAGCTGAGCACTGGGGAGGGGGTTTCTTCCTCTCTGCAGTTAATTCAGGCTTCAGCCCTCTGGTCCTCAACACCCTCCTTCCCACCGGGACAAAGGAGATCACAGAGCGGGTTGTACAGCAGGTCCTTCCGACTGGCTCCTTCGGAGGGGTCCTCAAGGGCAGCAGGGTTGGTGTTCCCTGCACGGACAGGATGTAATTTCTCCTGTGATGGATACGGGGAAGGAGAGTGTCCCACACTGTGCCTCGTCCTTGCGAAGCAAACTGGATCCTCCCGGTCATTTCTGGGAGGCTGGGTGGAAATGTGGAGGCAGAGACACGGCAGATGGCCATCCCACAGCATCCTTCCCACGCTGATGGAGGCCAAGGACGCTCCAAGGTCATTTCCCTTCCCTGCTGCTGCCCCTGGCTCTGGCTACAGACCCCCAGCGCCGCGGGCACGGGAGGACTGGGGGACGAGGGGGGACATGCTGGCTCTTGGCGCTAACCTCAGACTGGAGGACGGAACAAAAACCACACACCAGGAACATCTGGGGCAGGGACTCAAGGGGCCACACGGCTCGGGAGGGCTCGCGTGACACACGGCAAGGGTGACAACACGGGTGGGGCAGCAGCCCCCGCCGGACCCTTCACTGCATCCCCTGGCTGCTCCCCGGAGCGAGGGCGGCTCAGCCCCGTCACATCATGGAGCACTTCTCCGCCGACTGCTTCAGGTCCTCTAGCGTGGCCGAGGCTTTGTCCTTCAAGGAGTCAAGGTCCAGGTTCTGGATGTTGCTGAGCTGACCAATAACCGAGTTCTTCTCCTCCTCCTCCTCGTTGTCCTGCTCGATCATCTTGGCCAGCTCCTTGGGCAGCTCCACATCACCTCCCACCAGCTGGATCTGGTTGTCGTCCGTTTCGTTCTGGAATGGGCCGGGAGAGGGTCAGGAGGGGGATGTCAGGGTGGGGAGGGGGCTATGGAGGCATGTGAAAGCCTCCCAGCAGGGGCTTGGGGCTGTTCTTCCCGTTTTCAGACCCGTGTGGGAAGGTCCCTGTGGCCGAGGGTGGGATGTTGATCCAGAAGGGACGCAGCTGAGCAGGGCCTGGGTGCTCACAGCAAGAGCTGAGAGAAAAATCCAGGCGCAGAGCACCAGTATAAACTGGTTTTCAGCTTGCATTGTGTGTGTGTGTGTGGGGGGGGGGTGGTTAGGCACCTAATTAAGCTCCACGTATGCTTAACAACCATTCCCACCGGCCATCGGGCCCAGCTCTGCGCCGGGAGCCATCGGGAGACTCTGGGTGAGGCAGCCCAGCTGCCAAGCGGGATCAGGAATAAGCAGAAGAAACTTGTCAAAAGATGAGCAGGGACATTTCAAGCACGAAAAAAGCAGAGAAAGGATTGTGGGGCCAGCTCCAAACAAATCCCCATTTCCCCTGGAGAATAATCTCCATCTCTTCTTTCTCTGCCTTTTCTGGCTTTTGGTAGGAGGAAAAAAATAAATTCTCTGGCTGTTTATTTCCTGGCGATAAAAGGGGGGTGGGAAGGAGAGGGGTGTGAATCCAGGCTGGCTGAACAGCACCGAACAATCAGAACAATCTCACTTGGCTTAGCTGACCCTTCAGAACTAATATTAGCCCAGCTCCAATTTGGAGTATTCACCGCTGAGAGACTCTTCCCGAATAAAGGGTGGGTTTGGAGGGAGAAGAACTTGTAGCAATTCCAAGAATGGCTGAATTATCCCCTGATTAAGTTGTTGTCAGTGAATTGTTCATCGGGCGGAAATTCCAAAATTGGAGTTTAGGTGGGAGACATTTGCCAAATAATCCGGGGGGACAAACTGGCTAATCCAGCCGGGAAGGTGGAACTGCGGCTCTGCTCCCGGCCCGGGGGAGTCTGGGGGGAAGGCGGTTTGCCCTCACCCGACTGCATCCCCCTCAGCCCGATGGGTTTAGGGGGCAAAACCGAGGGAGAGGGGGATCAGGGAAGGCTGGAGGTCTCGCTGTCCGTGGGACTGGGGGTCTGCGGTGTTCAGGGGTCATGGAAAGGGGGCAAAATTCAGGGAGCAAGATGCTCTCTAGGGGAAGTGATTTGCGTTCGAGCTGTGGCTCGCCGTGTGCCCCCCGCTCGCAGCACAGCCGTACCTTGGGCAGCCTGTACTTGTCTCGGAAGTGGGACCTGACCGTGGCTCTCTCTGCCTTGCGCTGGGCAAACTGGGCATCTCTCTCCATCCTGCGAACCACACAAGTCATTTACCAGCAGCCCGTGCCCCCCCCCCCCGCGTCTGCACACCCCCCCCAGCCTCCGGACTCCCCATTTGCTCCGAAAACTCCCATTTCCCCACAATTTCCTCCCCCTAGAGCAGCCTGAAAGGAGAAAACAATCCCATCTCCCGGGCGAGGAAGCGGATTAAAGGATTAGGGGGCTCATTAAAGTCCCTCACGGTCCTGCTGTGCCCAGCACCGACTCCCTCCAGCCCCCGTGCCTGGGACGGGAGAGCGCAGCGGCTCCAGCCCGTCCCGGTGCCAGTCGCACTCACTTCTCCTCCACCAGCTGCCGCTGATATTCCTCGTACTCCTCGCGGGTCATGCCCTGCGCCTCGGCCGGAGACTTCTCGCCCTCACTTTTCTCCTCGCCGCCCAGGCCTCCGGTCAGGTTCTTCAGCTGCCCCCCCACCATGCTCTTCACCATGAACGCCATGGCCGCGCTCTCGGGGGGCCGGGGGCACAGCGGCTGCGGAGCCGGGAGAACCGGGGTCAGCAGAACCGGTGGGGAGTCAGCAGAAAGCCCAAGGGTTGTGGATGCGAGATCCCAGGGAGCCGGAGTGCCTGATTATGGAGGGGCTACGGTCAGCCGGGATGAGCTCCTGGGCAGCTGGAATGCTGAGCGCCCAGGGAACTGGGGCACGGGGCTGTGGAGGAGCCGGGATCAGTGGGGGTGAATCCCCGGGGAACTGGGGCACGGGGATGTAGAGGAGCCGGGGTCGGGGTAGCCAAGCTTACAGGGAGCCGGGGCACCGGATTCCTGGGGTGCCGGGGTCAGCAGAGCTGGATTCCCGGCGTGGCGAAGGACGATGGAGGAGCCGGGGTCAGCAGAGCTGTGTTATGGGGTTATGGAGGAGATGGGCTCAGCGGGGGTGAATTCCTGGGATGACGGAATACTGAGTTCCCCAGCAGCCGGGATCAGCGGAGCCGAGTTCCCGGGCTGCGAGAGTACTAAACTCCCGGGATGACAGGGTTTCGGGCGGTGGAGGAGTCGGGGACGGGGGAGCTACGATCCCGGGGCACGGGGTTAGGGAGGAACTGGGGTCAGCGGAGATGAAATCCCGGGATGACGGAGTACCGAATTCCCGCGGGGCAGCGGAGGGGTCAGCGCAGGGGAGTTCCCGGGGCAGCGGAGCACCGAGTGCCCGGGATGCCGGAGTACCGGGTGACGGAGTTAGCCGGGGTCAGCGGAGCGGAGTTCCCAGAGAACCTGGACGCTGTGGAGGCGAATTCCTTGGGCAGCCGAGCCCCGCGCTCCGGGGGATGCCGGGATCAGCGGAGCCAAGTTGAGGGGACGCCGGAGTCCCCGGGATGCTGGAGCTGTCGGAGTTCCCGGGATGCCGGAGCTGTCGGAATGCCGGAGTTCCCGGGATGCTGGAGTCCCCGGGATGCTGGAGTCCCCGGGATGCTGGAGTCCCCGGGATGTCGGAGCCCCCGGGATGTCGGAGTTCCCGGGATGTCGGAGTCCCCGGGATGCTGGAGTTCCCGGGATGTCGGAGCCCCCGGGATGTCGGAGTTCCCGGGATGTCGGAGTCCCCGGGATGTCGGAGTCCCCGGGATGTCGGAGTTCCCGGGATGCCGGGGCTCACAGGGGCCGCGCCGGCCGCTCGCCCATGGCGGGTTCAGCCCCGGCGGGAGCGGCGGGCGCTGCAGCAGCGGGGCTCGCCCAG
>WEKX01026217.1:63229-75108 GCA_013390025.1 Pitta sordida
CACGGGGACTGGGACTGGGACTGGTACGGGGACCGGCACCTGCACCGGGACTGGGACCGGCACCTGCACCGGGACTGGGACCGCCCCCTGCACCGGGACACGCACCGAGACTGGGACTGACACCGGGACCGCCCCCTGCACCGGAACAGACATCGGGTCCGAGACACGCACCGGGACTGGGACCAGCACAGAGACCGTCACCTTCACCGGCACATGCACCAGGACCGGGACACGCGCTGGGACCCCGACCAGGACACNTGGGACTGACACGGGGACCGGCACCTGCACCGGGACTGGGACCGTCACCTGCAGCGGGACACGCACCGAGACTGGGACTGACACCGGGACCGCCCCCTGCACCGGAACAGACATCGGGTCCGAGACACGCACCGGGACTGGGACCAGCACAGAGACCGTCACCTTCACCGGCACATGCACCAGGACCGGGACACGCGCTGGGACCCCGACCAGGACACGCACGGGGACATGCACCGGGACCGGGACTGCCATTTGCACCGGGACACCCACCGGGACCGGCAGCGGGACCCGCACGGAGACCGGCACCGGGACACGCATCGGAACCGGCACAGGCACCGGGACACGCACCAGGACACGCACCGGGACCGGGACACGCACCGAGAGCGGGGGCGGCACCGGCACTGCGGGCAGCACCAGAGCCGCATCCCGCACCGGGACCGGCAGCGGGAACGGCACTGGCACCGGGAATAGCGGCGGAACCGGCGGCGGCAACGGGATCCGCAGCGGCACAGGGAGCGACACCGGGAGCGGCAACGCACAGGCACCGGGACCTGCAAGGGGAGCGGGAGCGCCACCGGCACCGGGAGCTGCACCGGGAGTGGCACCGGAATCCACCCCGGGAGCGGCAGTGGGGATCGGCAGCGGGACGCACACGGAGCCCGGGACCGGCGCCCCGGTTCCTGCCTGGACCAGCGGTGCCTGTGCACACGGGCACAAAGTTGTGCTAAGTAGTCTACGAATAGCACTAAAGTGACATGAAATGCCACTAAAATAATAAACAAATAATATAAATACATAAATAATATTAAAAAAAAACCCCACTATGAAATAAAAGCCGCCGGATAAAACGGTCAAATGACGATAGTATGTAACATAACATCATGTGACTGTATAGTACAATGTAATAAATATAAATTGTTGTTAAAGTCCCTTCCAACCCAAGCCACTCTGATTCTGTGGCTCTTGATGATGATGATGATGATGATTTTAATTATTATAAAATAAATTGCTCAGTTAAAAAATACATAACGTGACATCACATAAAATACCATATAATGTCATATAACAGCATGATATGACATGATAATAGAGAATAGAATTAATGGAATTAATAAAAGTATTTTATGACCTTTAAGTCAACCCATTCTCCTATTTAATGGTTCTGGAGTATAATAACAACAAAATAATAGCAATAATAAAAATGATGATGATGGGGACCCTCCCTTCTCCCCATCCCTCAGCATCCCGACCAGAATGCCATGGCATGGGAAGAGAGTGACACCCCCACGGATGTACCTCCTGGTGGATCAGGGACGAGGATGCAAAAAACGAGCTCTGAGCCCTGGTCTTGCATGGCTGGGAGGGAAGGATGACGTCCCTGGGATGCGGGGACTGAGAAGAGGTGATGGAGATGTCACTGAAGGGAAAAAGGGACGGCAGGAGACAGGGAAAGCCGGGGTACAGAACCGGGGCGATCCCGGCAGCCGAGGGAGGGGGTTGCAAAGCCCGGCTCGTTTTTGGGAAGCACGTCTGTGCTCCGGCAGTGTGTGGGATAGAGCCAAGGACCCGCTGCTGGAGTCAGGCATCCCTTTGGAGCTCCAGGGAGTTCCCCCAGGGACTGCCTGGTTCATTTGGCTTCAGGGAGGTGAGGAAGGGGCTCGTCCTTGCCCAGCCCCCAGCAGAGCCGCGCCGAGAGGAACCGAAACCATCCCGTGCCCCAGAAAGGCAGCCGGGTTTGCAAGGGCAGGCTCAGCCACGCACGCACCAGTGCACACCCCCCGAGTGTGCTCTGACACTCCCCTGCACGCTCACGAGGTGTTCTGTGCGACAGTGAACTAGAATTCCAGAAATATCCTTATCACAGCCGGTTGTGACCCCAGCCTCGTGAGGAATCTCGCCTGCTCCCAGGGTTTCCCGGTCCATCAGGAACAGAGAAATACCCCCAACAAATGCACAGGCACTGGTGCAGAGCTGCCCGTCGGGGTTTTTTTTCTCCCCCTGAAGCCCCGAGGCCTTCAGCATCTCCAGGGACGGCTGGAAGGATGCGGTGATGCAGCTGAGGGTGACCCGTGCAGGGAATCCTCCGGGCGCGGCTGCTGCAACGCCTCGACCGCAATTTTTCCCGGGAAGGGTCTTAGTTTGAGGGCGAGTGTTGAGGGGAAGGATGGAGCGGCCATCTCTCTGCCTTGCACCAGGAGAGGGGGCCCTTCAGCCGCTCGGAATCAGCAGGAAAAGGGGAAACAAAAGAAAGGGAAAAAGTGCAACGGAGGAGGAGCTGAGGGTGAAAACCCGACTGAGGGAAGGATGCGCAGTTGCCTGCCCTGTCTCTGCCTTTCTTCTGCATCCCTGCGGCTGGTTTAGTCCCCGCCGAGCAGCGAGTTTGGTGCCTCAGGCAGCACAAGGCAGGATGACAACTGGTAGGCAGGGAAAGGGAAGGGTCGCTTCCTTGGATGTAGGAGAATCGGCAGGTGGTGGCTTGGAACATCAGAGTAAAGTAAGCAGGAGAACTTGTACCTCATCTCACCCTGGAGAATTCGCCTTCCGAAGTGAAACCCCTGCGAAGGGAACCAGGTTTGGCTGGTTCCGCAGCTCCCAGAGTACTGGGGATGGGGAGGGTTGTGGGATGCTCTGCAGGGGGGGTCAGTCTCCTAGACATCCCCCTCCCCAAATGTTCCTCCCCCCAAGAAATGCCTCCTGTCAGGGGGAAGAGCCGTCGGTCCTCTGTGCCGAGCCACTGGCGGAGGGCGTTCCTGTCCCAAACCCCAGCGCCAGGGTGCAGCGATGCCTCCGGGAATTCAGATCCTGCTCCCTCTGTCCCAGTTCTGGGTTCCCAGGGGGCTTCTCCTTTCAGTGCCAACCCCAAAACCCCCGTGGGTGCGGACAACAGCCTCATTTCAAGGGCTCTTCTCAGGAGCCCTCACTCCCAGGAGGATTCTGGCTCTCCCAGTATGTACTGGGGACATTCAGGTGACTGCCAGCCCTGCATGCATCCCAGCTCTCCAGCCCGTATCCTGCTGCCGAGGCAGAGGCTGAGGAGCATCGAAAACCCCAGAGGCTTTTGGCTCATGCTGCCAGTGCTTGTGGGACCTGGTGGTCCCCAGCTCTACAGAGCCTGCTCCCGTCTCTTCCCCTTTTTCCTTTCCCCCATGGAAAATCACGCCAGAGTGGGTGGAGAGCCATGTCTGAGGAAATTCCTGGAAGCCTGGAGCTTTTCCTGAGCAGAGCTTTGCATGCAGGGAGCAGTTATCTCTGCTGTTCCCTCTCAACCTGAGGACAAACTCCATCCTTACCCACCTCCATGCCCTCTGATTCACACATACCTTGTACCTCTAAGGGCACAGCACCAAACACTGCCTCCTTTCCGCAGGGAAGAGGGAGGGGAGGGAGGGGTGGGAGACAGAAGAAAGGTTCACTTTGATTTGGGAGCACCACGGCACTGGAGCAGAGCCATGAGCTGGGTTTAATGTGTCCAGCTCTGTTGGCTCAGGCTCTGCTCCATCAACACGTTCAGCCTGGATGGAATGGAGAACCAGCATCTTCCCAACCCACCACAGAGGAAACTCCACCAGCTCCAGCACTCCAAAACCTGCTCATGGAGCAGAGATTTTTTTTTCCCCCTAAAATGAGAAACCAGGAACCAGTTCATGGCACAGGAGATCTTAACTCTGTCCCAGTGGAGATACAATGAGAAAGATGGTGTTGAGGGATTTCCTTCTGCCACCAGTGTTGGGACCAAGCAGTGAAAGTGAGACACACAAGCGTTAATCCTCATGGGGAGATGGATCCTGATGACTGCTCTCAAACAGCCAAAGGAAAGAAAATAGAAATGCAGGATTCGCTCTTAATCAGGAGACTCATTAAGGGTGGAGCAATTCCTCTCTTCCTTCCATCCATGAGGAAGAATCACAAGTGGTTGTCCTGGCCCGTTTTGGGGCTGGAGACTGGCTCTGTCAGTGAGGAGATGCCACCAGCCTGACTGCTGGTGTCAGGCAGGTGTCTCAGCTTGAGGGAGAAGGTGTGTGTCTGCCTGGACCTTTTCCTGTGGGAATGAGGGTGCTGGGAGCGTTACTCCACTTTGAAAGAGGAGCTGGAGCCCTGATGCCAGGACTGAGCTCATGACTCATTTTAAAACCGACCATAAAAGCAATTGGCCATGGAGGGATCAAAGCGTCCCCGGCTTATCAAGCCCCAATTCCAGTAACGAAATCTTGCAGGCTACCCAGGGAGTAATTGGAGGGCTTAATTGAGGAAGGTCATCAGGGGCAAGCAAAGATAGGGGAGATGGAGTCCCTTACCTACTGTGGGCAACTGAGGCTTTCACGGCAGTGATGATGTGAAGGGCAGGTTTAGGTTGGATACCAGGAAAAGTTTCCTCCCCCAGAGGGGGGTCAGGCACTGGAACAGGTTTCCCAGGGAAGTGCTCATGGCCCCAAGGCTGCCAGAGCTCAAGGAGCATTTGGACAATGCTCCCAGGCACAGGGTGGGACTCATGGGGCTTTCCTGTGCAGGGTCAGGAGTTGGACTGATGATCCTTGTGGGTCCCTTCCAATTCTTATGAACTCCAGCAGGAGAACTGGGACCTCACCTGAGGTCACTAGGCTGTTGGATGGGATGTCCAGGAGATGTGCACATGCAAGGATAGCAAATCAAGCTCCCAGGGGTTCCTTCTGCCTGTGCAAGATGCCCGGAAAACTCTTCCAGGGCAACATGGAATGTCTCCATTTGCATCAAGAGAGGGAGAGGCGCTAAATGTAGCTGGGGTGTTATAACGTGGGGTGTTTTGCCTCCAACACCATGAAGAGAAGGGCTGTGTGGGGAAGGATAACTCTCCCCTCAAGGCTCTTCCCTTGCCCTACCCCATCCTGATGCAGGGGTGACTTAATCACTGATAAATATATCTTGGGGAGACTTTCCACTGGCAAGAGGCTGTTTCACCACATTAATGTTAATATTAAGCTGCTTATCTGCCCAAGGCTGTAAACCTCTCATCTCCAAAGGTGGGGGGGAAAATTCCCACTGCTCTTTATATCTGCTCCTACTTATTGCGGCCTTATCAGCAACCCCAGGGCAAGAGAGTCACGCAATGGCTCCAGCAAACGAGGCCTGTGGTCCTGCACCAGGAGCAGCATGACGTGGCCCCACTGCAGCAGAGTCATCGGGCCAAGTCCCCGAGAGCCTCTCTACCTCACAGGGATGATGTGGCACATGGCTGTCGAGGCCCTGGTGACCTTCTGAACCCCCAAATTAGTCACTGAGACTCTTATTCGGGATGGTCCCAGCTTCCCTTGCAGTAGGTGAATGCTGGCTTTGGGATGTCCCTTGTGGGAAGTGGGTTTGTGATTTCACTGCCTTGACCTGTGGTCCTTGTCCTGTGGTGGTGGAGACGTTTATGTGGCTGGTGGACCTCGTGGGTTGTCCTAAAGGATCCGTTCAATTTTAAGGCCTCTGAGGGCCTGCAGCACAAACTGGGGTTTGGACCTCCCAGTTCTCATCTTTCCTCTCCTACAATACTGGGATTATGACATTAAGGGATGAAGACAAAGTTGGTGTGACACAGAGTGAAGCTGCTTGTGCTGGTTCAGTAAATTTGGGTGGCTCTGTGTCTGCATCGCCTCAGTGTTTCAGCACAGACTGGTGACCAAGAAGGACCTGGACACACTGAGTTACTCCTTCTCACTCAGGCTTGCCAAGCAGGTCTGAACAGGCTGGAATCTCCCTGAAGTCTTGGGCAATTGTATTCCCTGTTTTCTACCCCAGCGCGCTTTCATTTCTGCCTCTTCTTGGAAGTTTTTGTGCAATGTGCGATGAGTGATCAGTATTTGGACATCAGAGGAGCTCTCATTGGTCAGGGACTGGGGATAGGGGAGCAGATGCCTCCCGTGGGAATGGGTTCAAGAGTTGCACTGGAGGGGTTGTGCTTGTTCCCATATCATTCCTTGCCAGGTAGTGGTTTGGCTTAGAGGGCTTTGCGTGCAAATTGGAGAAACGGAGGCTTCTGGCTCTACTGGAATGGATTGACTGGCAGCCAATGTAAACTCTTGGATTTTAGCTGGAAGAATTCCTGCTCTCATTCTCTGTGAAAACACCCTTACTCCAGTCCAGAACACCAGCAGCTTGGCTTTCTCAATAGCAAGGGATGAAGGTGTCCTTCCTCGTGTCCTTCAGGGCCAGCAGTGACAGTGGTGAAGGAAGCGGCTGAAGCCTCACGTTGCACACAAGCCAGCATTGAGATTGGATATTGAGAAAAATGTCCTCACCATAAAGGAGGCCCAAACTGTGGCACAGGCTGCCTGGGGCTGTGGTGGAACCACCATCCCTGGAGGGCTTTGAAAGACACGGATGTGGCACTCGAGGACATGGGTTAGAGACTGACAGAATCACTTAGGCCTCTGGGATCATCAAGTCCAACCTTTGACCCAACAAAGGTCTTGTTGCCTTGTCAAGTAGACCATGGCACAAAGTGCCACATCCACTCTCTTCTTAGGTACCTCCAGTGTTAGTGGTGGCTTTGGCAGTGCCGGGTTAATGGTCAGACTTGATGATATCGAAGCCTTTTCCAACCTTAACAATTCCATAATTCTATACTTCTTAAAGACTGGTGGAGACTGTGGCATTATGGCATGGATGGGTTGTCCTTCAGCCATCAACTAGCAATTCTGAAAGGATACGGTCTACGACTGGATGTGATGGAATGGCCAACATTTAATGGAACATCCAGCGCTAGAAACGACGGACAAAGAAAAGGGCAAGAAATGCTACAAAGTGGACCAGATAAAACAGAAGTTTCAATGGGTTCCATTGATTCCATTGTCCCATAAAGTTGTCCCAGACCCAGCTCTCTGGCAGGGTCTTGGCCCCCTGGAGGTGTCTGGTGCCATTGCTCAGTTTCTGCTCTTCATGGGGAAGCGCTGCTTGACCTGGAAGTGCTCACACCTCTTGTGCCTCAGGGTCAGTCCGTAGAGCGGGGTCATGTCCACCTTCTGGCCATCACAAACACTAAACTCCAGCTGCTGGAGCAAGGTGGACAGGAACAGGAAGACCTGCCACCTGGCAATGGGCTCCCCAATGCACCTCCTTTTCCCCAGGCCAAAAACCAGCACCTTCTCCCCGTCCTCTTTGTTCACTTTGGTTCCGTCAGCACTGAGAAAACGCTCTGGGTTAAAGGTTTCTGGATCCTTCCAAAGTTTCCTGGAAGGGAAAACATCAGGTGTTGAGGTGGTTTCTCCTGGACACAGGTCCAGTCAGGACACTGGGAGGTAGGAACTGCCAAAAAGAACATCCCTGAAATCAGTATGTCCCTCAACTGCTCCCTTTTCTCTTCAGGAAGGTTGGCCCCACTCCTGCCCAGGAGGAGAACCGTGCAGGAAGGGTCCTGCTCATCACTGCACCCCACAAGGTACTTACTTGTCATGATTTACTTGCCACTGGTTGACAAACACACAGCGATCCTTTGGGATGTAGTAGCCGTTCAACACCGTGTCCTTGGTCGTGCTGGGGAGAGAAAAGACTGAGAGTTTGTGGAGCTAAAATGTTCTTCTCCTGCGTCCTCAGGGGACTGTCAGGCTGCTCCTCATGATTCTGAAGGAAGGATGTGTCTCAGAGGGGTGGGGTGGTGTTCTCCATGAGCCTCAAGACCACCTCATCCCTTGAGCTCCTCGGCAAGCCCAGCCCATACCTGTGTGGGATGGTGAAGGGCAGGAAGGAGGAGTGGCGGAACATCTCCAGGATAAAGGCCTCTGTGTAGGGCAGAGTGCCCCGGTCCGACAGCCGCGGTCTCCTCTCCCGCCCGATGGTCTGGTCTGAGGGAGGTGGAACAGGGGGTTGGGGTCAGCCCAGCCCACACGGGTTTTATCCTTGGAGGAAGGTGGTTCATGGACTCACCCAATTCTTCCTGGATCCTCTTCTGGATGTCAGGGTATGTCACAAGATACATGAGGCTCCAGGATAAGGCTGTTGTTACAGTGTCGAAGCCTGGGCGAAGAGGAGAGCATGAGGATGAGGTCTGTACAACACTTTGCAGGGTAATGGTCACAGGGAGCAGTCTGGGGTGGCTGAGGAGGCAGAGGAACACCTGGACACACAGCAAGACTTTGGGTTTTATTCTATCACAGAAAACCTTGCTAAAACATCCCATTGTCTCGTCCAGTTTCACTCTTGGGTTGTGTCAGGTTTGTATAACTTCTCTGGAATCAGGGGAATTTCCACAGAATAACTCAAAGATGAATCAGTCCACAGACATTTCTCTCAACTAGGAAAAGCCACCCTGGTTTGTGAAGCTCAGCTGAGCTAAAACCTGCACCCTGCACTTCTCCCTGAAGCCTCTTTTCAGAGCTAATGTCCCAACCTGGTCTCTAGAGGAATCCCTGGAAGGCCCAGGAAGACCAAGGAGCAGGAGAGAAAGTGCTGAGGAACAAACTGAATGCCTGGTGCTGGACCATGCCTGGTGCTGGACCAAAACGGATCAGATACAACAGGAGGAATCTGAGAAACTCTGCAGCAGTGGATTGGGCTGGTGGGAGGAGATACCTGCTCCAAAGATGTCATTCACGAGGTTGACGACCTTCTCCTTGGGGATCTGCGTGTTTGCTTCCACCTTTTTGTCCAGGCACTGCTCAATGAGGGAGTCGGTGATGTCTCGGATGTTGTTCTGAGAGGAAGAGGAGACAAATGGCATGGCAGCAGAAGTGGCAGAGGAATGGGTGTTCCTGCACAACCCCACCTGGCGCTGGGGAAGCCCAGGGCCACACGAGCATGTTCCATCTCCCATGGCCCCTGTGAAAACACAGAGGGTTCCCCGAGGAACCCGAGGCAAAGATCAGGTGCTCAACCAGCAGACTTGCCCTGTCACACAGGGAATGGAGGAGAAGATGGGAAGCTCATGAAGCTGAGTCAGGGGATGTTCAGGTTGGGTATTGGGAAGAGGTTCTTCATGCAGGAGGGGGTTGGGCACTGGAACGGGCTCCCCAGATGGTGGTCACCACCCTAAGCCTGCCAGAGCCCAAGGAGTATTTGGATAAGGCTTTCAGGCACATGGTGGGATTGCTGGGGGGGATGTCCTGAGTCTAAGAGCTGGACTCAGTGACCCTTATGGGTCCCTTCCAACTCAGGATATTCCATGATTCTGCGATATTCTGTGATTCTATGAGAAAGAGGACTGGAGAGAGAGAGACAATGTCCATTGCTTCTTGGCTGCAAGAAGAAAACCAACTTGCTAATAGAGAGGGGAGGAGAGGAGAGCAGGGACACACCTCTGATGCAGGCGAGGGTCCTGCAAGCTCTTACCTTGTCATATGTCTCATAGTGTTCCTTGACTATTTTCTGGAGGAAGGCGAGGAAGGACTTGTTGAAATCTATAAATATTTTCATGCTGCGGCTGGGGAGGTACTGGAGCAGGGGGATGAAGTCGGCGGGGTTGCCATTGGCAGCCACATCATCAAACTGCTCTGCTGAATTCACCACGCTGAGCAGCTCCTGGTCATTGTGCTCGTAGCGCTTGCCAAAGCACATGGCACACACCACATTGGCCACCGACACCACCAGGTACCGGTAAGGCTCAAAGTGCTTCTCCTCCTCCATCAGCTGCAGGAATTTGGTGACCAAGTACTCGGCCTCCTTGGAGACGTGCTCCTCCAGCAGGCAGGTGGAGGAGGAGGTGGGGCTGGGGGCAATGGAGAAGGTCTTCAGGGCGTTCTGGGCCAGCCTCCTGCGGGCTTTCCACACCTCCCCGGAGTCGGGGCTGAAGGTCATGCTCTGCCCGTCCGCGACGTAGCGGAAGCTGTAGAGGTCTGGGCGCCCCATGAAGTCCTCTCCTTGCTTCACCAGGGCTTGCTTGATGGTGTCCAGCCCGCTCAGCACCAGCACGGGCCGCATGCCGATCCTCACCTCCATCACGTCTCCGTACTTGTGGCTCAGCCGGGTCAGGGCCAGGTGCGTGTCCTTGCGCAGCTCCAGCACGTTCCCCAGGACGGGATAGCCCCGGGGTCCCGGGGGGCTCTTCAGCCCCTTGGGCACGTGCTGCTGCAGGGACTGCAGGAGCAGGAAGACCAGGCAGAAGACAGCAGCCGCCAGGAGCACCTCTGTGGCCGAGACCACCCCTTGGCTCCCCACCAGAGACATCACAGCCTTCAGCATCACTGCCAGCAGGTAGCAACCCTAAAGGAGTGAGCCAGAGTGGGGGGAAGAGCCACGATCAGCGATGGGCTGTGCCCTGTAGGTGTTCCTGGTGCTGAGATGGGACACCCAGAGCCCTGGCACAGCTCAGGGTGACCGACCTGCCCAGGCAGCACCGGGAATGTTCAAGGGGCGGAAGCTGGAGACGTGTGAAGGTTCCAAACACATGCACCCACCCCTGAAAGGGGGACCTCAACCCCCCAGAGCTGTCACTGGCACCCCTTCCTCTACAAAAGACCCCAACACCCACTGGAACAGCCATGGCTCCTGCCCAGGGAAGATGGTCTTTTTACAAGGCACGGAACAGTGCAGCTCATCAAAGCACGGGGATTCTGCACTGGAGGAACAGCAGCTCCTCAGTGGATATGACCCCAGGAGCACCAAATCCATGAGGAGTTAAAGCCAGGAGGCTGGATCTGGCGGGAGCAGGGATTGGGGATGCCATGGGGCTGCTCTGCGGGAACACACGGCTCCCTGGGTGGGCAGGGGTGGGAGGGGAAACCCAAATACTTGACCTTCCCAGTCCTATATCCATGTTCAAACCCACACACACAGATATTGTCTCCTACCTGCAGGTCCCTGGGCTGGTTTGGCTGTGCAGGACTCCCAGCAGAGACAGGCAGAGGGTGTCTGGGAACTGTTTGCCCAGGGGAGCAGGGTGATCCTCCTTTGCCTCCTGAACCTTCTCTGCCTCCTGAACCTTCTTCTCCTCCTGCCTGAACCTTTTTCTCCTGCCACCTGAAGGACCACAACTCTTTAAGTACTCCCCTCTCGCACATGATTGGGGGGTCATGGCACGAAAGCCCTTGGGAATAGCTACCCATTAACGAACCAGGCTGAGCCCGGCTGGACCCAGACCAAGAGGCAAGGGAAGAGCCTTTCTCCCCTCCAACAGGCTCTGGGGGATGAATAGTGACCTCTTGTCCTGCCCAGGGCGTGTGCCTGCCCTACAGCCTGGGGTGGGGAGGCAGAGGGGGATCTCTAAGACAGGGAAGAAGAAGGGGACCCTAAGCTCTGCCCTGGGGAGGATGGAGGGTGTGCTCTCAGCATCACTTCTCTGTAGGATGTGGGTGCCAGCAATTCCCCCAAAACATTTTCTGGGCTCACCAGCCTGTTCCCAGCACCCAGAGAGGGCTGTCACCTCCGTGGCCACTCTGGAGGTGCTTGGGAGCTGCAGGCTGCGAGTGAGGGGACGTGTTCATGGCAAAGCACCCGCATCCACAGCCCTCTCCATCCCTGGGGAATCATCTGGCACGCCTCCATGTCCCGGGACTGCCGGTGGCAGGATCATCCGGGCCAGCAGCAGAGCCAGGCTCGGGTTAACGATTGCCCAGGTTCGCGTGAGAAGGCGGCTGGCTCACTTCCCCTGGCTCCTCCGGGGCAAACAGGCAGCGAGGAGGAGGAGTGGCGGGGCAGAGGGGAGGAGGTGAGCCGGAGAGATAGGAGAGGTG
>WEKX01026217.1:86362-113617 GCA_013390025.1 Pitta sordida
GTGTGTTTGGGGGCTGTGTTTGTGTTTGGGGGGCTGTGTTTGGGGGCTGTGTTTGTGTTTGGGGGGGGCTGTGTTTATTTTAGGGGGCCCGTGTTCATATTTGAAGGGGCTCTTGTTTATTTTGGGGGTCTGTGTTTATCCTGGGGGGGGGCTGTGTTTATTTTAGAGGGGCTGATTATTTTAGGGGGCTGTGTTTATATTTGGGGGCCCAGTGTTTATTGGGGGGGCTGTGCTTATTTTAGGGGGGCTGTATTTGGGGAGGCTGTATTTATTTTAGGGAGCTTGTGTTTATATTTTGGGGGGGCTGTATTTATTTTAGAGGGGCTGTGTTTATTTTGTGGGGGACTGTTTTTATATTTGGGGGGGCTGTGTTTATTTGGGGGGGCTGTGTTTGGGGGCTGTGTTTGTGTTTGGGGGGGGCTGTGTTTATTTTAGGGGGCCCGTGTTCATATTTGAAGGGGCTCTTGTTTATTTTGGGGGTCTGTGTTTATCCTGGGGGGGGGCTGTGTTTATTTTNTTTATTTGTGTCTGTGTGTTTATTTTGGGGACATTTATCTTTGGGGGATCCCTCTGTTCACCTGTTCAGGGGGTCTCTCTTTACCTGGGGGTTCCCTGCATTACCCATAAAGGGAGGTGTGTATGTAAGGTTATCCATCAAGTGCTATTTTTTCCCCCCGAGGAGGATTCCTGTATTTCCCCGGGGGGGTTTCCCTGTGTTTTCCTTTGAGGATCAGGCTGGAGGGGCAGCTGAGTTTATATTTGCACTCAGAGTTTTGGGTGGTTTTTTTTTAAATTATTACTCCTTGCTTTTAGGGAGGATCCGTGCAAGGTGTGTGTGCTCAGCTCTTTGTTTCTGAAGTGGGATTTAAGAAACGAAACCAAGCAGGAGAGGGAATGGAGTGTTGGCTTTCCTGCAGGTGCTCAGGGATGTGTTGTCAATGTTTTGAGGGTGTTTTTTTTGTCAGCCCTCACCTCAGAACGCAGACATTGTCCTCGTGGGGTTATAGGAAGGGAAGGAGGCTGGTCCTGGCCAATTTATGGCTTGGGCACCAAATTTAGTGTTTTGTTCCCTCTGTGAAAGTTTGGGCAACTCACATTTTTATTGGGCATTCAGTTTTGGGTTTTTTTTTCTTGAGGAGAGTTCAGGCGCCTCCCCCAGCAATGGGATTTATGTGTTGATGTGTTTCTTTGTGCTCCTGAGAGTGAACATCAGGCTCTTTGATCAGAGCATGAAAGGCAAATCTGTGTGTTTAGGAGCGTGTCATCCCTCCTGCTCTCTGCTGCTCTGAGGAAACCTGGGATCAAAGGAGCTCTTTAGCTGCTCCCAGCTGTGTTGGAGCTGCACATCTGACTGAACAAATTGGAGTTTTTACCTCCCTGGTTTTGGTGCTGGAAAGCAGAGTGATTTTTTTAAAAATTTACTTATTTTATTCATTTCTTTAGGTGTAGCAGCAATACTAATAATCGTGACTCTGCAGAGCAGGGAGACTCCCAATATTTGGGGTCTTCCCTCCTTCTGTTGCCTTGGAGGTGTTGGTTGGGGTTTCCCTCTGCTCCCTGGAGGGTTTTGTTTTAGCTTTGCATTGGCACAGAGGAGTTTCCTCACTGCTGAGCTGCCCCACTGGTCACCTGCCAAAGTTTGAAAGGGGGAAATGAAGAGAAATTCCCTCTTCCCGAAGCCCAGGGAGAGCTAAACACAGCCTGGAAGCTCTGAGAGGTGAACTCAGTGATGTGTCAAAGGCAAAGCCCCGTCCAGGGGTTTCCACTCTCCCTTGGTGTCCGTAGGGGTGTCAGTCAGTCCCTCCCCACCACGGAGGGAGACGCCAGAGCCTGGGAATTGTTGTCACTCTGTGCCTGTGTCCTCTTGCAGCACCGCAGCCATGGCCACGGACTGGCTCGGGAGCATCGTGTCCATCAACTGTGGGGAGAGTTTGGGGGTGTACCAGGGCAGGGTGTCAGCTGTGGACCAGGTCAGCCAGACCATCTCCCTCACACGGCCCTTCCACAACGGGGTCAAATGCCTCGTGCCAGAGGTCACCTTCAGGTCAGTGCCCGTGTTTTGTTCCCTGCAAAGGGATTTGTGGAACCCTTTTCCCTAAAAAATGACCTCTTCGCCCTGAGTCTCCTTCCTGGTGTTGGTGTGCAGGAGATCCCTAAGCTTTGTGTGTGTGTTTATATTTATATATTGTTTTGTGTACATATATTCTGTTGGGGTTTGGGTAACTGAGGGGCTGCCAGACTTTTTTCAAGCTCTCCCCTCAGCCCTTTTTTCCCCACCAGTTCCTGGTTTAGGCGTGTTTAAAACACATAAATAAGAATCACTCATCACTGGACATTTTCCTGTTGCCTGGAGGGTTTTAGTTAAGGCTCTGAGTCACTGGCTTTTCAATGAAATTAATTCCACAAAGTCAACACTCCTAATTATTTTAATTTATTTTTTTCCTTGGGTTTTGAAGAGAGAAAGACAACAATTCCATCCTTCTCTACTTTTATGTCCCACTTGCACAAATACCGAGTGAAAATTAGAAAAGCCCAATTTCTGCTGTGTTTCTTGCACTGGGTGCAAGTGGAGTTCTTTATAATCACCCCTTTGTTTCCTTTTGGCTCGTGCCCAGCCCTGGATCAGCTTTCCCAATCCCTTTTTCTGTGGAAATGGGAAGGACCATCTTGATCTGAGCGTGAACTGTGCTAATCTCAGAGCAGCATTCTGCAGAAATGGATTCAAAGCCATAGTAATCTCAAGGCTGAGGGTAATTAACCACCTAGAAACTCTAAATTAATGCAGGTTTTTGCCAAGATCCGGGCCAGTTGCTTCCATTTCTTGCTCGGCTGATTCCTGTGTGGGCTGGGAACAAACCTTTCAGGTGCAGTGTGGAAAGACTGAATCACAGAATCAGTAAGGTTGGAAAAGGCCATGGAGATCATCAAGTCCAACCTATCACCTGTTACAAAAAGGTTGGGTGCTGAAGTGATTATTTCTGATTTTCCTTTGGGGGGGGTGTGGAAATAACCCTTTCACTCCCTCCTTCCTCTTGACAACACCGTCAGAACCATCCCAGAATCAGGAAGGTTGAGAAGCCCACAGAGATCATCGAGTCCAACCCACCCCATCCATCCCACCAATAACACACCCCACCCTAACAGTTCTCCTTGAGGAGGCTTTTTTCTTTTTGCTGAAATCCTGTTTTTCTCGTGGTGCTTTCAGGGCAGGTGACATCACAGAGCTGAAGATCCTGGAGATCCCGGGGGCCGAGGAGAGCCGGGCGGACACGGGCATCCCTGGGGTCGGCTGCCAGGTGGGCCCCAGCCAGAACGGGGCTGGCAGGGGGCTCAGGAAGGCCCTGGCCAGCAGTGCCCCCCAGAGCATCCCCAGGAGGGCGGATGGCAGGAGCCAGGACATGGCTGTGTCCCCACAGCAGCAGTGCTCCAAGAGTTACATGGACAGGCACATGGAAACCCTCTCGCAGTCCAAAGGCTTCCGGCGCAGGCACAACTCCTGTGAGTGTTCTCTTCCATCACAGACATTCCCTGTGTGTCAGCCTGAAATAAAATGTGTACCCAGAAAATGTCTGATGCCAGTTCAAAGCTTTCCTCCTTCTGAAAATTACCCAGGCTCTGCTTTTCCTCTGAAAGGAGCTGGAAACAAACTGCAGTGTTATCAAACTTTTCTGTTTAAAGTCTGTTTATACCCGTAACATCCCCCTGTGCATAATTACAAATTACAGCCCCAGAATTACAAATGGGGTTTTTGCTGTGTCGTTACATCATCCTCACTCATTTGTATTTTTGTATTTTTAAGAGACAGTCTCAGCATCCTGAATCAAACATCCCTTAGTTTTTGTTTCTGTTGATAAAATCTTCAAAACTGGGCTAAAACTGGCTTTTATTTTTTTTCTCAAAGCCCCCTGAGCTATCCTTCCCAGATCTTCATCATCCAATTATTGAAATGTCAGGATATATCCAGCATATTTCCGTGACTTAATTATTGAAACATCAGTGTGTACCCACCTTATTTCCGTGATTTCATTTTCCCCTTCCCCTTGCATGTAGGAAAGAAACAAAGCCAAGGTGGGTCAGGCCAGTTAAAGAGGTCAGAGGCTGTACTTTTGTGGAGAAATTCCCTGGCCTCTGAAAGTCTTTCTCCCCAGCCAACAGCTGGATTATGTTCAGCCCTTCCAGGGTGTGTGGTGGATGTGGGGTGAGCAGAGAAGTAACTTGTCTTGGGTTTCCATATTTTGGGGTTTTTTTATTTCATGGGAAGCGAGGACTCTGCAAAGCCTTGAAAATTTGGATTGTCTCAAACTCATTTGTATAAATTCCTTTCAGGGGTAATTATTTTAACAAGAAATACTTCAGCAGAGCCTGCAGTTTTGGCTTGATAACTTACCCCATCTGTTGGACACTGTTGGGGATTCCTGTATTTCAAGGCCACGCAGGAATTGGCCTGAAATATTTTCTAGGAATTGGCAAATTTAATGCTAGGAATGACAACCAGGTTGATCTCGCCTCCCCATTTACATCAGTCTTTGACCTCCAGCCGTAAGGAGGAGACTTTCCTCACTGTCACTCCAGAGGATTTGGGCTTTCCCAATGATTTGGGGTTGGAAAGAAGTACTTCAGCATCACCTTGTGATGAATGAGTAGAGCAGTGGAACAGGAGTGAGGGAATGGACTGTGGATCACTCAGGAATGACAGCAAGGGTGAGGAAAGAGTTACTTTGCATTCAGGGTTTGAAGGTGATTAATCAAAGATGATTAGTGTTCAATAAAACACAGTAGTTTCTGAAACTGAGGGGGAATTCCAAAGAAGGTCTTGGACCACACACCCCTGGCTCAAAACTCCCACATCACAGTTACCTTACGTGACACTGTCTGGGACTTAACTAAGACATAGAGAAACTCTTCTGCCCCTGTACTGAGGCTTGTTTTTCTGACCCTTTCCCCCAGAGTCCCTTTCCTGCTGCTCTTGCTCTTTCTGGGCTGGGTGTCCCTTGTGAGGAGCAGGTGTTGGGGCTATAGCCATGAGCTCCCTCCTCTCACAAAAATCGGCCGAGAAAGTGGCTTTTCCCACCCGTGACCCTCTTCCCACTTGGTTTTCTCTTGGCTCAGGGTCATCCAGCAGCCGCCACCCCAACCAGGTGACCCCAAAGAAGAGCGGGCTGAAGAACGGGCAGATGAAGAGCAAGGACGACGAGTGCTTCGGGGACGACATCGATGAGATCCCAGACACTGATTTCGACTTCGAGGGCAACCTGGCCCTTTTCGACAAGGCAGCTGTGTTTGAGGAGATTGAAACTTATGAAAGGAGGAGCGGCACTCGCTCCAGGGGCACCCCCAGCGAGAAACCGGCGCGGTATCGGCACGACGAGAACATCCTGGAGTCGGAGCCCATCGTCTACAGGAGGATTGTGGTTCCCCAGAATGCCAACAAGGAGTTCTGCACGGGTATGGCACCTCCCACGCTGCTGCTTTCCTGGGGGGAGGAAAAAAACTCCACTTGTGGTGGGGGTTTTTCTCCAAGGGGTGTTTGTCAGCTCAGTGCAAGGGCAGTGTGTGAGGTTATGTTTGTGTATGTACCTACAGCCTTGGTTTGCAGTATTTTGGAGGTAGGGCAGCATGGTAAGTGTGTTTGTACTGGTGGTTGGAGGGCAGGAATGGAAGGTGTCTGAGAGGTGTCCAAATCCTGCCTTTGATTCCAGTCCAGCATGAACTGGATTGGTGGCTCTGGAGAGGGACAGAGGGCTGGGCTCACGATTTGTGCTCTCGGGTGACTCTGACACTCCTTGGGTCACAGTTCTGAGTTTCTGCACGGTTTTAAGTACAGGTCAGGAAGCAGTTTAAGCTCTTCCCATCCATAATTCAAGACATTCTTTGTACAAAAGGACATTACAACCCTGTGTGGGCGTTCACTTGGGAGCTGGACTCGATGATCCTTGTGGGTCCCTTTGGACTCAGAATATTCTGTGATTGTGTGAAAGATTGAGCCTTGCAAAGCTCAAAGGAAAGACCTTCTAGGCAGGTTCTTGGGTTGGACTATTCAGGGGAACTAGTTTGGCTCACTGCTGCCAGCTGCTGTGCAGATGTTTGCCTTCAGTTCCTGTTTCTGGTCTTGCTGCCACCAGGTTGTGGATGGAGGAGAAGGAAGTGGGATGGGTCAGTGAGCAGCACTCAGTCAAAATGTAGGGAGTGATTAATCAGCTCCTGATTGGGGGCTCTGGGGAGAGTAAGAATTCTTAGTCCATATTAATCAGAATTTTTGGGGTCGAAACACCAGATAATGGTGATTTCACCAGGAGCCACTTCTGCATGTGAGTGGATTTTACTGTGATGAATCCTTTTACTTTACCCAGACACAAGTACAGCAGAAGTGCTTCATGCCACATTCCCAGTAACTTAAGTCCAGTTGGGATGTCTTGCCTTTGGTTTTTAGCAGCTGCAAAATGTAGGAGTGAAGGAAATTTGCCCTTCCAGGAACATTTCTGCGTCAGAATAAAATCAAATTTCAGATCTTTTTGCAGAGACACAGAACAACTGATATCCTGGGGGGTCTGGGCAGAAGTGGGAGCAGGTCCTGGTTCTGTCATCCTTTCCCTGCGCAGAAACTCCATCTGGGGTGTGGAACATTTCAGGGAAGCCAGCTGATGGATTTGTGATGATTTGCTGGTTTTCAATGTTTAAAAAGTCGTTGGTTTTTTTCCCGTAATGGTTCCTCAGTTTTCCATGCATGTCATTCCTCTTCCTGCCCTTCCATTCTCACGAAGATGATGTCAGGGATCCTCCCAGAAGTGTCCAGCTCAGGGTTTCCAAGGATCCTTAAGGAGAAGTGAAAGAAACACGCAGAGAGACTTTCTCCCACTGCTTTGTCTTTCACAATTTTAAGACTTCCTGAGACAGCAGAGTTCAGTATAAGGCCTTTTTTTTTCTGCTTAATTTAACCTCTTTAAATCTCTGCAAGCTTTCAGCATCTCTCTGTGGCAAGAGGCTGCTCACGTGCTGTGGGAATAAGCATCTCTTAGTTTTGTATGGGATTCCCTATTTATTTTGGGGGGTGTTGTTTTACATTTCCCCCTTGTCAATCCATCTTCCAGCTGGGTTGTTTGAGAGGAGACAGGGCCCCCATGGATGTCTAGTCTGAAACAAAAGCTAAGCCACTGCTGGCAGCCGATGTGAGCAGGGTGGCTGCTGGGGGATTCCAGCAGGAGAATTCCTGGGAGGAAAACCACCATGCAATGAGCAGCAGTCGGTAAATCCAGGGATCAACCCCAAATCCTGTCTGCTGAACTGCCTCATCCTTTCCCTCCACAGCTCTTGGCTGAGGGCAGGGGAAGGAGAAGGGGCTTGTTTTGCTCTTGGCAGGGCTGCCGTGGGAGGGTGGGCCGCCCCCGGGGTCTCTCTGGCCTCATTAGTGTCCCCTATGGAATTCTGGATTTGCTTGGCAGAGGAGCTGGCAGTGCCCCGTGGGCTGCGCTGAGCTGGGCACGTTCACAGCCCCAGGAAGCGCCACAGAAATGTCCCAGTGCTGTGTCTGACTTGCTCTGTGTCCACTGAGGAAGTTTCCTCCTGCTCAGGGAGTGCAGAAGCTCCTGTCAGTGGTTGTAACTCTCCTGCTGTTCCTGGCAGTCACTTGAGTGCTTTCTTTATTTGTTGAGTGCTCCCAGAGCCTGTGTGCCTGGAGTAATGATGGACTGTCCCTTGGAAAAAAAGTGATCCCAGTGTCTTTGTTTAACAGCTGGAAGGAGGATGCTGAGCTGTAAGTGGCTCAGAGGAGCAGCTGCTGAGATGGTCAGTGAGTGCCAAGAGCTACCAAAGCCCTGATCTGGGACGTGTCTGTGGCAGGAATTCTCCCTGCGGAGTTTTTTTTGTGGTTTCCTAAGGGAAGCTCTACTTGCAAAAAGCACTTGTTTGTCACAGGAGAAAGGAGGGCTTTGTCATTTTGTTACCCCAGGCCAATCTGAAAGCTGATTGTGTTAATTGAGCCCTGACCTAGACAGTGATTCTCTGTCTGCTGGGACAGCACAAACACTGATGCTGCAGATTGACAGGGAGTTAATATCCAGCTCTTATCACTGTGGGACAGTCTCTGAATCCCTTTTTTATGCCGTGGAGCTCGGAAATGACCAGGATGGTGCAGAGGCAAACCAGAAGTGCTGGTGTCAGTTCCCCAGGAGACTCGTCTGCAGGGCTCCCAGCCTGAGGATTTATTACTGGGATGAGTTGGTGTGGGGGGGATAAACGCTTCAATCCACTGGGATGCTTTTCTGGCAGCTGATTTTGTGGCTGCCAAGGAGGCAAACCCCATGTGTGTCAGAAGTGAGCAGGGAATGTTCCAACCAGCTGGTGGAGCTTACCAGGTTTTGATCCCTCCACATGGGGATCCCTCCTAAATACACCATTGCTCTTTACTCTTCAGGCTGCTGGTGATCTTTTTATTTACTGGGAAGTGCAACTGTTTTAACAAAAACTGCCTCCCTGCAAAGGCTGGTACTTGCATGAGGTGTGAGCTGCCTTTTTCTGAGCTGTCCAGATGGAGGATTTAAATGTCTGATTGGCTCAGGTCTGTCTCTGTTCCTGTTGTTGGCAGTAAAACAACCTGTGTTGGGGCATGGCTGTTCTTTGGGATGGAGCGTTTCAGCAAAGCCAACACTCTGCAGGATTGCTGGAGCTCAGGGGGCTTTGCAGGGGAGGGTGGAGTGTCCCAGTTCATCACTGGTGGCTGTGCAGGACAGTCTCCAGTGTGACAGTCTCTTGGTCCTCATGTAGGTGAGGTGTTTGTAATTTCCCTGCTTGGCCAAAGCAGCTTCTCCTCTGCTTTACCCTGGTGCTGTAACAGATTCCCTGTTTCCATCTCAGTGTCTCCTCTGGACAATAAATGGGATTTCTTAGACTTGAAGTTGTCAAGTAAAAGCAGGGCTGTGCTCCAAACAAAGGGGACTAAGTGTCATTGCTCCTCTGGGCTCCCCTAACCAGACTTCAGCCTGTCCTTCCTTCACAATGAAGAGATGGTGACAGGAAATCTGAGCAGGCAGAGCTTTCTGTGCCAGGATCAGACCTCGGAACCGAGGCTGGGCATATTCCCTGAAGCTTTTTCTTTGCTGTGCCAGATCCTTCACTGACTTTCCTGCTCCCTGCAGCTTTGAGCTCTCCAGTGTCCAGTGACTGCCTTGTGCATATCCAATGTGTCAGACGTTTCTGGGATCCTTTGAGGAAAGTGCAAATGAAAATTCTCGTTATCCAAGGGCAGGAGAAAACAAAGTGCTCCAGGGGCAAAGTCCCTTTGTCCCTCTGACAGTTTGTTTTTGGTTTTTTTGCTCAGCTGGGGTGAATTGTGCTGTGATGCTGGGAGAGGCTGACACTGGAAGGTCAGCCAGAACTCCCGCGGGATTTGTCGTAATTAAAAATAATGATGATTAATGAAAAAGGAAAAAAAAAATCTAACCCTGAAGGTTGTGGAGAAAAATCGTTTGTGTCTGTGGGGCAAAAGCTGTGTTTTGCTGAGTCTGCAGGTGGGTGGTTCCAGCTTCACAGCCAGCAGAGGACAGCAGGAAAGGCTCTGGAATCTGGGAATTAGTGGGGTTAATTCAGCCTCCAGGAGATCCTAACTCTAGTTCTGGCTGATCCATCCCAGATTTATTTTAGCAGAGAACTAGAATTGGAGAACTGCTGAAATAGTCGGGAGATAAGATGGGGCTGAACACTGAGCATCAACCCTTTCATTTTTCGTCAGCTGAGCATCAACCCTCTCCTTCTTCCCACCACTGCAAGCTTGGGAAGCATTTGGACACCAGAGCAATGATACTCAGGGCTTGTTTGAGGGGAAAAACTTTAATTTCTTTAACTTCTGCAGAGTTAGCTTGGTCCTTCTCCTGCCATAATGTGTTCCCCCCCCCAGTGTGACTCTGCATGTCACCAAACTGTTCAGGTTCTCTCTCCCTTGTGGGGTTTTTTTCCCCCCTCAGGCAGCTGTAAAATACATTTATTTAATATTAAAAGGCCTGAGCTAATTTATTTTATTACCTTCATTAGCAAACAATAAAGATGCCCCGTCCAACCCAAACATAATTAAAGTTGGCAGGGGTTCAGTTTTGTGGCAGTGGTGTTATTGTTTGTGGGTTCACAGTCGCCTCCTTGATTGCTCTGTGCCAGAGTTTATTTAACTCCCCGGGCCTGCTTTTGATGAGCCAGTCTGACTGGTTGGACCTTGCGTGAGGGCAGAGGAGGGAAGTTCTGTTGGCACTTGGTCCTGCTGCTGAGAGGGAGCAATTAGGACAAACTGTCGTGCTAAGTGCTGCCTGCCAGTGACCCCCGGGATTAACCCACTGGGCACTGCGGGCAGCGAGCTGCTGGCAAACGCAGTTCCACTGAGGCTGGTGGCTGAGACAGGGAGGTGGATGGGCACAGGGCAGCTCCCCACCGAACTGGGAAGAGACAGGGCACAGACCATCCCTGCTGTCGTCCTGGTTTGAGGAGTTAGTGTGGGTTGGTGTGGTGCAACAGCAGAGTTTGGGAGCTCGCTGCTTGGGGTTAGCAGGTGATGTCTGGGGAGATCCTGACCTCGGCTTGCTCCTTCCAAACCTTCCCTCAAAGCTGGGAAAATGAGCCCCAAGGAGAGGAGTCGTGGCTGGGAGCTGGGGTTGCGTGACTGGGGCGTGTGAGCGCGGGGCAGGTGCGTGACTGCTGCCAGGGGCTGGCAGTTCCTCCTGCTGCTGACTCCCAGGACTGCTATCAGCACTCTGAGCTCACTGATAACGCTCCTGCCTGCAACGAGAGCCTGGGAGCAGAGGTGGCTCTGTTGGTGCTCAGCATGCAGAGGTCGAGGGCTGGGACACGGCTGGGGCCTCTCTGTCTGCAGAGACCTGGCCAGGAGTGAAGTCCAGAGGGACTCTGTTCCACAGCAGGAGCGCCTCTGATTCGACTCTGAAAACTTCAAACCCTCCCATTTCCTCCGTGGCTGAGGCACCCTGGGAAAACAGGGCACTGCAAAGGATTTCTCACCGTTAAAACACACACCCTTGCTTGTTACAAGTGCTTCTCTCTCGTGTGTTTTGTGTGTGCAGAGGAGCCCAGACCCACAAGCAGCAGTCAGGTTTCCTCCCAGGGCGGATGTGGGTGTGCTGGGGCTGCTCCCCTCTGATCTGCACAGCCTTTCCACCGGGCTCTGCCACATTCCCAGGACACTTTTACTGTGCCCCATGAGCACCCGTGTCACCCCCAGCTCAGAGGGGGAGTGGGAGCTGGGAAATGGAGCAGAGGGAGGGAGTTGATGCTTGGACCTGGTGGTTGGTGCTGTGCCTGAGCTGTGGCAGGTGGTGGTTTGAGTCCTGCACCTTTCTGACTCATTGTACCTCACTCTAGTGCAGCTCATCTGCCTGTCCCTGGGCTCGGCTGTGATTCCTTGTTTGGCGTGGAATGGTGTTAAGAGAAGGAGCTGAGACCTTTCCCTGCTCCAGCTCTGTGGCCATCCCACATGGGAAGGGAATGAATCTGTGCTGCTCCTTAGCTGGGAGATAACGAAGGACACCCAGACCTTGCAGGATACTTCAAGGGAAGGATGGGCATGTTTCTGATTCCACCAAAGAGAGAGAGGGTTGGAGATCAGGATTATTTTGGAGAAAACTTAGGATAAAGAGGCTGATTGCAGTGGCTGAAGATACTCTGGGATATGTTGTTCAGATTGGGTGGTAGGAAGGAATTCCTCCCCTGTGAGGGTGGGCAGGCCCTGGCACAGGTTGCCCAGAGAAGCTGTGGCTGCCCCTGGATCCCTGGGAGTGTCCAAGGCCAGGTTGGAGCAGCCTGAGACAGTGGGAGGTGTCCCTGCCCGTTACAGGGTGGGACTGGATGAACTTTAAGGCCCCTTTCAACCCAAACCATTCCATGATTCTTTGGTGTCTGGCTGGGTGGTGCAGCTGTTCCTCCCCTGTTCCTTAGGTTTTGCATTCTCTTTCCATAAATCCTCAGTAATTCTTTGCAGTTTCCTCGCATTCCACTGTTCAATAACCACCCAAACCTTCCTGGGTGGGCAGGAATCCTCCGTGTTTGCTTCCAGCAGAGTTCACAGAGTCTGTTGTGGGGTTTGTTTGTGTGGAGTCAGTGCCAGCTTGGGCTGCCTGGAGCAGGGAATTGTGAGGACTCCTATCCCAAACAGTCCCTCAGGTGTGTTCTCCTCCTCCCTGCTGCTGTGGGAGGGAGTGGGAAGGATGTACCCCTGCCTCCTCCAGGTGCTGATCTCAGCTCTTGACAAAACCTCTCCTGTTTTTCCCTCTCCACGCCCTGGAGCATTTCCTGGCTGTCAGACACTCCTGGGAAGTGTTTTCCTGCTGAGTTTGTTCTTTGATCATTTCCCTGCTGCTTCAGCGTGTTGTGATCTAGCCCTTGTGGCACAGGAATGGGATTTTGGGGGCCAGTGTCAGGAAGCAAAGCACATCCAAGTTTTTTTTGATGGGAAATGTGGTTCACAGCTTCTCTCCTGACTTTCACAACGCTCAGGAACGCTTTGTGTGGATTAAGCCACTGGGGGCCATGGGGAAAAAATGTAATATTCCATCTGCAAGTCCCAAAGGACTTCTCAGTCCGTGTGTTGCTAAAATTGCCTGGTAAATTTTGGTGGAAGCCTGTTAATTTTTGAGCTCAGCTGTGTTCGCCTGTCTCTGCCTCGCTGGGAGTCATGATGGTCTTGGAGAGAACGTGGAACCCTGGGGGAAGCAGCCCCTTGGTGACAGCTGATGAGCCTTTTCCCTGCTGTTCCCTCTGATTGTCCCCTTCCTGTGTGATCCCCAGACTCGGGGCTGGTGGTGCCCAGCGTGTCCTACGAGCTGCACAAGAAGCTGCTGTCGGTGGCGGAGAGGCACGGGCTGACCCTGGAGAGGAGGCTGGAGATGACGGGAGTGTGTGCCAGCCAGATGGCCCTCAGCCTCCTGGGGGGACCCAACAGGTAAAGGCTCCTCCACTGAACCCTCACAGCTTCTCTCTGACCTCCCCTGAAGGACCTTTTGGGCTCCTGCATCCCACAAGTGTCTCTTGACTGGAAAGACAAAGGCTGAGGTTTTCCTCTGCCCTTCCTGGCAGTTACAGGAAGCTGAGCTTTGCACGGCTGGTGAGGCTTGCTAGGCCACTGCAGAATATCTAATGAGCTTCATTTAAAGGAAATCAGGTTTATTTTTGGCCTCAGGAACAATGAAAAAAAACCCCTTTGAACCAGCAAAGTGTTCCCTTGCCCTCCCAAGCATCTCAACAGGCAAAAAGCCCCACCCCAGCTCTCTGCCCTGCTGAGGTGCCTCTGCCTCATACATATGCAAAACACTCCAAGAATATTCACGTCATCATGATGTAACAAATCTACCTTGTTTCACAGTCCTTTGGTCCCTGATTTGACTAAAACTCTGTTCTGTTTATAACTCTGAGCTTGAAAACTAGAACTTTTGCCTTTAACGTTGAGCCTTAAATTTCAGGCCTGGCAAACGCCTTTGACACCTCCTGATCCTTCCAAACCCAAATCTTCCAGCTGTTTCACTAAAATCTCTACATTTCTAAGCCTCCAAATTATCTCCCTAAAATCTGTGAGTTTCTCACCCCTCAAATCCAGCTCCTGCTTTGTGCACATAAATAAACCTTTTTGTTGTTCCCACGCGTTTAACGGTGTCAGTAAAACCAGAACGTGAAAACACCAGCTTTAATTCAGTTTTTTCTTTTTTTTTTAAATTTAATCTAGCAGATCTTTAATGTGAGGGCTCTGCAGCTCCCCTGAGCACACCCTGCTCTCGTGGTGGGCTGTTTGCAGCAGCTCAGAAGGGCACTCGCTGTGTTTTGCATGAGCACACGAGCTCGAGGGGTGAGCACTTCCTGCACTTCCGTGGCTGTTGATGTGGGCAGAACTTGCACCTGTATTTTGATGTTGTTGATTGCTGCTCCAAATTATTTGCTCTTGATGTGAGAGTTAACCCCTAAACCTCCGTCTGTTTGTTCAGCAGGACTTTCCAAGGGCCTGGTGGTTGGATGTAGGGCAGTGAGTGATGACAGGCAGGCAGGACCGACCTGTCTGAAAACCAGGCATTCCAGCTGAAATTCCTGCTGTGAGCCCTCATGGCTTCCAGGCCAATTTGCCTTTATTGTGCAGCTGATGAGATTTAGGGAATAGAAGTAATTTGAATTATTATTTTTTATTTGTGGCTCTTCTGGTGGGAAAACTCACCCCATGTTTTTAAGGCTGGAGAGTCAAGCTTTCTGCTGCAGTCAGTCCTTGGGACTTTGTGCTCTCAGCTGCAGGTGCACGGAAGTCATGAAGGGAATGACAAAAGGCTGCCAGTATCTGAAGGGCTCTGCATGAAAGACTCTTCATCAGGCACTGACATTTAGGTTAGATATAGGGAAGGAATCCTTCCCTGAGAGAGAGGTAAGGCCCTGGCACAGGGTGCCCAGAGCAGCTGTGGCTGCCCCTGGATCCCTGGCAGTGTCCAAGGCCAGGTTGGAGCACCTGGGACAGTGGGAGTTGTCCCTGCCCGTGGCAGGGGGTGGAACAAGACGATCCTAAAGGCCCCTTCCCCAAACCTGCCCGTGATTCTCTGAACCTGCACACGGAGCAGCTCTGCTGCCAGCGCCACACAGGGATGTGGGTTCCTCCTTCAGGGCGAAGGAACATTTGCAAAACACCTGGCAGTTTGCATTTTGCTGATTGTTTGGGTTTTTTTTTTTTCCCCTCACGAGACTCTTGGGTTTGCTCACAGCCCCCCGTGTGTGTTTGTGTGTTCCAGGCTGAACCCCAAGAACGTGCACCAGCGGCCCACGGTGGCGCTGCTCTGCGGCCCCCACGTCAAGGGGGCTCAGGGCATCAGCTGCGGGCGGCACCTCTCCAACCACGACGTCCACGTCATCCTCTTCCTCCCCAACTTCGTCAAGATGCTGGAATCCATCACCAACGAGCTCAACCTCTTCAGCAAGACACAAGGCCAGCAGGTGTCCAGCGTCAAAGGTAAGCGGGGGAGGGGAGCCTGGCACCATCTAGTGGCACTGCCACGGCTAAGTGGCTGCCAGGGGACAGCGGGCACCCACAGCTGCGACAGCGGAGCGGTTGTGGCTGGGACAGACACGGAAAAGAGGCCGTATGGATCCGAGTGGGAGCAGCTGTTCCTGTGGGATAAGGGCCTGCCTTGTTCAGCGCCTCGGAGCTGGGAGGGAATGTTCATCCAGCTGCTGCTGCAGAGCAGGAGGCAGCTCTGCTGAGCCGTCCCAGCAGCTGTCAGAATTCCCATCTCGCTGTTCCTTGGAGTAAACGGAGCTCCTGTCAGTGCCAGCTTCTCACCAGTCCTTCTTTCCAGTTAAACTGCTTGGGAGAAACAAATCTGGCAGTCAGGGCCATGCTGTGCTGACAGAGCTACTTGTCTGTTACACAACATTATAAAGGATTTGAACAGCTTGTCCAGAGAGGCTGCGGCTGCCCCATCCCGGGAAGTGTCCAAGGCCAGGTTGGATGGGGGCTTGGAGCCACCTGGGATAGGGGCAGGGGGTGTGGAACCGGATGAACTTTAAGGTCCCTTCCAACCCAAACCATTCCATGATTTTGCACCAAGGATTCTGTGGTCTGTCAGGTGGAGGGGCTGCAGGTGGAGGGGCTGCAGGTGGGGGCCTGCGGGAGGCCGAGGGGGGGGCTGCAGGAGGCGGGGGGGGGATGCAGCAGATGTGGCAAGGAGCAGGTGAGTGCAGAGAGCTGCAGAGCTGGGCAGGATGGGCAGCAGTGCAGCACATGAGCTGCCTTTCCGTGGCAGAGGTAGTTGGTATGTTCCAGAAAAGCAGCTTTATTTTCAGCTTGTGGAATGGAAAATGGTGCTTTTATGGTGGAAGGAGAGCACCACCACTGCCCTGGGCTGTCTGAGCCGGGGAGCTCAGCAGCGCTGGGGCTGCTCCTGTGCTGCCTGCTCCATGTGGTTTTGTACTTGTGGATGTTCCCCAGGGGGCTAAAGAGCTGTTAAATATTGATGTTGGTCTTTTTTGAAGAAGGATGATGACAACAGCAGGTAAGGCCAGACTGGGGGCAAACCTGGAACTGTGCTGGCAATGCAAAGAGGGGACACCCCAGTGAGGCTGAGTTGGTGCCCCCAGCCCCTTCCCAGCCCTCAGCGCTGTTTGTGTTTCTTCCAGACCTCCCAGACACCCCCGTTGACCTGGTGATCAACTGCCTGGATTGTCACGAAAATGCCTTTCTGAGGGATCAGCCTTGGTACAAAGCAGTTGTGGACTGGGCCAACCAAAACCGGGCCCCCGTGTTGAGCATAGACCCCCCCATCAGCGAGATGGAGCTGGGCATCGACGCCAAGTGGTCGCTGGCCCTGGGCCTGCCCCTGCCCCTGGGCGAGCGCGCGGGCCGCGTGTACCTCTGTGACATTGGCATTCCCCAGAAGGTCTTTCAGGAGGTGGGAATAAACTACCACTCGCCCTTCGGCTGCAAATTCGTCATCCCCCTGCACTCCACTTAGAGCCCTGGGAAGGGAGAGGAGAGGGGAGAGGAGGAGCTCGTGGATGAATAAGCTGTCCAGTGGATCCTGGCTGGTCAAAAAAAAAAACTTCGTGTGACGCCTTAAGGATGTGAAGTTCTGGGGGGTTTGACCCTTCCAGGAGAAACATTGTGTATTTAAAAAAGAAAAAGTGGAATAATCATAAAATGAAACTAAAAAAAAAGAGAGAAAAGAGAGGAGGAAGAGGAGGATGTTCCTGCGAAACCGTTTTCATTCTCTTGTGCCATAAGAGGAAGGAATGTGCAGGAAGGTGCTGTCTGTCCCTGGCAAAGGTGGCTGCTGTTGCCCAGGCCCGGCCAGGGATGTGATACAAGTGAGGGTGGTTTGGAGCTTTGAGTTGTGTTCCTGGTCCTTCTGCTCTGGATATTCCCAATATTCCCAGCAAGGACGTCCTGTGACGAACAGTACCCTTTGATTGTGTAGAAATCCCTTGTGTTGAGGGAGAATCTGTCCTGGTTCCCGTGTTCTTTTTGACTCCTCCCTCCCCTGTTTTGTGTTGTGGAAGGCACTTGTAGCTTCCTCTCCCTCTTTCCCTCCTTCTCCAGGCCCTCCTGGAGATCATTCCCTCTTTGGAAAGCTTGTGTCAGGAGCCCGAGGCTCCCGGATCACACTGCTGTCCTCAGCCAGGCCTTACTGCTTATTTCCTGTTGGTTTTCCTTTGGTCCTTGGTGGGTGCAGTGCCCAGGACACTTGTGGGATCCCTTTATTCTTTCTCCTTCCTGGTGCAGCTGAGTGGCTGCAGCAGGGACAGGAGGGGGCAGCAGGGCACTGTTGGGTGGTGGATGGGGCAGGTGATGCTTTGGGTGAGTTCCCCCTGCACTTCCAGTATCCCTCCTGCGTTCACTGGGGTTTGGGAAGTCGCTCATGGATCCCTTGGGGATCAAAGGCTCTGTCTGGAGTGGGTTTGTGGGTGCTGGGAGCCAGCCTGAGGAGGGACTGGTGTCCTGTTTGCTGGCAGGAGGTGGCACGGTGAGGGGGGCAGGGCAGGGGGGTTCTAGGCTGCGTTTCCTTAGGGAATCTGCTTTGGTGCTGCACTGCTGGGAAGCGCTGGGTTATCATTCCCTGTGTTTGCTCTGCTGGCCCACTGGAGCCTTGGTGCAGTGCTTGGAGCAGGGATCACCTCAGGAATCCGTCCTGTGCCCCCTGGGAATGCAGAAGGAGCTGGTGCCCTGAGCTCTGCTGCTCTTCTCACACCTTACACAGCCCCGGGGCTCCTGCAAGTGCCTGAACCTGGCACAGCCCCTGCCCTGGCATCTGGGGGAGCTTCACACCCTCAGACAGCACCTTTGTCCCTTTGGAGCCCGGAGCACAGGGACTGGCCAGTCCCAGCCCTGCACTCAGCCTTCCTCTGCTTGGAGCAAAGGCCAGGGGCATCCAAGGAAGAGGCAAGAGCTTGTCCTAATTGGAAATAGGCAATTAACGGCTGTAGCCTGGAAGTGACAGGCAGGAGGCTCCCCCTGCACCTCCCCGAATCTACCTCAGCAGGAGCAGGGGCTGTGCCCCGGCTGCCCGGAGCCCTGGTTCCCCTCAGCTGCTCCGGGAGGGGCCGCGATCGGGGCTGGCTCTGCCCTCCCGCATCTGTAGTGGCATTCACCAAGCTGTGCTTGTGACGGGGACAGGGCACGGCGTGGTGCCGATGTACAACACAAACACGAGGTTTCCCTCTGCCTTTCTTGGGTTTTTTGTTGGGGGTTTTTTTGGCTGTTTCTGCTTCCTCGGATCTCCCTCCGGGAGCAGCAGTGGGTTAACGAGGTTGTTGCCATTGTCAGTGTTAGTGTTAGTCTCCTTATTTTCACTCTCTTTGCTCCAGACACTTAATGGTTTGATTTCTGCAGGTTTTTCTTGCCCTTTGTGGTCAATCCGTTTCTGGGTTTGGCTCGTAGACACGGAGCAGTAACAAGGCAGGAATATCCCAGGGTTCTGTTCCACCACCTCTGAGCCAGGGAGGAGTGCAGGGATTGAGTTCTGGGAAGCACCGAGGCCCTGGGTGCAGCCAGCCTTGCAACGGGTTCCCCGAGGTTAAGCAAAAAATAAAAATATGATGAAGAGTGTTGCACACGAGGAGGGTACAGACCGGGGGGGGGGGGCAGGGTTCAGGCAGCTCTGGGCTGTGGCACATGGATTTGGGTGTTTGCCTGTCCTTCCCCTCAGCTCTAAGTGTTCCCTGAGGACGTACAGGCTTCCCACACCTGAACTGCTGCTTGTGTGAGGTGTGAGCTCTTGGGAGACCCAGAAAGTGGCCTGGGTCCCTTCTCCTCCCCCAGCCCCCACTACACCAGACTGAATTCAGAGAACGGAACAGGTTTTTTAGCTGTGTCTGGGATAGTTTCTCTTCCCAACCTGCGGCACCATCATAGGAACTGCCCGGGAATGCTGCTCTTGATGTTCCATTTGTGACCTGATGTTTGTAATGACCAATTCCTGCCACTACGGGGGAGGCCCTGAAATAAAGTGCAACTATTCATGTGTGCTATTGTGTGCAGCTATTTATTTGTCTGCTCTGCTTCTGGAACCTTCCCTCCTGCCAGGGCAGAGACCAGGGCGAGTTCAGTTCCTTTTTCACCCTTTTTTGGGGAGCACTACACCCCTCCTCCATCTGCCTACCAGGGAAGTATGAAACAATAAGAAACACTTTATTTTAACTTTACAACATATAAATAGACAAATCTGTGCTTTCTGATATAGCTTCCCTTCCACAGGGTCCGTGTGGCAGTGCCCCAGCCCCACCCAGGATCCATCCGGATGGATCCCGGCCGTCATCTGCTCAGGTCCCGGCTGGCGCCTCTCCCGCACAGCATCCGCTCCTCTGCAGAGAGCCCGGCAAAGAAAGGGTGCAGGAGAGCTTCCGAGAACGTGATCCGCCGGGAGGGGTCGAATTCCAGCATCCTCCTCATCAGGTCGAAGAGCTGGGCGTGCTCCAGCGAGTCGTGCAGCATGTATGTCTGCGAGGGAGGGGGGCTCAGCACCCATCCTGCCCCGGCCACAAAACCAGCAGGGACCAAGGGAAGTCCCCAGCCCTGATCCAGGAGAGGGAGCAGCACCTACCCGCAGGGGTTTGCAGTTCTCCTGCACGTATCTCCCATCAGACGTGTTCTCATCCCACACCAGGTTGCCGTTGTGGAAGTATTTTTGCTTGCTGCAGAGGGAAGGTGATGGTCAGGATGGCTCCCGTGGTTATTATTCCCGGGTGTTGTCCTGAGCCCCAAGCAGGGGCCTGGGCTGAGGTCAGGGAAGGATTCTTACCGAGTTTTGTGCACCATGTGAGATGGAAGTGGCCCAAGGATTTTTTCCATCATGACAAGATGCTCACGATTCTCATGGGTCTGCACAGGAACAGAGCAAGGGTTGGTTAACTCAGATGACACAAGAAGGACAGGGAGGAAGGGAATCCTCCATCAGGAATCCCACAGGCCCTTTCCATCTTTTCCTCTCCTCATTTTCCCTTTCTTCTGGAAACAGAAATTCCCTGAACCCAGAAGTGATGCAAACCCTGTCCCTCCAGCAAGGCACGAGTCCTCAAAGCATCAGTTTTCTCCTGGGCTCATTTTTATACTCAGCTCATGACTTTTAGAGTCTGAATATTCTGTGATATCTGCATTTCCCTCCCTCTGACCCAAGTCTGAGCCCTTCTGGGCACTGAGGGTTCTCAGGGAACAAGAATCCTACCTGGAAGAGCGTGAAGCCCCGGTAGTACTCGAACAGAATGCAGCCAGTGCTCCAGACATCACAGGGCTGTGCCCAGCCCAGCTCTGCAAAGAAAACCAAGTCAAACCCCGCCAGCTTTGTACCAGCTCCCCCTTGCACCCACACACACCCACCCAAGCACAGGAGGGCTGTTCCTTCCACCCTGCCCAGCCCCGAGACTCCCCAGAGCCCGTCAGTTCTCACCCAGGATCACTTCTGGGGGCCGGTAGTGGCGGGTGGCCACGATGGTGGTGTGGTGCTCGTGGTCGAAGGTGGCGCTGCCAAAGTCTGCCACGCGGATGCTCGTGTTGCGGATGGACTTCTCCTCACAGCTCTGCGGGCAGGACAGAAGTCAGGACCAGGCTGTGAGAGAGGAACCCTCTGCCCCCCCACCTGCACCCCACTCAGAGGGATCCTGACTGGGAAACCCTGAGCTCTGTGAGGAAAACCCCGGAACATTCCAGGGACTGGAGCCACTGAGGCAGCGTTAAGGCTTTTAGAAGATGTGGGAAGAAAGAAGAGGCCTGCCTTGCAGTTTGTTCCCACTAAAGAGGCTTTTAAGGCCTGTACAGAGCAGGGAAGATCCAATTTCCAGAGGGAGGCAAAGGGAGGCTATTCCTGACCTATTCCCTGCTCCTTCAGACACAACCCACCTTATTCTCATTGTACAGAGTGTCAAAATCCGAGTTGACAAACAAGATGTTTTCTGGCTTGAGGTCAGTGTGAGTCAGCTGGTTGTCGTGTAGAACTGCACAGGGGGAAGGGGACAGGGAGAAAAAGGTCTGTAAGAACCAGGGAGAAGCCCCTGCCCAGCTCCTCCTGAGCTCCCTCCCCGCCCGGCTGGGGGAGCCAGGCTGGCCCTGGGGCACCTACATCTCAGGGCGTGGCAGAGCTGGTAGGCCATGTGCCGGATCTGGGGGAGAGGGTAGGGCTGGAAGTTGTTCTCCTTCAGAAACTCGAAGGTGTTCTTGCCCAGGAGCTCAAAGGCAATGCACATGTGGCCGTGGAAGTTGAACCAGTCTGACATCAGGACGCACAAGCTGTGCAGGGAGAGAGAAAGACAAGGATTAACCATCCTCCAGGGATCCACATCCTCCCTGTTCCTCCCCGCCCCTAGAGAAGCAGGTGATGAGCAAAGCTCTGAGCCAGCTCACATTTAGGGAGAGCTCCCCAATTCCTGGGGGACAGGGCAGCCAAGGACTGAGAGCAGCTCCCCTCACTGCAGGAGGCACATCCTCAGCCCCATCTTTCTTTGCACGTGTTGTGTGCAAGGACGTGGTACTGACCAGCCAGGAGTCTCGGAGGAACTTACAATTTGTTCTCCTTGTCCTTCTCTTTGATTTTTTTCAGGACATTGATTTCCAGCCTGGCTGCTTCTCGGTATTTCCCCACGTTTTTGATGATTTTCAGTGCCACCTGTGATTTGCCTCTGTAAGGGAAGAGACACAAGGATGGAAGGGGAGGAAAAACCCACATGTCCTCAGCACACAGGGCACACCCCAGGGACTCCAGTCACGTTTTCATGCGTCATTTCTCCTAACAAAGATGGATGCTGCTTGGGCTGTCGTTAATTTGAAGGGAAAGGTTGTTGCTGGGTGACACTTCAGAGGGACACTGCTGACATGGCAGTCCCTGACGTCACCCTGACTGCAGCTCCAGCCGTGCCAGGGATTCCCAAGGAGGCAGGAGAGCCCAGCAGCTCCTGCAACCAGCTGACCCCGTGGCTCAGAGCCACACGGGGGTCAAATGTAATCACAGAGGAGGTTAAAAAATATAACAGGAGTGCCCTGGCAGATTAAGGGGTCACTGGGCCCACCTCTCAGCTGGAGCTCACTGCGGCAGAACGGCCCTCAACAGCTGGAGCTGTGCTGGGTGGGGGGTGGCTCGGGATGTAGGAAAAGGTGCTTCCCCCGGAAGGTGGTTGGGCACAGCCTGACACAGCCCAGCGAGCATTTAGACAGGCACAGGATTGCTGGGGTGTGCTGTGCAGGGCCAGGAGCTGCACTTGGATGATCCGTGTGGCTCCCTTCCAGCCCAGGATATTCCAGGATTCTGTCCTACGAGCCTGTGCCACTGAACAACCTCCTCTGCCTCCCTTAACAGAGCAGCCTGCAAACTCAGGGGGCCGAGGTAAGAGCCCTTCCACTTGCTCCAAGAAACAATTTGTGCCGTAGCACCACGTGGAATGGGACACGTTTGGTGCTGTGGAGCCCCAGTGAAACTGCCACACTGGATTCCCAAGGGACAGACGAGGGAGGGGAGGGACAGGTGCCCACCTGGCATGGTCCACGCACTCCACCACTTTGCCAAACGTGCCTTCGCCAAGGCTGCCGACAATTTCATCTAGGAGAGAAAACAAGGGCGGGTGTGAACCTGGGGGGCTTGGCCAGAGCAGAGCTCCTGCAACTTCACAGCAGTAAAACATCAAAAGCAAATGAAAAAAAGTAAATGTCTCTCACTGCTACACTCTTTTTAAAACTCAAGTGTCTATGGTCTGCCTCAGGCAAGTTACTGGTCAGTAAACAAAACACTAGAGACCCCTCCAGTACAATACGAGAGATCTGGTCTAACAGGGGGGTAAAAGTAGAGAGGTAAAGTTTTACGAAAGGTGGCTGTACATCGCTCTTGGAGCCAATCGCCGATCCTGCACACCAGGTGACCTTCCTTGTCATCTTCCACGCTCCTGCTGCGCTTACTGCTCTGTTGGCTTCTCTGTACACACCGCCCCCCGAGACGGCATTTTGTGTTGTCATTCAAAGGTGGAGAGACGACGGGGCGCCGGTTGGTTGGATTTTCCAGATCCCAGCATTTCATAAGGCACACAGCATATATAACGATAGGGATATTGCAAGGGACACGTCAAGACACAAAACTAACTTCAAAACAGAAAAGTCATCAACAGCTACAGGTACGTAAAGAAAAACTCGCTCGTTTAGCTGCGGCCCCTGGTGCCGGTGCCGCCTCTCTCAGGCAGGGAAGTGCCCCCCTCGTCCGGGAAGGGAAGCAGCAGCTGGGAAGCTCCAGGGGGAAGGTGGCTTGGCTGGCACCACCACACCCCACAGAGGATGCTGCCAGAGGCACGAGGAGAAGGATGGCTTTGCCAGAAGAACGGCATTTCTTCACTGGCAAGCGGGACAGGCTGTCCAGTAGAAGCCAGAGTAGCAGTTTTCCCTCCGTGTGTCCTGCTCTTTGTACCTCGGTTAATCCACCTCCAGCTGGGACTCAGCCCTTCCCATCCTCACAGAGCCAACTACCACAGCCACCCTAACTCCACGCGCCCCCCTGGCTGCACACAGGCCTGGTGGGGCACATCAGCCTTGGGGCACCCTTGTAACACTGGGAGAAACTTTGGGACCAGGACAGGTCAATCAGTCCCCACAGAACACTCCAGGCAAGGCCCGAGGTCATGGTCACCCCCTGCTACTGCAAGCTTCTACTGGAAAACCAGCTGAACATTCCTGCAAGGACCCAGGCGGGGTCCGTGAGAAGAGCTGCCCTAATTCCTCATCATTCTTGCCAGCCTTAGAAGGAGTTACAATCTCGACAGCCAAAGGAAGGAACAGAAACCTCAATGTTTTTGCACGCCCGAGCTTCTAGAGGGCTTCTCTTCTGTGCCCCTCATCCCACCCCAGGCTGGTCCAAAACCATGAGCTGGGATCAAATCTTCCCCAAAAAACCAACTGAAATGGAGGAGGAGGTAAGAGAGGACAGTTGGCACAACTGTGAGGCTTCAAAGGACTGAGGTGACGCCAGCCCAAACCCGCACAGCGTCAGCACCGTGCACACCCGCGCTGCAGCCACTCCATCACAAGCCCTGGCCCTCTCCAAAACTAAGATTAAAAAGTCAACTGGAAGGAAACAAAAAAGAGGAGTTCAGGAGTTCCCAGCCATGCAGATTACCCAACTGCCGGGATCAGACTCGGCCATTACGTTGTGCTGACACTTAAAGTGAGAGGTGGGGAGAGAAGCAGTGAAGTGCTGGGTCTGATGGCTCACAGCACTTCCAGGGCATTCCTGGGAACAGCTCCAAATATTCCCTGATAATTCTCGCAAGGAATGCTACATTTCAGGGGGAAGTCTGCAAAGAAGCTGAAATCCAAGTGGCAACAGCACACGTGGGAGCCTCTCACCGTGTACTGACAGAGGCTCACAACAACCCCGGAGCTGTGGGCTGACGGATCCCACCCGGAAGGGGATCCTGGCACAGAGCCAAAGCAAGGAATGCTGCAGACCAACCCCCCCCATCCCCACGAGAAGCAGCAGCCGTAGGCAGAAGGACAGCCCTGGCCACGGCTGACCCCGAGCACTCGGGATCCCCGGGAGCAGCCAAGGCTCTCCCTCCACAGCCCGGCACGTGGGGGCCACTGGAAGCGCTCCCTGATCCCTTCCAACACGGCTTAGTTCCCTCACGGATTAAGGCTACGGGGGCTGGACTAGCAGAGACCTACGGCTACAAGTGCCTCCTGCTTAACACGACACAGATCTGGGACTTTACACTCCACGAAATGAGAACAGAACACAGAAACAGGATTCGAGGTACTCACCCAGAGCGTTCGGAGCTGGAAGGAGGCAAGAACAATTAAAACCCTGAGCACTCCCGAGCTCGTTCTGGATGCTACTCACCGAGGAGGTGCTGCTACAAGACCTGCTCCTACGTTTCCGGCAGTGGTGCTGGTATCTCCTGGGACGGTGCTGCTCTCTGCCCCTCGATCGCCGCCAGTTCCGCGGCCGCGCCGGGTAATACTCCTCGCCGAAGGACGGGCTCCGCTCTTCGAACCTGTAGGCATCGCTGTCCCGCCGGCACCTCCGGTGGTAAGGCATCCTCTCATGGCTGCGGCACAAACCACAGCGCCGTTACACGCCCGGAACTAAGTCACAGAAAGGATCCAACCCCTGGCCCTGCACAGAAAACCTCCAACAATCCCACCGTGACACTGAGAGCGTTGGCCGAAGGTTCCTGGAGCTCTGGCAGCCTCGGGGCTGTGACCAAACCCTGCGGGATCTGTTTCAGCGCCCAACCACTCTCTGCCCACGATCCGACCTGACTCCCCTGACACAGCTCCCTGTCATCACTCGGACACCGGGGAGGAGAAGTGCTCCTGCTGCCACTCCCTGCGGCAGGAACGTCAAACCCTCTGCTCTGCCTCACATGCTGACCACCACTGAGGAGGTTTGTGAGAGAAAACGGGGTGGCATTCCCACATTTCAGGATGCTGGGGGAAAACAACCCTCAGAGCTCCATCTGAGCTGCCTTCCTCGCTGTGGACTCCCACCCCTGAAGTGTCCAAGGCCAGGTTGTACAGAACTTGGAACAAGCTGGGATAGAGGAAGGTGTCCCTGGCCCATGGCAGGGGGTGGGACTGGATGAACTCCAAGGTCCCTACAACCCAAACCATCCTGGGATTCTGTGATCCCACCTCACCTGAGCCACCTCTGCCACCACACACAAGTGTTTGTCACCATTCCTCCTCCCTCAGGGAGCTCTCTCGTTAGTTCTCACATAAATAAACCCAGCACTGGGGCTCTAGTTGTCACCCCAGGGGTGACTGGAGGTCCCAAAACACCAGGCCTTGGTGTGTGCGCACACACACACACACATACACACACATAGATGAGCTCCTCAGAAAGAGCCAAAAGGAAAATGTGCTCCCCACAGTGTAGCCAAGCTCCTGCCCCTCCAGCAACAAACCTCCCAGGATTTAAGGAAAAGCTTCTCTCTGCATCAGGAAGGGCCTGGAGACCTCAGGCAAAGCTCACCTGTGTATTTACACAAAGGCATCACACATGATTTTGGGGACTGTGTGGGCACATCCATGGTGAGAGCAGCTCTCCCTGCTCCTGCCCCCCCCAAAACACAACTCCCTTCTCCACCCCAGCTGCTGTGACAAACAAACTCTCACTGCAAGTCTTGCCTCACGCCTCATTGAGAAAGCAGCCGTGTTTTAGGTAGAAGATGTTGCAACTGTGAAATAAAAGCAGCGCTTTGGCTTCCCCGTGATAACCCTGGGCGTGCGCTGGGCCAGGTCGATGCTGTCACCCAGCAACGGCCTCTCCAACCAAGACCTTCAGCCTGGAAACAGGAATTTTTGCTGTTTGCACCTCTCTGCCTTGTCAACAATCAGCTCCCCTCGCTGACAGGGCACAGGTTTGAATGTGGGGGCTCATCTCGGTGGGGATGACGAGTAAAATTCCAGACTGTGCCAGGGCAGCAGTGGCTCTGGGTCACTGTTAAAGCAGCCAAAACACAAACCCCATGGCTCTGCCCCAACACCCACCTAAACACACCCTGGGGAAACTTCACCGTGTGCTTTGCACATCCACAGGAAGCAGAAATATGAAGGACTCAGAGGAGACCTGACAGGCCGAGTCTGAAACTAAGGGATAAGACTGTTTTCATCCAAATCTGTCCTCAATTACCCATTAGAGTTAAAAATGGAAAAGCCTCTTGCGTGTGCCAGTTGTGTTTCACAATCCACTTCCTTCAAGTAAACAAAAGCCAGGCTGGGGAGAGGAATTAATCTGGAGAGCATTTAACGATGAGCTCAGCTCCTGCCTGGCTGCACCTGCCCCAGTCCAACCAGTGGAACCACCGCAGCTCCAGCTCCAGCACCAGCAGCCTCCTCTGACACACCACGACCCGCCTCCTGCCTCCCTTCCAGAACCCTCACCCGTGGAAATGCGGGACAAAGGGAGGTAAAATCCCGAGGCAGAGCAGGAGAGGTCAGTGAGCGGCGGGATCCTCCCCGAGGCAGGAGAGGAGCGCTGTTACTTTTAACCCCGGAGGTCGGGGAGGGAAAGGCTTTAACGCCTCCCCGGCGTGGAAACGCGATCCCGGGGCAGGCTGTGCCCCCTCCAACATTAAAGCCACGGCCTCGGAAGGAGTTAAGCGCCGCGCACACCACAACAAGCGAGGCCTTCTCCTCCATCCCCGGGATTTACAGGTTTAAAGCAGCGCCAGGAGACAAACGCGGGGCGGGATGAGGAGCGGGGCACGACCCTCCCCAGGGCGCTCCTACCTCCTGGACCGCGACCTGCGGGAGAGATCCCTGCGGGCCGGGTACCGCAGCCG
>WEKX01026217.1:113945-148452 GCA_013390025.1 Pitta sordida
GGGGTTAGACCCGCCTCACGGGGACGGGACGGGGGTTAGACCCGCCCCAGAGGGACGGGACGGAACAGGACCTGGGTTAAACCCGCCCCCGAGGGACGGGGCTGGGGTTAAACCGGGGCTGGCAGGGCTGGGAGGTGGCGGTTGCTTGTAACCTCTGGCTCCCCGCAGTTTGCCCAGCACGGCCTTCCTCCCTGCCACCGTCCTCACCCTCAGCACCGCTTCCTTCCCTTCCTGTGGTCTGGCTCACCATGGTCTGCCTGGTCCTCATCCACCCCTCGATGGCCACGCTCTTCCTCTCCGTGGTCTTCCTCACCATGGCAACTACCACCGTGGCCTTCCCCACCCCAGCTGTCCTCACCCTCACCGTGGCTTTCACAGAGTCAGTAAGGTTGGAAAAGACCATAGAGATCATCAAGTCCAACCTATCACCTGTTACCTAATCTAGCCTGACTTGATACCTAACCTGTTGCCATCCTGCCATTTGCTTCCTCACTGTGGTCTTCCTCACCGTGGCCATCCTCACCCTCAATGCAGCTTCCTCCCCATGGACATCCCTCACCATGGCCTTCCTCTCCGTGGTCATCCTCACAGACCTCCTCCTCCTCCGAATTCTTCCTCCTCACACTCTGCCTCACCACAGCCTTCCTCACCACAGCCTTCCTCCCCCATGGCCATCCTCTTCCTCAGCACCATCTTCTTCCCTGTGATCTGCCTCACCGTGACCTTCCTCACCCTGGCTTATCTCACCACTGGGCCTTCCTTGTCATGGTCATCCTCCCTCCCGCCCCTCCAGGTGACCTCCCTTCCCACCCAGGCCGCCGCTCCGTTGGACACCATGGACCACAGATGGGACAGGGTTTCAATGACTCCACACGTGCGCTCTTCCCTGACCCCTTCATTTATTTACCAAGCCTTTGTTTGAGCCAGCAATTAGTTAAAAATGCCGATGGACGCCTTTATCAGCAGGTGACACCAGCACGTCCTTGTTTCTCCTCTCTCAGGCGTGTCCCCGCCCGTGGGGCTGGCGGCGGTGGCCTGGAAGGGGCAGCAGATGCCACCCCTGTGGTGATCTCCCCACCCGTATCCTGCCGTGGCCGAGGTTCTGGGTGTGGGCCCCAAACTGGTGCCGGTGGACAGAGCGGAGAAAGGTTCTTCTCTCCCCAATGCTGAAGCCCCCTCAGACAGGTGCAGGAGGGGGTTGTGCCGGCCACCACTGATCTCCAGCCCTGGAGCTGCAGCCCAGACTTCTTGCACAGCGATGTGTGGGTGAGACCTCCCTCTCAGAGATCCTGCTGGGCTCACTCCTGCTTGCTCCCGAGCCCTGGGCAAGCCCTGCCCGTGGGCTGGATCTGGTGCCACCGCGCTGACTCCAGCGGTCCCCGGCTGCACATGTCCCTCCAGTGCAGCAGCCCGGCCCCGGAGGCTCGCGGTCCAACCTGCACGTGGCCCAGCGCGGAGCCGCGGGTGTGGAGCCGAGCCTGTGGCAGGAGGGGCAATGGGACAAGGCTGGTGGCCTTCCCTCAACCCAAGAAGAGCGATTCCACCCCAGCAACCTCCCACGGGCGCCCAAAATTGCTCCTCTGGGGGCTGAGCCCCCCAAGCGCAGGAGTACAGGGGATCCAGGGCACCTCCGCCCGCCTCACCTGCATGACAATGAACTCCAAGGCCAGCTCTTGCTGCTGGATGTCCCCAGCAGGGACACTGAAGAGGAAGGGCATGTTCCACACGGGGTTGTAGCCGCTGATGGACCTGGTCTCCTTGGTGTCGATGATGCGGCCGTCGTGGTAAAGGCGGATGATGATGTAGTGACCTGGAAACGGCGACAGAGCCATGGAGAGAGGAGCCTGCTCTGGACACACGCCAGGGAGGGAGGCTGGAGGTTCCCCAGCTGTGCCAAGGGGGTTCCGGACCTCTGTGGGCTCTGCAGAGCCGTGGGAGGAGCACAGACAGCTCCTGAGGTTTCACCTACGCCTCCGTGACCAGGGAGCTCTAAAGTGCTGAGCTCACATCCCTGCTCACAGCCCAGGCTCCGGGTGGGCAGGGGGAGCCAGAGGTGACGACAGCCAGCAGGACAGAAAGCCACATGCTCATTTTTGACCACAAGTGCATATATTTTAAGCATTTTGGGGCCATAGTGGGGATATCTAGATCCTAACAATGCTTGCTATGCTCATTTGCATGGAATCAGAGAATCACAGAGGAGTTTGGGTTGGAAGAGACTTTAAAGGTCATTTCATTCCAACCCTCTTCCACGCTTGGAAAAGAGAAGCTCGAGAGGAAATAAGTCAATCTGCCAAGCCAAAGGAGGGGAAGCCATTCCCTGTGCCCACTTGGGCATCTTCTCATGTCCCCATCCGTGTCCCGTGTCCTACCTGGTGCTCCCGGCACACGTGAGAGCCGGCCCAGGTCCTCTGCCTTGCGCACCAGCACCTTGATGCGACTGGCCAGAGCCTGGTACTGGAGGAGAAGGAAGAGCTGCCCGAGGGATTTGGGCACCGAGGAGTGGATGCTGCAGCTCCTGTTGTGGGCACCGAGGCACTGGAATGGGAGGAGAGAGCGGGAGATGGGGTGAAACCTTCTCCAGCTGCATCTAGACCTTCCAACTCAGCGATGCTTGTTCCCCATCCAGGTCAAGAACGGACAGAAGTAGGTTCAGAATGGGAAAAAATTAGTCACAAATGGGAAAAAATGAGTCAAGAATGGGGAAAAACGGGTCAAGAAGTTGTATTTGGTGCTCACCATCGCTGCAAGGATGGTTCCAGCATTTACCCCTTCCACCCCAGCACTCTCTGAAGGAGAGGCGCAAAGCACCCAGGCAGGGATGCTGCGGGGGACTTGCACTGCAGTGAAGGGCACCACAGGGACACCTGGGGATGTCTGGGTGCACCTGGCTTTGAGGTGCTCCAGCTCAACAACAGCTCACAAAATGAGGAGCTGGGCTCTGCCTCTCCCCGTGGCGTTTCAGGGCTCTGAGACCCAGCAGGCCTCAGCAAAAACACGAGGACAACACCCCCGGCTGGAGACCGCTGCCGTCCTGACCTTCCTGAGCTTGGTTTTGGTGCTCGCCAGCTCCCAGGTGTAGCTGGATGAGGCCCGGGGGTGCCAGGAGGCCTGGGCACAGGGGAACAGGACCTCGCCCACGAAGGAGTCCTTGAGGCCGCGTGAGCTGGCGTAGACAGCGAGATGCAGGGTGCAGCCGCTCAGCTCCCGCGGGCTGTAGGGCCCGAAGTGGCACGGCTGCGGCGGGGCAGGCCGGAGGCTCCTGCGGCACGAGGCCGCCCGCCGGGACACCGGGAGCCGCGGCAACAGGCGCACCTTGACGTAGGAGGCCTGGTCAGCCCGCAGCCCCTCGGGCAGGCGGGAGAGCCCGAGAATGGTCACTGTGAGAGTGGCCTCGGGCACTGAGTAGGACAGGCGGCAGTGGAGCCGGGGACGCTGCTGGGAGCGCGGTGGGGAGCCCGGGCTGGGCTGGACCAGCGGGCTGCCCTCGTGGCAGGGGAGTTTGGCTCCAGACATGGTGCAGCGGCGGTGCCATGCTCCCGCCAGCTGCGGGAGGAAGGGCAGGGTGGGCAAGGATGCTCTGCTGTGGGGTGAGCTCCTGCATGATGCTGCTGGTGCCAGGGAACCCTCCTTTTCCTGAGCATCCAGCACCTCTCCCGCCACCTCCTCGTGGTGCTGCTGGATGGGCACTGGCACGGTCACGGCAGGCAGGGCAGGTCCCAGCTCCATGGCCGCCCACTCCCGGCTGAGGCGGGGACCTGGGCGCCGGCGGTGCCACCAGCACATGGCACAGCCCAGGAGGGTGCTGAGGCAGAGGAGAGACAGGCCTGTGCTGACGAGAACCTGCAGATGCACTGGATCTAGAGAGAGAGAGAGAGAGCACCGTCAGCAGGATGGATCTCACCAAGGCTGCTCCAGCGTGGCTCTCCGTGGGTACTGGAGCAACTGGGAAGAGCAACACTTGAGTGCTCACCTCCCTGGGGACCCACCTCCCCTCTTTCTACAGTGCAGCTGAGCTGGAGCATCTCAAAGCCAGCGGGTGGGAGAGGAGTCGGTGGGGCCAGTGCTGCACTCGGGCAGCCTGACACCAGTCCGAGCCCAAAACAAACCCGGCCTCGCCCCGGGAACAATGAGGGCCGTGGAAAACACGGGAGTTATCAGCCCTGCTGCTGGGCTGACGCAGGTCGGGCACGATTAACGCCACGCTCGGCGGGGGCACCGAGGGGATGGAGGGGAGCAGGGGCACCTGCAAGGGGCAGTTTGTGCTGGATTCAAAATAGCAGCAGTCCCTGAGGTGTGACACACTGGGGTTTGGTCCTGAAAGAGGGGGATTTCCTCCCCCAGCTGTGCCTAGAGGCCCCCCATGGGCCATGAGCTGGGCTTTATCCCTGCTGGCAGGAATTCCGGGGGGGTTTGGGGCCTCTCTGCACCTTGGGCATTTAGGGAGCAGGGAACCAAAGTCCAGGACATCAGGGCTGAAGTTCCCTAAGACACGAGGGGTTCAGAGGTGCCACTTGGCAGAAAAACCTCCCTGTGCCCAGAGTTGGCTTCACCTGCAACCCTGGAGGGAGGGATTAAGGAGAACAGGACCTGGGCAAAGCTGTGCCAGCATTCCATAAAGGGATGGGGATGTTTGAAGGAGAAAAGCAGGCATTGTCTCACCCCGCGGGGCTGGGTTCACTCCCCAGGTGCCTTAATCCACAGCGGGCTCTGCTCAGCCCTTTGTTGTTTGTTGTTGGAGGCTGGGATGGATGAGCGCTGAATAGGAGCCTTCAGGGAGGGATGGAGGGAAGGGGGCTGGCATGGAAACTTGCCCGAGGGATTATATTCCAGTCCCAACAATGCCTGGGGCCGTCCAGCCCTGCCGGGGGTTGTTGGGAGGGCTGGACTGTGCCCGCCTGGGTGTGTGGACACGGAGGGGTGTCTGCAGGGAGCAGGAAGGTGCATCGGACCCCTCAGGGTCACTTTGCAGGGCTGCAGGGCTGTCACGGTGGCCACCAAAGTCCCTTGTCACCTGTGCCCAGGTGTCTGAGCACCCCTGGAGCCGGGGCAGATCCTTCTGCAGCCCAGCACCTTCCCCTCTCCAAGTCCCTTTACCCCGTGGGCACACACCCGGGGGGGTGTCCAATCCCCCCATTGCCAGATCCCACCTTACCTGCTTCGGGCATCGGGATTTTAAGGAGCGGGCTGAGGGCAGGTGAGTCCTTGAGCCGTCTCAGGTGCGTCCACACAGGGGAAGAAAGGCTGGAGCTGGGTAAAGCCGAAGGCAGGGGTGGGCAGGAGGGGAGGGAAGGGGGGAAAGGCTCTGCCTTCAGCTGGGATAGGCTGGGAGCGGAGCCCGGGCGAGCCCAGCTCTCACTGCCCTGTGTGGGGCTCACCTGCAGCCAGGGGCTGAGGGAGGGGGCAGCTTCCCAACCCCACGAGCAGAGTGTGGTGGGAGGATGAGGAAGGTGCAGGGCTCCATCCCCTTCCCAGCCCCCAGCCCACACCAAGTGGCCTCCAGCCAAAACAAATGGCCGGGGCATCGGAGAGGCCGGTACGAAAGGGACTGGGAACCAGCTCCTCTCCCACTGCCAAACTGGTTCAATGACTGGAAAAACAGCGTCAGGTGCTGTGCAAACAGCAAAATGTCCTTTTAGCGGGGAGGAGGCGATGACAGGGGAGGGATTTGGGAGACAGGCAAGGCACAGCAACAGCAGCTTCAGCAACACCTGGGAAAGGAGATCCCATGGGGCTGTATCCAAGCGGGAAGCTCCAGCATTCCAGCCCACAGGGATCCAGCTCATTCCCAGCCACCATCCCTGCAACATCCCACCTGCCCAGCGTCCAACTGGGAGCCCAGAGGCCCTGCAGGGATCCAGACCCTTCCTGGGCTGAAAAAAGGCAAATCTTTACACTTTGGGGGGACACAAAACAGGCTTGGGGGTCACAGTGTGAAGAGGTAGAAGTTTATTGGAATATAAACATTCAGATAACCTGTAAGATAGAAAAAACCCAACAACAACATATACAGACACTTGTTGGAAGGAGACGTTGAGGTATTTATCCACCGCCTAGGCTATCACATTTGTTTTTATTTACTTATTTTATTATTTTTTTTTAAATAGGTAAGGTTACTAGTAGCAAGGCTGCTGCAGCTGTTTGGAGAGAACATCTGATCCCAATCCCTTTGGAGCACACACACACACACACAGAGGCACGTTCAGCGGCCAAAAGGACTCGGTGTGACACGTTCACATTCACTTTGGGAGCCGAGCAGGCACACACAGCCTCCCCCCCCCATCCCCTCCTCCCCATTTTTGTGCCTTCCCAGCATCAGCTGGGAGCCGCCCCAAGCAGGTTTGGTTTGGTTTTCCCAGCTGCATCTCCCCCTGGAAACAGGGAGCGTGGAGGCTGCACGGGAGCAAGCTGAGGGCTGCTGGGGGTTTGTTTGGCTGCTCGCTGCAAAACCTTGGCTGGTGTGGAGCTGGGAGAGGATGGAGCAACGCTGCAAAGGGGAGCACTTCCCACAGGAACGGTCCTACCTGCAGCATCAAACCCTGAGTACGACACAATCCAGGAGATGGGGCAGAGGGGGGGGGCACCCACCACCCTCACTCAGCCTTCCCCGGCTCTGCTGCTGGTTTCCAGAACACCCTGTTCCCCAAAGCCCGGCAGCTCAGTAGGAGATCTGGAGTTCAGACTGCCAGGATCAAAGCCAGGCTTAGGGAAAGGGTTAACTCTTCACAGTCTGAATGGTCCTTGTCACACTGGACTGAGGAAGGACCAGTTTATTGTTGCAGCTTATTTATCTGAGGTATCTGTTACGCATCCCGACCTGATTCTTTCCCTGATTTTTGGATACAAAACAATCTGTTAGTCCTGGCTAGTTCCAGTCTAAGGTTGAGTAAAGCTTATAAACATTAATACTCTAAGTAGTGTCAAAGCAGTTCAGTGATTCGAGTGCCTTTCTGTGCAAGAAAACACAACGTTAGCGTGTGAGACAGAACCCACCCCGGACCAACCTCTGCTCCCCAGGGCCGGAGAGCAAAGCAGAAGGAAAAGCCAAAAGTGCCCCAGTCCCACTCAGAGGAACAGCCCCAACCCCACCCCTTAGGAAAATAAAAAAACCAAAAAACCCAACCAAAAGAAACCAGAGGAAAAAAAAAAAAAGGGAAAAAAAATTATCTGATTGAGCCCCAGGGTCTGGAAAAACCTCTGGGAGGAGGAAATGCTGCTGGAGGCCCGTGGGATCAGCCTGGCTTTCCTGGAGCAGCATCCATGTGAGGGCATGGGCATTGCCACTGCCAGGCTCCCACAAAGTCCTCAGCATGGGAGGGAGCAGGAGAACCAACACAGGCACAGATCCCAGAGCTGGGAAAAGCCAGAGGGACTTTGGAGACACCGTTTGTGTCCCAGATGAAGGACAAATCGAAGTGAGCATCACTCCTGCCCTCTTTCCTTGCCTCTGCCTGTCCTCCTGTCGTGCACATGTCCTGGGAATGATGCTGGAGCTTGTTTCCTGCTGGCCTAAAGAACAGGGAAACCACTGCTCCTTTGCTCAGCTTTAACTTTCTGTCTTTGGTGATACATTTAAAAAATTTAAAAATAAAAAATCAAAACAAAACAAAAAAACCCCCAAACACGATGTCAGCAAACCCACATATTAAAAAAAACCCCCCAAGCGATAAGATATGCCAATACTTCCTGAAAAGGTTAAAATAAAACAAAACCAACCCCAAACAAACAAAACCAACCGAACAACAAGTACACATCTGAGGTATTTCATCTGCTCAAAAAAACCTGACTTGGGCCTGGAGCACGGGAAGGACGTCACCAGGGCAGGGGGGATGGAGCTTGGAGAGAGGGACAGCACGAGGTCACCTGAGCAGCAGCTGAGCCAGAGCCAGGGCCAGCTTTGCTTCCAACTGGAGCTTTGGGCAAGGAAGGGGCTTGGTTTCCTCTTCTCTGCTTCCCCCCAGAGAGCAAAAAGTTTTCACTGCTCAGGTACAATCTGAGGGGGCCTGGGTTTGTTCAGAGCCAACAGCCCCACGTGTGTAACATTAACCACAACCCAGGCCAGGGATCACCTCCCATTTCCTCAGCACAAGCTCCTGGGGAGCTTCCAGGAGCTCCTAAAAAGTGGCTCCAGGAAAGCCTGGACTGCCCCAGGTGATGGTGTCACGGGGGCTGAGGATCAGAGCACGGAGCCACAGGCAGCTCAGGCTGTCAGGGGATGAATCCCTCGTGGGAGACAGGGCATTTAAAAGCTGGCTGAAAGCCTGAAGGCAACGGGAGGGATGAGGTGGCACCAGCCAGAACCAGGCAGCTCATGGAGGAGGTTTCGCTGTGGCAGGGAGGAAGCAAGTCCTTCCCCCTTGTCCCAGAAGCATGGAGAGGGGGAAGGAGGCCCACAAGCCTCCCGTGAGGACACAGGGACATGGAGGGAAGGACAACAAGCAGTTGGCCTGTTCTGCAGCAGGAGCCACAGGAGGACAGGCTCTTAGGATTGTCAAAACATGGAGTTGGGTGGTGGGAAGAGTCCCAGGAGAACCAAGGTTCCCTGCCCCAGCTCCGGCTCTTCCCACCTGCCTTGGTGACGTCCGGGTCCCGTCTCAACCCGCAGCTCCTCCAGCCCATCCCTGATTGACAAACGCCAGGCGTGCCCCTGACAGGAACACAGCAAACCCTGCCAGGAGGAGGAGGAGGAGGAAGAAAACAAAGAGCAAAAGGGAGAGAGAAAGGGGGAGAACAAAGAAAACAAGGCCTGGCCAAAGAGATGATGAAGAAAAACTCGCTGGCATGGAAAGGTCTCATCACCATCACCATCACCACCATCTTGCTGCCGGCCAAGCACAAAAGCAGGTTCCTTGAGATGAGGTATCTGTGCGACTCCCTCCCGGCCGCCCCAGGAGCCAGAGGCCAGTGTGAGACAGGGAATGTGGCGCCCGTCAGAGGGACCAGCTGGTGGAGGGCTCCGCGCCGGGCGTTCCCCGGGATGAGGTAGGGCTGGGGGAGCAGTGGGAGCTGCTGCTGCTGCTGCACGAGCTGTGGGTGCTGGAGCCGGCCAGGAGGTGCACGACGGGTTTCTGGGCAAAGAGCACTCCTGGGAGGCAGAGAGGAGGGTTAGTAGGGGCTGGCACGGCTGGGAGGGGCAAAGGGAAGGCCCTGCAGCCCCAAAGGGCCCATCCCGAGGGAGGGGAGGCTCAGGGAGCCACAGCAGAGGCCGGGGCTCTGGCAGCCTGTCACAGGGAACGTGCCCTGACAGACAACAGGTCCCAAATGGCTTCTACACCTTTGGAGGAAAGAAGCAACTTCCACTGCATGGCAGAGCCAGGCCTCCCACTTGGCATTTGCCCAAGGATGTGCAGAAGTGAAACTGCTCGAGCAGAGGGGACAATTCCTGCTTCCCAGGAAGTAAAAAGCACAGCCTCTCCTCAGGGGAAGAGGGGCAATGCTCCCTCCTGATAACACTTGCACAGAAGACACTCCTGTTAAGATTTTAAAAATACCAGCAAGGGAAGGGTGTTCACCCTGTCCAGGCCCCCAAAAATGAACAGGAATCAACCCCTCCTGCACCTCCCAACACAGACAGGTCCCAGTTTGGCCCAGCCCAGCCCGGGAGCACATCCCATGTCCCCCGGGAGGGGTCTCTCACCGGCGTAGGTGGTGCCGTTGATCTCCACCGACATGTTGATGCTCCCGATGCCGTTGGGTGACAAGTTCAGCGCCGCCGCCGAGTCGGGCTTGTCCTCTTTCGGGAGAGAAGAGATGCAGAGAGTGACTGCTTGTCCCCTGTGCTCCCCAGAGGTGAACGCAGCCTTCCTTTTCTCCCCTCTCTGGGCAGGAAGTCCCCACATGACATCCATGTTCTATTATTTGTGTTGCCCAGGGAAGCTGTGGCTGCCCCTGGATCCCTGGGAGTGTCCAAGGCCAGGCTGGACGGGGACAGTGGCATGAGATGAGCTTTAATGTCCCTTCCAACCCAAACCGGGCTAAAGGGTGTGTAAGTGCTTTGGTGTAGCTGGCACGTGGATATCTCCCCCTGAAGGCAAAATTGACATTCCCATCCCAAGAAAGAGCTGGGAGCCCACGGGGCCACAGTTAAATCAGCTGCTTGGGAGCACAGGCCCAGTGCTCAAACCCTCGGGGAGCTGCTGTGATTTGGTGTGTCTGGGACTGGAGGGAGGGCAAAACCCGGGAACACCTCACCCAGCAGGAATTCTGGGGATTCTCTTCCCACCCCCTGAGCCTGGAGGGTGATGGGCAGCTCTGGAAGCACCAGTGCCGAGCAGGGCTTGAGTCTGTGGCGCTGTTTGAGGGCAGCTGAACGTCAAACTCTTCCAGAAGCTTCTGAACCTCCAACCTAAGCACCCTGTAACGGTGAGGCTGGATTCCAGGATGGCTCCTCCACAGAGGGCACCAAGGCCACCCCCCAAAAAACCCCTCCATACTGTTTGGGTTTAACCTAAATGTTGTTATCAAGCCAGGACAGCTCAGGCTGTGCTCATCAAAAGCGCCTCACAGAGCACAGTATGGTTTGGATTGTGCAGCTGGGAAAATTGGGACATGAAAGGCAGGACAGCCTTGCCCAGAGTCAGCCTAAAAAAATGGGAATACTATCCCTTAATCCTCAGGGCTCAGCCTGTTACTATTTGTAGGGACTAAAAAACTGCTCCCAGAGTTTTCATTTAGGAAGTTCAGGGTGAAACTAAAGTGAGATGAGAGGGCACGAACGTGACTCGATGAAATTTGTATTCCCTTTTACTCACTAGTTTAGTTTGGGTGTGAAATTTAGGTGGATGCTGACAGGAACTGTGAAATCCCAACCCCAGCTGTTGCTGCTTCAGAACAATCTGCCTTGACCCTGTTTCCACCTACATTTCTGGCAAAGCACGTCAAGCAAAGCCCAGCCCAGAACGAGAACGGCTCTTCCCTTTCTTCGAAGCTCTGCCAAACGTGCCTTGTGCCTCCCTCCAAAGAGACAATTAACGGGGAGCTGAGCCCTTTAATTTTAATGGCTCAGAAGGTCTGGAGGCAGCAGCTGCTGCTTTGCCCAGCGAGGTGCAGCCCCAGGACAGGTAAAGGGAGCCAGTGCATTAATCAGCTTTGGAAGCCACTCTGTCCCAGTATTGATTGCAAGGAGTGACCTTTCCAGGGCCACTCCCCTTTCCCAAAGCACTTCAGGAGAGCGTTTCCCAGGCCATGAATGCTGCTTGGATGTGACCTCCTAACCCAGCCTTGCCAGCACTTCTTTGCCCTGGGGCTGTGCAGATGTGGGGAGGAATCACCTGCCTCGCTAAAAGCCCTGGGATGAGCAGGGCCCCCTTGCAGACACACGGGACTTTACGGCCTCCTCACCCCTACCTGGGAAAGAATTCCTAAATCCTGGGGGTCTTTCTACCTGGGACCAAGCTGGGACTTCCACGGTCAAGCTCTGTGGAGGTGGAAGAGCTCGAGCCCTGGAGGAACCAGAGCTTTGTGAGCACAGCCAAGGTCCTCCTGAATCCACAGGGGATAATAAAGCCAAGCTCAACAAAACCAGTGACAGAAGGAGAGGACACAGCCTTAAGATGCAGCAGGGGAGGTTTAGGCTGGATGTCAGGAAAATGTTCTTCACGAAGAGTGGTTGGCCATTGGAATGGGCTGCCCAGGGAGGTGGTGGAGTCACCGTCCCTGGTGGTGTTTAAGAAGAGACTGGATGAGGTAGTGAGTGCCATGATTTAGAGGCTGTTGGGTCATAGGCGGGACTCAATGATCTCCATGGTCTTTTCCCACCTTGTTCACTCTGTGAAACCACTGCCCCAGTTCAGCTCTGCAGTCGCCGTGTCCCATTTTACCACCTTCCTGTCGTGACCTCTGCCTGGGACCCCGAGAGATAACCCAGCCCCGTGTGTCTCACATTCCAGAGCCTTCCCCTCCCTGCTGCACTTCCCAAAGGCTGTTTCTCGTGTCTGTGTTCTGTCCCTGGGGCTCACCCTTGCCGTTGATTTTGATCTTCATGGGGATCTGCCGTGCCATGCTGAACAGGTTGCGCTGCAGCGCCTGCTGCACCAGCCTCTGCTCCTCCTCCGTCATCCGCGACACCTTCTTCTCCGGAGGCTCTCCCGACTCCAGCCTCTCCCTCAGCTGCTCCAGGGTGGCTGTTCTCGCTGCCACAGTGGCCTGCTGGCTGCCCAAGGTCACTGGCACGGCAATACGATTTGGCATAGACACAGTCAAGGGCACTCCGTCACCTGCAAGAGGAGAGAGCAGCTCAGTCCCTCACACACGGCTTTAAACCACGGGCACACAGGGGTTTATGCTGCATTTATGTCATGGATGTGAAGAGAGGCTTTTATTATTATATGTTATGCTCTTTTACGTTTTTATGAAGTGAAATTATTGGTTTAAAGAATTAACTCCAGCTCAAGTGTCTTAACAATGAAAGATGCTCTTCCATTCTGCCTGCAAGCTTCAGCAGGTTTCTGAGGAGCTGACCCTCTACTCGTGTCCTTCTCTGCTGTCTTTTCCACCCCCAGTTAACCCCTGTATCTCTGTCACTCCTCACAGCTCCATGTGTTCTTCTCCCTACCCCAGGGGGCCCTTCCCAACCCCGCTGCTCCCAAATCCCAAGGGACCCAACGCCGCTGACCTTTCCTGACCGCCGCCGCCGCCGGAGACACCCGGGGGTTGCTGGTGCCGCTGCCCGGAGCCACGCCGATGATGGGGAAGCGGATTTTGGGGGGGGACAGGAGGGAAGGAGGCCCCGTGGTGGTGGTGGGGGAGTAGCTGAACAAGGAGGAGCTGTAGCTGGGCCGGCGGCCCTCGCGCCGGTTGCCGTCGATGGCGGCCTGCAGCTCCGCCGGGGAGCTCAGAGACTTCTTCTCGCACTCGTAGGCGTAGAGGTACTTCATGTACCTGGGGAGGGGAGCACAGGCACATTCCAGCGGGTTTCAGGGAATTACAGGCCACACAAACAGGCAGTGGGGGCAGGAGGAGTGTCAGGCTGCAGGGGTGGGGGGGTCTGCGTGAGCAGCTCGGGGTGAAGCAAAGCTCAGATCATGAATTCACCCAGTTTGGGAGGGAAACATGTTAAAACAAATTTCTGCACCCACAAGGGGAGGAAAGAATCATCCAGAACTCCTTTGCAACTCAAATGCCACTGAAGAACCACTCACCTAAGAATTCCTTTACAACTGAAAATCTAAAAGGCAAAGAACTAAAACTAAAGGATCTAAAACTTGGAGGAATTAACCCTGTCCGAGTTGTTTGTGCTGGGCAGCACCAAACCTTAGCCCCTCAGCACACAGGTTGGCAGGAACAGCCTGTCGTGCCAGAGGCTGTGGGAATGGCAAAGAAATGCCCTGTCTGGGACTCAGGGGCTTCCAAAAACTCCCAAGGAAACCGTAAGAGTTGGGAGCAGATTCCCAGAGCCCAGCCTTGCACAGCTACAGCACATCTTGCCTAAATTTTATGGGCATTTTACTCTCACTGTCCTTTTCATGTTGCTTATTCCGCTTTTCCTTCCCTAACTGAGGGAAGAAAAGCAATTCTCACAGTGAGGAGCTGCTCAATTCCAAGTTTCCAGACATTAAATAATCAGGTTCAGACACGATGCCTGAAATCAGCAGGTCTGTCTCCCTCTCTCCTTCCATCCTGTGCCAGCTGCTCTTCAGGGACAGCGCAGAACCCACACCCCAACTCACTGTGTCCGCAGGGTGAAAGCGGCGCTGGTGATGGAGGTGGGCAGGTTAAGGCCTTTGGTGATCTCCCTCCAGATCTTCTTGTTGATGATTTCCACCAGCCCCCCCTTCTCGGTCACCAGCTTGTAGAGCATGTAGAGATCCAGGATCTGCTTTGCCATGATGGGGATCCTGTTGATGGGAGTTCCTGCAGGGAAACAGCAGAAGTCAGGGAGAACAGCAGGCTGGGGGCTACTGGTCTTCCTGCAAAGAGGAAATTCAGGAGCTCTGACTGTAGCCTGGCTTGAGGCCTCTCCATGGGCCAGTAAATGAGGCAGAGAAGTGCAGCTCTGGCACGTCCTTTCCATGAAAAATCCTTTCCTGTGGGCAAAAGCAATTATCAGGCCAATAATAACCCACAGCGACGAGCAGCTTCTAAAATAGGAAGAGGGGAAGTTGGGACTATTCAGTGCCGGGGCTGAGGCACAGAGGAATCCATTTTATGAGCTCAGGGCAATCTGGGATAGAGATCTGTGCTGGCTGAGCTCAGGAAAGGGCTGAGCAGCCAGGCCACTCCAGGATCTGCTGTTCTCTTCTTGCAAAATAAAGGGGTCAATGACACTGGAGAGCTCCTCTCCACCACACCCCATCCCCATCCTCCCTCACAACACAACCTCCTCAGGTAAACAAAGAGTTGCTCCTTCCACTGCTCACCCAAAGCCATCCTTCCACTCCTTCTCCCTGAAAATGATCCCAGATTATGAGGCCTCAGAGCAGAGTGAGGAGCCCCAGGCACCCCAAGGCTGTGCTCCATCCTTCAGAGGACACACAGCTCTACCCCTCCTGCTCAGGTCTGTCATCTTTTAGGTTACCACAAAACCTGATTTTTAACCTGTTCGTGCCTCTTCAGCAGCTCCTCAAGGTGTTAAAGGTCAAACTAATGAGATTTGGGCACGGAGAGGAAGAGAAGGGGGGGAAAAAAAAAAAAAAAAGAGGCTGATGTAGCAAAGCTTTTCTCTTGCCTAGGAAATAGTGTCCCGGATCAAAGCGCCGTCCATCTGAGGTCAGTATCCTGTCTGCCACAATGGGCAGCACCAGGAAAGGCTGGGAAGGGCTGTAATGGACAATTATGGGATGGCCAATCCACGGGGGAGGCTTGTGCCACTGCTCTCAGCCGGTGAGTCACTTAATGCCCCAGAGCAGAGCGGTTTATGGCCCTTATAAATGGGTTTTATTCTGCCCAGTGAAAAGGAGCTCAGCTCTGCAGATGGCCTCATTATACACCCGAGTGGAATTTCGTCCCCCCCTTTTTTCGGAAGCCTGTTAGGCATTAGGTCATGGTGCCAATGCCCACAGGTTAATGAGAGGGTGAGGGCATTTTTTTCAGCTTTTAAGGGCTGAAACCCCTCACAAGTTGTAACTCCTAAAGCGTAAGGAAACATCAGGAGCACCTGCTGGGGTTTGTGGCATTTTCTATCTGTCACATCCTCCTGTCCTTGCCTTGTCCAAACAGCCCCTGCCCTGCCCACAGAGCAGGAATTCCACAGGCTGCAGTGGATCCTCTTCCTGGCATTCCAGAGGCGACAGTGATTTAAGGAAAAAAATCCCCAAATTCTTCTCAAATCCAAACCTTCCACCTATTCCCCTAAAACTCCTAAATTTCTACACCTGCCTCGCTAAAAAATCGATGAATTCCTAAATCCTCCCATCAACAGCTCCCGGAGCAGAGATGGAGATGCTTCCCAACCCTCCCTGGCTCCATCCACCCACCCCAACCTCCCAAAAAACCTGGATTTGCTCCATTTTTTCCAGAGCCTGCATTTGTGTCACTGCAGGAGCACAGGAACAGCCTTGGAATGATCGTGTTTCCAGCCTGAAGTTATCATTCATCAGCTGAGTCACACCCAGAGGGAAAACAGGGAAATGGGTCTTTCTCAGGGCTCTGGGAAGAGCCAGCGCTGGGTTTTACACCCCAAAACGCCCCTTCATTAATGAATTAAGTGAATTCATTAATTAAAGCTGCAAAGCCTTCGCTCCCTCCACTATTCCAGCAACTTGGTGGCCCTCAATCCAATTTAGGGCACAGCATTAACTTGTCCAGATGGGACTTTCCTCCAGCTCTCCTTGGACTCTGAGCAGATGGAGAGTGAAAGGGAAACTCATGGATAAAGCTCCTAAGGAGAACAAGCTGCTAATCCAGAAGAATTAAGAAATCTCCACTTTTTAATGTGCTGCATTTTATCCCATATACCCCTTGACTCTTCCTGAGATCGCCCCAGCTCAGCAGTTGGAAAAACACACCAAGCTTATTTCTCCAAGTGCTCCTGTTGCTCCTGTGAAAGGCACAAATATCACCTGCTTCAGCGGGAAATTAAGGCTTAAATAATTCCAGGGAAAAACACTGAGATTTGACCCCCCCACGTCCTGGACACCTTTTCCTCAGCTTTGCTTTTAAACAAGACCAAAGTGTCCTGAAACATCATTTGTAAACGTAACTCCCGATACAGATATTTATATAAAAATATACATTCGTAACTCCACATTTACACACAGATTATGAATTTATCAACTCAGCTAAACCCTTTAGTTTGTCTTTCCCCCCATAACATTTCTTTACACAGCCAAGAAACAGCAGAGACAAAACCACTTCCATCCTTCTCCCACTGGAGAATGGAGATGGAACCATGTGCTTCCCGGAGCAAGCCGTGGCTCCCTCAGACCTGCCTTCCCTCTCCTCCCCCAGCTCCCTGCGAGGAAAGCTGATAAAGTCTTTATTGGAAACCCCCAGTGCTCCGACAGGAAAGGCTGGAAAACGAGTATCCCGGGACCGTCGGACGCCGAACCCGAGCGGATCCTTTCAGAGGCGGCCGCGAGTCTTGTCAGGGGCCATGATGGATTACTGTCATCTGGCAGCGTCAGGATTAATGATCCGGGGGTCAGAGGGGAGAATTCCAGAGGGAAAGGTCAGCAGCCCGGGGCACAGCACAAGACTTGTTGCCTTTTGATGGCAAACTCATTTTACTGTACTTCCAAAGCCTCCCTCTCCCGCCGGCCCTCAGGAATCCCGGACGCCCGAGGCCTTGCCCGACTCCAGAGGGAGAGGAGGACGATGGGCTCCCCTCCTCGTCCTCTTGGAAAACAGCTTTTCTGCCTTTTAATACAACCTAAAGCTACGTCACTTGGCTCAGACGGGGGCACAAGGAGCTTTTTTTTGCCACGGGAAAAGGGAAGAGGGCAGAATTGACAGGAACCCTCAGGAAGACAAACTTCAGGGCAGACAAAGTCTGGAAGGGGAAAGAGTCTTCCCACAGCGCACAGGTTCCTGGGTTTCTGAGGGGCAAGACAGCTGTAGCTACAATTCAGACTTGTGGAATAAGGAGTTTCCCTGGAGGAAGGCTGACTCCAGCCCTTCCAAAGCCTCTTCTCTTCCAGGCAGAGGGAAGAGAAGCCTCAACGTCCCTGCTCTGGAGAGGCAGCAACTGCTGGATTTTCACTCTTCAGAAGCCATTTAAAGGGCTGAAGAAGTCGGGAATCCCCCCCAAAAAACCTTGGAATGGCTGGTTTTACACTCAGGAACCAGCTCCTGGGGAAAGAGGGGGGTTTGGCCCAGCACACCCAGGCTCTGCTCCCTCACTCAGAGAGGGACTAAACTCCCAGCCCATCATCTTCCTCACCCTGGGGGGTTTGTCTTCCTCTTCCTCTCTCAGCCACACTCCGGTTTAGATCTCAGCCTAAAGATGCAGAGCGATGGCAACTGCCCCAGAGCCTGGTTTAAACTAAATTACAGGAAACAGGTCCTCCCCCATCTCATTTTTCAGGGGTCTCCTCGGCTTTCCAAGTCCTCCCCGATGGACATTCCCTGCCCAGAGCCACTCTCCCCACCGCAGGGATTTCCCCTTGTCCCGCATGCAGGAGACAAAGAACATTTAATTACACCCAGCCTGCAGCACTGCCTTCCCCATCACCTCCCACTTTTCTATCCAATTCACTCCCAGACCCGTGTTTATCCTGAGGAACAAAGGGAGTGAGAATCCCAAATATTTGTTCTGCAGAGCGACGTTTAAGTCGCAAGAAAGCACCTTCTGGGAGTGAAAACCCAAAGGGCACTTTTTAAGCCACAACTCGGGAACAAGGCAGAGAAAAAGCTGATTTTTCCAATGTTTTCAAAAGGAAAACGGTATCAGGGAGCTGAAAGGAAGAAGTTTCCCCAGGAAACTGGAAGAGTGCACAGGATTTAAAATAATATTGATGAGAACTTCATGTTTCTTTGAGGGGGGGGCAGAGGAATTATTGTTGTCCGTGATCTCCCAGGCTAAACAGAGGGAGAATGAATGATATGATCCAGATATTAGATGTTAGGTTTGGTTGGGTTATAGTTTGGACTAGATGGTCTTCAAGGTCTTTTCCAACCTTATCAATGCTGTGAAAACTGGCTTCTACAGCATCGAACACGAACAGCTCAACTTGAACCCAGCTCCTGGTCTGCTGGAATCCCTCTCCAAGGACAAACCCTGGCTGGGTTCAGGCAAAGCTGGGGGTTCAGCCCAGCTGCCCGAGTTTGAGTTGCTGGTTTGGCTCACTCAGAATAAAAAGCAAAGAGGTGCAGAAGGAAGAGCACCTCTGGAGGCATTCCCAGCTCCCAGCTGGAATGTCACTACCTGATCCGGGAGCCTGCAGCCCATTAGACCAGGAGCCAGGAGAGAGGGTAATTAATCATGGTCTATTTGACAGGAGGGCAATTCTTATCTGCAGCCCTTCAAAGCCATCAGTCCCTCCCTGCTCCCCTTATCGGATTTCAGCAGCCTCTTATCAGATTTCGGCTCCCTAACTGGGATGCCAGTTCCATCCAGGGCCCTGCTCCCATCCAGCCACACCAACCTTCCCCCTGGGAGGCAGATCTTTGCTCTCCTGGACCCAGCTGCCTCCAATATATTCCAGGTCCCGGTGGTTTCCATCCGTGGGACCTTGGAAATCCGGGGATAAACTCCTCCTTGTCCAGGAATACACCTGGATATCCACAGGGTCATCCCTGGAGTGCTGAGCCACCTCTGGAGGGGTTCATTAATCACTTGAAAAATATGAGGGAAGATTTTTTTTGTGGGGGGGAAGAAGAGGAATTAGTGATATTAGAAAGTACTTGAGAAGAGCAGGATTTGGGACACAACAACCACCCAGTTACAGTATCACAGTGTTGATAAGGTTGGAAAAGACCTTGAAGATCATCAAATTCAACCTGTAATTCAACTAAAACCTAACAGCCGTAACATTTACATCATGCCCCTCAACACCCCATCCAGTCTGCCCTTAAACACCTCAAACATGGGACAATTTAACACCTCAGTCTTCAGGAGAATTGAGGGAAAAACCCACTTGTGGCTCCATCACTCAGTTCTGGACGCCCTGGGACTCGGATCCTCAGCTCCAGCAGGTGGAATCCCCTGAATAAGCTCCAGGAAGGTGGATGCAAAGTGACAACACCCAGCAACTTCAAATTCATTTCCTCTGCACCCTGCCCAGCGCACAAGTAAACATTTGAACTGCTCCAATGCTCCTCACCCTGACTAAATTCAAAACAAATCTCCCCTAAGCCAGACCCAAGTGAAGCCTTCACACTGTTTCCCCATTAATTACAACTGCAGCCTCCAATATTCACTTTAAACCACCATTTTCATCAGCTTCAAACCAAGGGATAGTTCATGATTTGAACTGGAATGTTTCTTTCCCCTAGGAAAGATTTTCCAAAGGGAATCTGTCAAATAAAACACATGTTTGCCTGGTTTGATGTCTTAAAAAAAAGGGGCAGAAAGTTTGGGGTTTTAGGAGAAGGGTAACTGCTTCCAAATGATTGGAATTTGAAGGTAAACTTTCCCAAAGTATCACTGGAGGCTTGGATATCAGATATTCCATGAAATGGTGTTTTTGGGGATGCTACAGGGAACTTTACTTCAGGCACAGTGCTCCTTCCTAGAGGTTTCCCTTCCTGTGGTTTGGAGATCTCTGTTGTAAATCCCACCCTCCTTTTCAGGCTCTCTGTCAAAAAAGGCTCCAACCACTTAAAGGAGTGGCAGTTCCCACCACAAATTAAGGGGAAAAAAAAAATCATCCCTTCAAACAAGAGAAAGGAAAACCCCCAAGTATCTCAGGGATCCCCACGTTACATGAGACACTGTTTTCCTCACTCTGGGTCAGAACAAGTGACCAAAGAGGCTCTTGAGGGAAGTACAGGAGGCAGAGATGTAGCTGTGTACAAATCCAAGGGTCTCACAGGGGAAAAAAACCCCCTTTTCCTGGTTCCTTGGGACCATCCAGGAGAATCCTCTGCAGTGCTTGGAGCGGGAATTTTCCACTGCAGAGCATCATCTGCTATTTAGGGAAGCAATTTGCTGCAGCACCAAGCAGGCAGGACAAGCAAAGGATGCTGAGGGTTTCTGTCTGTTGATGTCTTCATTTAGAGAACTCCACCGCTGAATTCAAGAGGCAAAAATATCTCCAGAGGAACGAAAAAGAAGAAACCTGGAAAACTGACTCAGTGGCAGAACCAAACGTATTCCCCTAAACAAACATGGCACAAAATGCCACGAGGCCAAAGGGGGAAAAGAATCCCACCAGTAAAAGCTGCTGTCAGGCCCCTGGATTGGCTGGATTTCCACGTCCAAAATGCTGGGGCAGGGCAGACAACAGCAGGAAAACATTAAACCCACCCGCTCCAGGCTCACAAAGCCCCTTCTATGCAGGGACACATCAGGCACCAGAGTGGTCACGCCATCTGGGAAAACCAAGGTCAGGCAGGAACCTTGAACAGAGTGAGTGGAGCTGTAACAATCTGAGACATTTTATGAGGCTTTCACAAGGAACAAAGCAGCTTCCCTGGAAAAGGAGCCTTTCCTGCGCCTTGCAGCTCTTTCCCCAGCCAAGCTCTTCTCCAGGGAAGGCCTTGCAGGGACACGGATCCTCTCTGGGATGCTGCAATCCTGCTGCTTCAGAGGGGGAGATGCTGAGGCTGAGCTGAGTCAATGAACTGGCCCATCTGGCCACAGATATTTCTGTCAGCAAATTATTTCAGCTCGTACCAAAGAGGTGGGAACACAAGACAGCCCTGAGTCAGTGCAATGGGTGCACTCAGGGCACTTATTGAACTGCTCCTGCCTGAGGAGGCAGGTGGGACAAATCCAGCTGCCAGGCCTGGGATGCAACTCACCCCACAGGGCAACGACAGGGGATCCTCAGAAATGCCCTGAGCTCCAAACCTGCCCCCAGAGCAGGATGGTAAAAATACAGCAAGGAACAGTTTGGGTTGGCAGAGACCTTAAGGCTCATCCTGCCCAGCCCCTGCCATGGGCAGGGACACCTTCCACCCTCCTACTCCAGCCTGGCCTGGGACACTGCCAGGGATGGGGCAGCCACAGCAGCTCTGGGCACCCTGTGCCAGGGCCTCAGCACCTGATCCAGCTCTGCCAACCCAACCTCAAAGCTCAGCAGGTCACAAGGCACCGGCTGGAGACACAGGGCAGGCACTGCTGAAGGGGCAGGGGGCAGCAGGATCCACGGCCTGGCCCTGTCCCAGTCCTGCCACACCAATCCTCTCCTCTCCCCATCTGCCCCTTCCATCACAGCCCTGGTGGGACCCACATCCAAGGAATAAAACCCGCAACAAAGGAAGAGTTACAGCTTCCCTCTCATCCCCCTCTTCCATCATTATTGCTGCCCAAGGGCCATTTTATCACTTGCAGCTGCAGCCATTCGGCGACAACCTGCTGTGCTCAGAGGCTGAGGGGACCTGCACACATTTGATCTGCATTAAGGCCGTTTCATGGCTTCCCATTCCGAGGGACATTCCTAAAGCAGCATCAACAACCAGCCCTTTTCATCCCTCCTGTGAAATCTCTCATTTATCTTCCACATCAGCCCTGGGTTCGGGTTGTGATCTGGGCCCCAAATCCATCAGCCCCCCCCCCCCAACGAGGGCTTGGCTCCTCTTGGACAAGAGCAAAGCCCTGGTTTTACAGCAGCAGGGGCTTTATTGGCAGAGCTGCTTCCCACCCCCTTGGAGACACGAGGTGCAAATGAAGCAGCTCTTCACAAGTACCAGCTAAGAAACACAGCTCTTGGCTCTCAGGTGCAAGGAGCCAAATCTGGGGGGGGGTGGGGACACGACTCTCTCAGGCTCAGGCAGCTGCCCAGCCTTGGGTTAAGATGCTTCTAGCACATAAAACAAGGGGAGGAGAAAGGAAGCCTGAATCCTTCTCATTATCCCACGATAACTTTGCTGGGAAGCTCCAAAAGCAGGACAAAGGGAGCACATCCACCTGCTCACTGCAAACCCCACGCCCTGGGGAGAGACAGGGTGGGAAAAGAGGAGACACAGCTTTTAAAAAAACACATCGAGGCAGCTCAGGGACACAGGAGAAACCCACAGCTCAGCACCCACCAGCCAGTTCTCCCATTAACAGGGAGGAACTGGGCTCCCCGGAATCCTCCTGCCCATTGACAAACAAGCCCATGACTTCCCCGTGTACCTGGAGACCAAACCAGTCCCCCAGAGCAGGGCCAGACACTCCCAGTCCCTCTGGCAGGGGGGTCTCAGCATCTCTCCCCCCTCTTCTTTTATTTCATGATCAGCCTCACAGCGAGCAGGAAAACAAGGGAGGAAAACAAAAATACACTTGGAAATGCCCAGATGATTCAAAGCTCAACTCCTCCAGCAACCAGCTGGTGACCAGCTCAGCCCTGGCTCTGGGAACGTGGCAATTATAAATAATTAAAAGGCAATAGAGGCAGGAGACACTGAGGTATTAAGCAGATTTCTCTGCAGGCACCTGGAGGTTTCTGTTGCTGCAGATTGTTGTGCTGTGTGTCAGTCACCAGCCCTTACCTGGAGAGGTGAGCTCAGGTTAACATTTGCAAGGGAATTAATTAATCCTGTTTATGACTCTGCACACGAAAAGCCAAGAAATACCATAAAAAAACCCCCAACCCTGGTTCTAATTTTTTAACAACTTGGAAGCATCACCTCGAACTATCCCCCTCAGAGGGGGGGGTCTTTTATACCACCACCACAAAGAAACACTTTTAAATTATGAATAGTTTGCAGTGAGAGCAGAATTTTGATAATCAGGGGACAGAAGGAGGCTTGTGTGACACGCCTGTCCTGGAGCAGGAATGGCAGAAACTGCACTTCCACACACAGAATTCCTCACTGGAGAGCCAGGGGAACTCAGGGGAAAAGGAGGCTTGGTGTCTATTTCCCCAGTCACCAAAAGCATTCACGTGTCACTGAAATCAAACACGAGACCCAAAGGGGAGAGCTGAGAATTCCCAGGGCCACTCAGCCTTGCTTCCAGAGCCCCCAGGGATTTGGGGACCCTCAGTGCACGGACATCACCACTCCTGGATGGGAGGGCACACAGATGGTGCCTGTGGGATGAAGTCACGGGGCAGAAGATCCTTCCTACCAAGAAGATCTTTCCTACTTCTCACCTCCCAAGGGAAATACCTCAAGCCTGAGCTGCAAATTCAAGGCCTGGGTTTGTTTCTGGGAAAATTGACCCTCCCCTTGCCCTGTTTTACCCACTGAGTCCAAGCCAATGCTCACTCACCCCTCTTCTGCATGAAGATGAAGAGGTCATCCAGGAACTCCTTCCGCTCGGGATCGCTGTCCAGTTCATAGAGCTGAGGGGGGGAACAAATCAAAGTGAAGGTACAACCCACAGTGAGACAGAAAAGAAAGCCATGCTGGCTCCTTCCAGTGTGTTTGCCTGTGGTTTCCTTTCACCCCTCCAGCACAGAGAGAGAAAACAAGGAAAAAACTCCTGAGCAACTCGGTGGCCAGGGCTGCAGGGACACTTGGAGGACCCTGGTGACACCCTGCCCCAGTAACTCCTCCAGGAACAGAGCCTGGCACCCCAGAGGGAAGAGGATTCCCAGAATCATTAAGGTTGGAAAAGACCCCCGAGGTCATCAAGTCCACCCTGGAACAGCATGGCTACAGGGCAGGGTTTGGAGCCACCGGGGAGAAAAGGGGACAGGAATCACAAGGACGAGCTGGAAGGGAAGAGGAGACGACCACCAGGAAGGGGACAGAGGTTTGGGGCACAGCAGTGGCACCAGGGAGGTAAAATGTCCCCTGAACTGCTCATTCCCTCCTCCAGGGATTGTCACCTAAGTGCCAAACTCCAAGTGCCTTGAAGGAAGAGATGAAAGGACAGGGCCTGGCAGGTCTCTGAATAACCCAAACCCTTCCAAAATATCCCAAGCCAGCCCAGAACTGAGCTGCTGCAGAAATCAGGCTGAACCACCCCCCCCACTCCAAGCAATTAAAATAAAAGTTTTGCAGACTCCAAAAGAGAGGAAATGTGTGAGCATTATCCTGGGGATTCTTCAGAAGGGACAGGAAGGAGTGTCATCTTACAACCACTCCTGGGACAGAGAAATCTCATTTTCACCAGTCAGGAATCCTGTGAAGCTGCAAAGTCAGGCTCTCCCCGTGATCCAGGGGGATGCAGAACGAGAAGAATTTAATTCCTTCTCTTGCCTGCATCGAGGAATAACTCTGCACCACTCCAGGGAATTTTACTTTATTTTTTTTTTGCTGGTTGTAGCCACTCTTGTGGAGCAGCTCAGTGGAAAAGCAGAGATTCCTTGGGAAACACATTCCAGCCCCTCTGTAGGTGCTGCAAGCTTTGTCTGGAGTGGGGGGGTGCTTTGGGGGCTCATTTCCTGGGAATACTCTCTCCTCCAGCTCTGGGAAGGGAACACCCCGGTGTGTTTGCAGAGCAATTATCAGCCCTGGCAGAAAGGCCCAGCTCAGTTGAAACCGGATTCCTGTGGCTGATGTGACACATCCAATGCACAGGCACAGCACCAAGCAGCTCCCACAACCGAAACATTCAACTTCCAGAGGCAGATTTGAAATATCCAAAGCCTAGTTGTTAATCCAAACTATATTCCAGTGACCAAAGAGCAGGTTTATAGTCAGATGTGCAGGACAAAACTGCTTCCTTATGAATTCACTGCCAAGGAATAGTGAGGGTTCTGGAGCCACCCCCATGTCGTGGATCAGGGGGAGAACCCCCCAAAGTTCCCCCTTCCCCAAAATCCCCGTGCTCAGACCCACCTTGGCAAAGTCCCTGGAGATTTCTCTTCCTCGGCATCCGTCACCTTCGTCGCTCCAGGTCACGCCGCCGTTCTGGGGAAGGGAGGGAAACAAGAGCATGAAAGGATTCCCAGGGAATTCCTGGACAATTCCCTGGATTTTGGGGCACAAACACGTGCAGAAGGAGCTGCTGGGCTGAGACCAAGATGCCAAGAAGGATTGGGGGGGGTGTAGGACATTGGTGTTGTTTGTCACAGCCCGTTTTCCCTGGAATCTCAGACATCCCGAATGGGAAGGGGCATTTCACCTTCCAGGCAGGGGAAGCTTTTCAGCTCCAAGGTTTGGGGTTTGTGGGTTTTTTTTAGCTCCCACAGAAATTGCCTCCAAAAGTTGTCTTGGCCACAGGGAAAACCTTTCTAGGAGAAAGTCCTCGTCCCCTCCAACAGCCACATTCCTTCACTTCCTAAAGAGGAGGATCCTCACTCCCCTCACTCTGCTGTTATCAAGTCCAACACCCACAGGGATGCTGCCTTTGCTCCAAGGGCACAGCCCAGAACTCCTGGTGAAAGGCACAGGAAAAGCCCTGCTGTCCTTGCCATGCTTCCCTACAAAACCAAGACCAGAGAAAAGAGGGAAATAAATCATCCCTCTGGAAAGCTCCTTGCCAAGCTCCAGGAAGGATGTGGGGTTCATCCCCGCAGAAATGGAAAGCTCAGCTTTGCTGGATTAATGTTCATTCTTAAGACATTAAAAAGATTAGTCTCATTAGGCTCATTCCACATGGCAAATCATCATCCTGGGATGACCACCACGGGCAGGATCAGGATGATCCTAAAATACAGAAAACACCTTGAAACCATCAGCTCCACAAAGCCCCAGTGCAGCTGCAGAGCCACCCCAGGAAAGGGAAGATCCAGACCCACTTGGCAAGGGCAGGCCCAGCTACCCCCCAAACCCCCATCCCGTGGGAATTGAGGAGGTCCTGAAGCCTCGGGAGTCTCCTGGCTGTGACACACACACGAGTTCCAAAGCCAGGCAGCTCCTGCCAAGGCTGTTTCCCCCCCTGCACGCCCTGCAGTGAGCTGCCCTAATGCCTGCTGATTTAGTTTTGAGCCAGTAATTCCTGCTGGAAAGTCAATTACCCAGTGAGTCCCATCAACTGAAAGATATTTAATGGGGGATTATTGCCACTTGTGTTATGTCAGCTGTTTATTATGGCAGATCAATTCTTGGGTAGCCAGAGATCTGAAGAGTGGGTTTGCTCACCAGAGGATTCATCCGGGTGTCCTTTCCCCTCTCCAGCTGCGATTAAACCCACAGGGGTTTTTGGCTCATTCTGGAAACATCCAGCTGCTCCTGAAAGCCTGGTGACTTGGATCAAATCTCTAAGGACACTCAGGACAAGCCCCAGTGAAGGGAGAGGAGGAGGCAGCAGGGATTTCCCACCCTCAGCTCCACCCGCTCCCAGGCAAAAGCCTTTGTAAAGGTTCAGCTCCCCGACCCTTTCCTTGGGCTGTTTCCTTCCCAAGGTTGTATTTGGATACAAATCCAGAGGGCAGAACTGCCTGTGGTGTTGCAGTGGGTGCCCCAAGAAGCAAAGCACTCGTTTCCACAGGGAATTCTGGCCGTGCTGGGAGTTTATTCCGCTACGTTTGAGCGCAGGGATGAGAAAGAAGAGGCCTGAAAGGAGATCATTCTCTCCTGCCGGTGGGATTGAACTTGGCACAATTTCCAGGAATGAAACTTTTCAAGGGATTAAAGACTCTTTAGGAGTTAAAAAGCTAAACAGGACAGATTTCACTGGTTCTCTATGAAGAAAAAGGGTAATTAAATAGAAGAGAATGACAAGGTCTGCCGCAGAGAATAAGCAGAGTATTTGTAACCTATTTCCCATTGCTCCATCCATCCTGAGAGGGTGGAAAAGGAGCTTAAAGCGAGCCAAAGGCATCGGTGTTTGGCCACATGGCCAGAAAATGGGGAGAGATGGGCATGGCCTGGCGTGACATGGAGTGATCCAAGGTGAGGGACAGCCTCAGCACTCCCTCCTGCAGGGCTGGAAAGGTTGGAAGGCAGTTCCCAGAGGAGAGGAGGAGAGGGATCCTCACCCATCACAGGAGCAGAGCCTGAGGCTAGCAGGGAATGTCAGTGAGGAATACAGCTGGGCTCACCCAGAGCCCGCAGCACAAGCAGCAACAGGCCCCTTCCCCAGGCCCCAGCTCGGGGCTGCAGGGAATATTCTGCTCCCCCAAACCTCTGGGGCCGTGCCAAGGCACAGCTGGCACGGGGAGATCCCTACAGAGCTCCAGAGGGGCTCCATGTACACAGCAAGTTCCACAATGCCCAGCAAGAGAGCTCAGCAGGAATGCTGCACCAAGCTTCCTTTCCATTCCTGCTTGGAAAAGAGAGTTACCCTGGGCTGAGCAGCCTCCTCCACGGGAACCTGAGCCATCAGCACACCCTCACAAGTCATTAAAACACTTTGGGAGAAGCCAGGCAAGGCAAAAAAACCTCCACTGCTCAGGTCCTTCCCTGGGGAAGAGCCCTGCCTCTCCCTCCACCCTTCTGCGTCCAGGGAATTTGCTGAGCTTTGACAAACAGCCGCGGCCAAGAATTTCTCTGGTTTCTCACAGAAAAAAAAAAAGGTGGTAGGAGCGGCACTGGATGTGCTCAAATCCCTGCTGCAGGGGCTGGGAAGGAAGGCAGAGGTGTTGGGAAGGGCTGCTGGCAGATCCCTGTGCCACGGACACCTCTGGAGCCCCCCAGCCCTCCCTTCACACCAATTACATCCGCACCCATTTGAGGATTACTCCCTGACCACCTGGAATATCTTATTAGAGGGGGAGCTCAGATGTCCAGAGCAATTTGGGTTTCCAATCCCACATTCAAAAGCTCGAGTTAACCCTGAGCTGCCGAGCAGAGAGAGAGGAGGGGGCGACAAACTCTTCCCTGCTTCGCCCAGCCCAGAACGGGCTAAAAAAACCCCCTCCAAACGAGAGGAATAAAAACTTGAGGCGTGAAACTCGAACTCATTCTCAGGTTGGACAGAAGGTTTTATGCCAGGAATCTGCTGAAATACCCATTTAGGGGCGAGGCTGAACAAGAAAACCCCTCCCCTACCCCGTGGCTTGACGGAAAGTCAATGGGAAAGGTAGAGGGGCAGCAATTTCAGGATTACCAGAGAATCCATAGAAATTCCTTTTGTGGGCAGAGTTAAGCCTTAGGAAGTGAAACAGATGCTATTATACAGCAAAGTGTTGTAGTACAAACGGGTGATAAGATCAGGGCTGCTGCCCTGAGCTGCGAGTTCTCAAGCACAGGGAGCCAAGTTATAATTACTGCAGCAATTGGAATCAACCCTTCCCAGCCTTACTAATAACAGAGCTCAATTCAGCAGCCACCAGCTTCAAAGCCGGCCTTTGAAAACATTTTAGTGATTTCAGGAATGGCTCAAAGGGAGGATGGGGAAGGAAAGGAAAGGAACGGGCCGAAGTTTAACTGATGAATCACCTTTTTTAAGTTTATGTGTCTGCCCGTGACCAAGACAATCCTCTGCCACACAGGAACCTGCTTCCCCATCCTTCAGGAAAAGTTGGGCTCTCTATGAATGGCTCAGAGGAATTTACTAAAGCCTAAGTGGCAGGAGGATTTGTTGGGTGCTACATGAGGGGGGAAGAGAAACTCTCCCTGCCACACCAGGGTGGCTGGTTTGCCCTGAAGTGAGAAAACCCACAAAACTCAGCACATTGCAGCTCATTCCCCCTCCTGTCTCCAGCGTGAACTCCTCTAAATTGGCACTGAAGGAGACAAGCTGCCACAATTCCCTCCAGGTAAGTTGAGCTCCTGGATAAATCCTAAAACGAGCCCCATCTTCCTGGGGATATAAACGAGCTCATTTCCCTGCCCCCGGATCCAGCACGGCCACGATGTGACACACCCATGGAATTGTTTGTGGGGATGAAGAGCTGGGCCAGTGCTGGGAACCCAAACCATGAATTTCAAGAGAAGCAGCGACCAGCAATTTAAGAACTCTAATCTGGTCCTTGCTGCAAAAGAGAAACCAAATATTTAATACCAGCTACGAAGGAAGAATCTCCTCCCACTACAAAGGAAAAACATCCATTGATACACTAAAAATCCAACCCTGAGCTGGGCCCTGGGTGGCTGAAATGATCATGAGGCAAAGCACAGAGTGTGAAATGGCACTTTTTTTACTCCTGGGACCTTCCCCCCTGCCTGGATTAAGGAGTATCTCCTGAGTAATACCTCCACACACACCACTCGAGGCACATACTTAAGGTTGTGGAATCCCAGCCACTCATTCCTGGAGCCTGGAGCAAAAGCACAGTAATTATTTTAAGCTGACTTATCTTAATAAACAGCGTGACCTTTGTAAAAGTGGAGGTCAGGATTTTCAGGAGTGACTGGTGATTTCTGAGAATCTGCTGTGAGACATCCCCAAAGACCCCACCACAAACCCACCCCCCGCAGGTCCCACGGCTGCTCCGGGGACACTTCTCTTGCCCCATGGAATGAGGATCAGCTGATGCCTGGAAACCTCGGCTTTATTTTCACATTCCATGCAGGAATGGGGGGGGGGGTGTGCTGTAGTAACAGCCTGACAAACTGCTGGTGCTGCACAGGGACAGGAGCTGCTGCCTTTCCCAGGATCACCGAGCACTGGGAGCACCCACAGGGGGAGGAACCCGCCAAACCCAACACTTGCACCTCTGGGATTGAAATCGCATTTTCCTTCCAAGACAGGCCCTTTTCCTGGATGGATTTCACAGGAGAAGGGAGCAATCCTTGCAGGGCTCCCTGACAAGATCCCTGCAGCCCCTGTGCCACGAGCTGAGCCAGCTCTTTTGGCTGCTGCCTTGTTCTACAATTATTTATTTGGCTTTCATTTTCCTGGTGGCCCCCATCTTTCTGCCACCTCCGTGTCACTTCACTCCGTCGTCCCTTCCAGGACGTTTTTCTCCAAGGCTTCCAAAGGTGCAAGAAAGAAAAGTGACTTTTCCTGGCCTAGAAATACCCCCAGGGCTGGGGGCAGGACTGGTTATGAGCCTCCAGCAAAAGTGAAGCTAGGCAAAAAAACCCCAGGAATTATTTTGGAAGAATGATTCTGCATTTCACTCTGGGTTTTTTTCTGTCCAACACAACCATTTCAGACAAAGAGCAATGATAAAATCCCAGTATCTTTAAAATACACCTTGGGAAATTAAAGTTTCAGAGCAAGGCAGTGTGAATGTTGAGAATCAGTGGCCAGTCCACAGCTCCCCACACAACTCTCCCCCTTTCCCATCATTCCAGCCCCTCTGGTTTGTGCCCCACGTACCCCCTGCTCTGGGAGGCCAAGATATTTTCCTTTATGATCCACTCTTTAACTCCATGTCCATGGATTTCTCCCATTCCTGCCCAGCAGTCAACCAGATTAACACAGCAGCAGCCAGAGTTTTCCTTGGTTTTTCCTGTAAAGATTTGTCCACTTTGGCCTGAAACCAGCCTGAGACCTCATCCCCAAACACCTTTGGCATGGCCCAAAGGGCTAGAGCAGTGCTAGGGCACACTATGCCAGCTGTAGAACAGTTTTATTTCTCATTTTTCCTTCTCCACAGCAGCTAAGACCAGCTCTGGCTGCTCTCATGCCTTCCCAGAATGACCAGTAAGATCCGCAGGACTCTCACAAGAGAAGCAAGAAGCACCAGCTGAGCAAGAAACAAAACCAACCACAGACTCACGGCAGGGTAATTTGGCTTTTTTAAGAAAGTGATCCCTCACCAGCCGAGCCCTGCCTCCTGTCCTCCACCCCGGAGCCCCGAAAGAGGAAGTTGTCACCACTCCCATCCAGTAAATTCTGAAGCAATGGCCCCTTGAGTGACAAACCCACCTCGTTTCCATACAACAGCTTGAGCAACTCCCTCTGCTCAACCCGATCCCTCTCGTGAGGCAAACACAGAGACAAAACAGCCCTGCGTGTTTCAAAGCACCACCAGCACAAATGTCACTCCTCTGGCGACTCTGGGGGGTGCCCTGGCACCTGCACTGGTGTGGGAACACCCAGCTGGTTTGCAGGAATAGCTGGGAGCGAGAAGACCCCAGTAACCCACTGGAATACCCACTTGTAAGGGAGAAAATCATTCCATGATCCTGCGGCATGAGTAATTCATCAGTCAAACACAGAATCCACCTCCTGCCAAGCAGGAGCAGGTTCCTTCCTCCCCACACACGAAGCAAAGCGGGTCTCACTCCCGGGATCAGTGGCAGGACACTCCTCCCTGCCTGCCCACACCACCACCCGGAATTCCACAGTCCCGGCATCCCAGGGATCTGACACCAGAGGGGTGAAGGTGGCAGATGAGAAATAACTCCAGGGAAGCGTCTGCACCGAGAACAAACATCCCAGCAGGCTGTTCCATTTGGAACACCCCTCAAATCCCCTCCCCACAAAGCTGGAAACGGGGAAAGCAAAGCTCCTGTGGAACCTCTTTATGAAAAGGAATAAACCTTGAAGAGCACGCCAGGGAGCAGGACACTGGGATAACCCTACAAAAAAGAAAACAAACCCTCCCTTTGCCTGAATATGGTCATTTTGGTGAGGAAGCAATGCCAGCACTGACCTGTTTGAGCTGCTCATCCAGGCGCCAGGGCGGGCGTCCCGCCGGAGACCCGGAGTGGGGCTGCTTAGTGTCTTTACCCTGTTCCTCCTTGCCCTGCTGTCCCCCCCGCTGGTGCCCGGCAGCCGGCAGAGGGTTCGAGGTAGAGGCCACTCTTTGGTTGGGCTGGGCGACTTTGGGAGCGCGGAAATACTTGAGCGCCGAGCAGCTTTCCTTCCCGTCCAGCTCCCCGCCGCCTTCCTCCTCCTCGTCCTCCTCATCTTCCTCCTCTTCTTCTTCCTCCTCCTCCTCCTCCTCGTCCTCCTCAGGCTCGGAGGTGCCGCTGCTCTGATCGAAGGCGCGGGGGGCTCTGGGCAGGGGATTGCCGGGGGATCCCGCTGCAGGGCGGGCCAGGCCCGGGCGCTGCACCGGCAGCTGCTGCGGGAACGGCACCTGCACCTCCCGCAGCTGCCGCTCCCGCCGCTCCCGGGAATCCATCTGCACCGCCGGCTGCTGCTGCTGCTGCTGCTGCTGCCTCTGCAGCTGCTCCACCACCGCTTCCAGCCTCATCCCGCAGTTCGCATGGCTGGGCCAGAGAGGGGGGCGGCTCCGGCCTTAGCCCGGCAGGGTTCAAGCCCCGACCTTGGGAGACGGGCACAATCTGAGAGAGAGAGAGAGAGAGAGACAAATATTCGTCCGTATGAATATAAAATGCTTTCATCTTTTCCCCAGGAAGAGGATAAATAGAGTGCAAAGCCAGTGCTCTTTCCTGTGCAGGAGACCGTGAAACAATCAGCTCCATGTTTAACAGCCTCGGGCTCCAACTTGCATTCAATTTTCAGACTGTTTAATTGTATTTTCGAGCCGAACACATTTGCTGGGACCTCGCTCTCCTATACCCCAAAGACACCATCTGAAATGCCTTTGTCCCCGAGCCCAGCCACAATCCTTCCACGCTTCCTAAATAATTACTTTTGAAAGGTTAGGTTCAGGCTTTGGTGCTCCTGCAATGCTGCCTTAAAAGGAGATGGCCAGGATGATAAGCTCTGACCATATTTATATTAAAACCCAGGCAGGAATCTGTTGCACACGGTTATTGCTAAATTCTTCTGGGCTTTCACCACGTTACAAAATCCCTGACACCTCATACTTTTCTTTCTTTAAAAAAAAAACAACTATATTTAGGCATTATTTTTCCCCGAGGAGACGAGAGCACAGCAAACACCAAGCAGCTCCTGGGATTTCCAGCGCATCCCAAGCCCCATCCGTGTCCTCCCTCCGGTTTTCCCAGCCCAAGGACCCCAGGAGCTTTCCCAGCTCTCCACTCTGACCTGCTGAGCCAGCACTTGAGCAAAGCCCAGCAGAACAGCCCAGGGCTGGAAACACAGCTCTGGATAAATCCTGGAAAGACGGACCTGCGCCGTTAATCCCCCGAGCGTTAAAATGTGTATTTTGGACTCTGTGTCACCAACTGGCCCCGCTTGACAAAGAGCTGCTCTCCTCGGGGTGAAAAGATGATTCAACAGATCCCACTCGCTGCCCTTCGAGGTTCATCGATATCAAAATACAGCCAGCTCGGAGAAACAAAGGAAAAGCCGACTCCAAAGCGGCTCGGGTGTCCTGCCACCTCCCACCACCCTGTTCACGGCCAGCACGGGGCTACTCGAGCCACACGCTGCGAGAAAAAAGGTTGTTTGGCTTTAAAAAGTTTCCAAACAGGCACCGAAACAACCCATCATTTCCCAGGCAGCAGTTTCCCAAGTGAAAGGTGACTTCCAGCATCCCCAGGTGGTCCTTCTTCCCCCTCTTCCCTAAATAACACTGCTCCCTCTGCAACTCCCTTCCAAATAAACCATCCCCCAAAAGTGTGAAGCCCGGCTGAGGCTTTACCTGGCGTGGCCTCAGCCTGCGAGGGCAAACCCCAGCGGGAGGATTAGTGGTTGGGATGTCAGGAGCAATATCCTGCACCATACCTGGCAGCTGGGACGGGATTCCTCGGGAAGGCTCAACCCACCATCTGCCCTGCCCGGGGAAGGGGGGGCTCCGTGACACCGGGAGGGGACACCGGGCAGGACACGGAACCCGGGTGGGGGGGGATCCCGAGGGTAAGAAATGCCCGAGCAAACACGGCTCAGGAATGCGGTGCCCGCGTTTCCTGGAGCCCAGGGACAACAGCGGGACAGGTCCCGGCAGGATCGGGGCTCCCGAAACACAAAGGCAGCCGGGATTCGGGGAGGGGGCAGCCCAGGGGAAACAGCTGGGTGGTGACAACGGGAGTGGCGGTACAAACACTGAACCGCTGCGGGTTTAAAGAGCCGTTTCACACCCCCCCCGGAATGTCCTGAGCTGGAAGGGACACACGAGGATCACCCGGTCCACCCAGGGACCGCTGCCGCCCTCCCGGCACGGCCACCTTCCCCTCGGGGTGTCTGTGTCCCCTCGGGGTGTGAGTGTGCCCTCGGGCTGTGAGTGTGCCCTCGGGGTGTGAGTGTCCCCTCGGGGTGTGAGTGTCCCCTCGGGGGGGTGTGAGTGTCCCCTCAGGGGGGGTGTGAGTGTCCCCTCAGGGGGGTGTGAGTGTCCCCTCGGGGTGTGAGTGTCCCCTCGGGGGGGTGTGAGTGTCCCCTCGGGCTGTGAGTGTCCCCTCGGGCTGTGAGTGTCCCCCTGGGGGGGTGTGAGTGTCCCCTCGGGGGGGTGTGAGTGTCCCCTCGGGGAGTGTGAGTGTCCCCTCGGGGGGGTGTGAGTGTCCCCTCGGGGGGGTGTGAGTGTCCCCTCGGGGGGGTGTGAGTGTCCCCTCAGGGTGTGAGTGTCCCCTCGGGCTGTGAGTGTCCCCCTGGGGGTGTGAGTGTCCCCTCGGGGGGGGTGTGAGTGTCCCCTCGGGGTGTCCCCTCACTCCTTTTGTCTCCCCTTCGCTCCCTGTGTCCCTCCCTGGCTGTCGGTGCCTGTCCCGCACCCCGGGCTCGGTGTGACCCCCCGCTCCCGGTGGATCCCGCCCTTCCCAACCGGGGACACAACCCGAGCAGCACCCAGACACCTCCCCCGTCCCACCGGGGACCCCACCGTGCGCCCCCTGAGGGGAGGTGTGAGGGCGGGAGGTGTGAGGGCGGGGGCTGTGCCACGACCCCCCCCGCCCCCAAAATAAATAAATAAAATAAAATACCCCCCCCCGGGAGCGGGACCCC
>WEKX01026217.1:151893-168256 GCA_013390025.1 Pitta sordida
GCCGGGAATCCCCCCCGAGCTGTGAGGGGTTCGGGGACATGGAGGGCACGGCTGGGGCCGCCCCCTAGCTAAGGGGGGGTGGGTGAGGGGTTGGGGGGAGCACAGCTCTTCAGCTCTTGAGGGGGGTTGGGGGACATGGCGGGGTACAGCTGGGCCCCCCCCCGAGCTGGGAGGGGTTTGGGGACATGGGGGACACGGCTGAGCCCCCCGAACTGGAGGGGTCAGGGGTCTGAGGGGGCAGAGCCCTGGAGCTGAGAGGGGTTCGGGGACATGGGAGGCACAACTGGGACCCCCCCGAGCTGAGGGTGGTTGGGGACATGGGGGGCACGGCTGGGACACCCCGTACTGGGGGGAGCTGGGGACTTGGAGGGGCACAGCCGGGACCCCCGAGCTGGAGGGGTGAGGGGTCTGAGGGGGCACAGCCCGGGAGCCGAGGGGGGTTCGGGGATATGGGGGGGCACAGCCGGGCCCCCCGAGCTGGGGGCAGTTCGGGGGCAGCCCCGCGGGGTTGGCACTGCCGGGACCCCTGGCTGAGGGGTTCGGTGGGCGGTGACGGGGGTCTCACTCGGGTGGGTGTGTTTGCCCCTTTGCAGAGCCCGTTCGGGAGGACGCTGCCATGTCCCTGCCCGAGTGGCACATCGCCGTGAAGCTGGCGGAGCAGCCGCTGGCTCCCAAATCCATCCTGCACCTGCCGGAGACGGAGCTGGGCGAGTGCCCGCTGGGCGGCTGCAGCATCTCCCACCTCAAGCAGCTCATCACCGGGAAGCTGCAGGAATCCGTCCCGGACCCCGAGCTCATCGGTGGGTGCATCCTGTCACAGTCCTGCCACTTGGGGACAGTCTTTTCCCGTCTTTCACAACGTCCTGCCGGTGCTGGTGGCAGAGGGAGGGTTCCGAGTGTGCTCCAGAGGCTCCTGCTCGCACAGGATCTGGTGCCCTGTGGTTTGGGTGGTTGATTCCCTGTTTTCTTGGGCTCGCAGAGCTCCAGCGATGTCAGTGCTCTTCTCAAGGAATCTCTGGGCTTCCAAGTGCCTCTGTGTCCTTGTGAGTTCTCTCGTGAGGACTCTGAAAGTGGTTGGCTCTTCCAGGGGAGGTGGCAAAGCCGCCTGGTGTGTGTCAGCTCCGTGATTCCCTCCCTCAGCCTCAGCTCCACAACTGCCCCGTGGTGTTCCCTGGCCCGGGGGGAGCAGCTCCAGAACAACCCCCAGGGCTCCAAGGTGCACTTCAGAGACCCCCCAGCCCTTTCTGAGGGAGACACAGATGTTTATTCCAGCTGTTTCTCCCCCCCTAGACCTGATCTACTGTGGCCGGAAGCTGAGGGATGACCAGACCCTGGATTTTTATGGAATCCAGTCCGGCTCCACCGTCCACGTCCTGCGCAAATCCTGGCCTGAGCCTGACCAGAAGCCAGGTGAGGAGCAGACTGGGGGGGGTGTCACCCCTTGGTGACACTCTCAGGGATGTGTTTTGAAGGCACTGACCTCTCCATTCATTCCTGAGGTTTCCAGGAGGAATTAATCCGTTTGTTTGGGAGCTCCCCACCTCTGGCAGCAGCAAATAGGTGTTAATCTTCTTGCTGACAGAAGAGTTCAGGAATGAGCTACACAATGTGGAGAGGGACTGTCCCTCCCTTAAGTGCCTGTGACGAATTTTAGGGTGTTACCGGAGAATCCAGGGCAAAACTCCTGGTTCCTCAGCTCCAGGGAAAAGGAGGCTCATGTGTGCTCCTGCTCTGCTTGACTGGGGAATAAATAATCTGGGATAGTTCAGACTTGTTGTTCCTTCAGCAGAGCTCCTTTGGTACATGTAGGAGGCAATTGCTCTGTATGTTTATTATCTGACAGCGCAGGGAGTTGTTACTCTGTGGCAGCTCTCCCGAGACACAAGCTGAACCCAGGGGTGCTATTGCAGCAGTGGGATATAAAGGGGCTGGCAAGGCTGGCAGAAGCAGAGCTGAGCTTTGTTCCTTTGTTTTCCCTCCCTCAGAGCCCGTGGATAAGGTGGCAGCAGTCCGGGAATTCCGTGTCCTGCACACTGCCCTGCACAGCAGCCCTGCCTACAGAGATGCAGTGAGTGGGGCTTTCCTGCCGGCCTCTGGGGTGGGTTTGTGGCTGTCCCCTCCCTCCCACAGTGGAACCTGGTTAGCTCTGCTCTGCTTTCCCTGGCAGGTCTTCAAAATGCTGGGGAACAAGGAGTCGCTGGATCAGATCATTGTAGCTACCCCTGGTCTCAGCAGCGACCCCGTCGCTTTGGGTGAGTCCTGGTGTGATCCAGGGGAGCTGAGGAGAGCCAGGTCTGGAGTGTCCCCTTTGTCTTGGGGAAAAAAAAAAACACCCCACACTTTTTTTGTTTGTTTGTGGTACATAAGAGTCAGTGACTACTCAGGTGTCAAGATTTGTGCTCTCTTGGGAATGTTTGGGGGTGGGTGTTGGCTTCAGAAGGATCAGGGAACAGTGGGGGTGGATGGTTTCTCCTTGGGGGTGGATGTGGCTTCAGGAGGATTAGGGAACAGTGCGGGTGGATGGTTTCTCCCTGCTGCAAAGTGTTACCAAAATGCTCACCAAATTTAACCTGGTGGTTCTGGCCTGGGGTGGGACTAGCCTGAGGCAGGTGGGATTTGGGCTGCAGTCACATCCTGGCTGGAGGGAGCTGGGGGATCCTGCACTGAAGGTGGAGCACCCACAGGATCTGCTGGGAAAGCTCCATCCCTTGGGTGTGTAACTGCAGTCAAAAGTCTCTCCAGGAAGGCGTGAAAGGCTTCACAGAGAACAGTAATACGTAATAAGAGTATTTGTGTTGTTTGCTTGTGAGTCAGTTCCTGAAAAACAAAAATGGCTTTTGTTTGACTGGCTCCTGTTTCTTGTATCCTGTCTTACTGTGTTTCCTGGTCTATTCCAGGAGTATTGCAGGACAAGGATCTCTTCTCAGTGTTTGCAGACCCCAACATGCTGGACACGTAAGTGACTCAGCGACTCAGCAGGGCCTTTGTCTCACTGTGTGCAGCCACAGCCTCTCAGGGGAAGGGGGGGACAGAGGGAGCTCTGCTCCTGCCTGGTGTATCCAGCATGGATACGCCAGGATTCATCACTTGGATCAAACCAAAGGATGTTTAGTGGCAGCCAGGGACAGCACTGCCGGCAGGTGCCAGGTTCAGATCTGGGTCTGGTTGCTCCCAGGAGGGCGTGTGGGAGATGTGAGCCCTGGGCAGTCCGTGTGGGATCAGTGAGACTCGGCTGCCGGAGGTGTTTGTGCCAGACACCAGGCGTGTTGGTGCAGGGGCTGATGGCTTCATTCCCTCTCCCCCTGCTTGTCCCCAGGCTGATCCCAGCCCACCCTGCCCTGGTGAATGCCATTGTCCTTGTCCTGCATTCGGTGGCTGGCAGCACCCCGCTCCCGGCCCCAGAGACGTCCTCCCGAGCCATGGCCTCCAGCTCCTACCGGGACATGCCAGGTACATTCCCTGCTGGAGAACCTGCAGGATGGGCAGCCCAATCCATGGAACCACATACTGCTTTGGGTTGGAAGGGAAATTAAAGGTGATCAAGTTCTGGCCGTGGGCAGGGACACCTCCCACTATCCCAGGCTGCTCCAAGCCCCATGCAGCCTGGCCTTGGACACTTTCCATGTGTGCTGTGCTGACAGTCACCCCCAGGCTGGAAGGGTGAGAGGTTTGGGTTCCTGAGCTGCAAACACTTGCTGTGGTTTGGTAAAATTTGGGCTGTGTGAGGCTCACCTGGGGAATTTCGGCCTCGGGGCCTCTCCAGGCCCCACGTGTGCACTCAGTGTTGGCTGTGGCCTCTGCAGTGCCCAAAGGATGGGCCTGGCCTGTCTCCCACTGCACAGGGGCTGAGTCCTAACCCGGGCCTGACCTATCCACAGCCAGGAGCTCCACGGGATTCTCCTCTGGTGCCTAATTCCTGCCAGTTTTCTACATCCCTTTATTCTCCTCCCTGGTGCAGGTGGCTTTCTCTTCGAAGGTCTCTCTGATGATGAGGATGACTTCCACCAGGTGAGGGGTCAGGTTGGGCTGGCAATGACGGGTTCCACTTGTAGCCCCGAGATTCCAAAGCTTTTCTCTTCGGCTGTGACGAGCAGCAGGAGCTCCTCTGGCTCCTGAGGGTATTGCGGAGACAAACATATTGATCGTTGGATGTTGTTCAGGGGAGGATTTTCACGAGTGCTGAACACACAACATGAGAATGGAACAGCACATATCCTCAGAGAAAACACCTTTGTGGCCAAATAGCTGTTCCTGGGAATGTTGGTCTGTGCCCTCCTGCAAGCAGCCTCTCCAGAGGATGGTGTTTTATAAGAGAAATTGGATATTTAAGCCCAAAAAGTGCCTGTCCAGAGCGAGTTGTGTTGCTACAGTCGAATAACGCTCTGTTTTTAGGCTGGTGGATGATACATTAAAAGGTTTGCAGCCAGTTTCCACAGCTGAGTTTGTGGGGAAAGAAAAAAAAAAAAGCACATCCCACCCTGTCAGGTCTATTTTTTGAAAGTTCCACGCCTGTGAATTTTGGAGTATTTTAGGCAAGGGATCTGCAGGGATGAGCATGTGAGCCAGATTTTACTGGGACACAAACCCCAACATCAGAGATGTGTTTTTCCTCCCCGCAGAGCACGAGGTCCACACCATCCAGCAGCACCTCTGGCTCCCGCCCGGCCTCCCTGGGATATGCAGGAGCTGCAGGACCCCGGCCCATCACCCAGAGCGAGCTGGCCACTGCCCTGGCCCTGGCCAGCACCCCGGAGAGCAGCTCCCACACCCCCACCCCTGGCACCCAGGTAACAGCTCCATGGCTGCCTCTGTTCCTCAGGGATGAGCTCCATTCCCTGTAATCCCACCGCTGGCACTGTGTTAACTGGGACACCTGGATGCTTTAGTTTCTCAGGGATGAGCTCAATTCCATGGGATCCCACCCCTGGGACACCTGGCTGCTTCAGTCCCTCAGGGATCTTCTCTATTCCATGTGATCCCACCCCTGGCACCCAGGTAGCAACAGCTACAAGCCCAGCTTAGGTCTGGGACACCTGTCTGCTTTATTTGCTTGTGGATGAGTTCCCTTCCCTGTGATCCCCCCACTGGCACCCAGGGAACAGCTCCTCAGGTCTGGGACACCTGGCTGCTTCAGGTCCTCAGGGATGAGCTCAATTCCAGGTGATCCCACCCCTGTCAGTTCCTCAGGGATGAGCTCTATTCCCTGTGATCCCACCCCTGTCAGTTCCTCAGGGATGGGCTCAATTCCGGGTGATCCCACCCCTGTCAGTTCCTCAGGGATGAGTTCTCTTCCATGTGGGCTCGAGGATGGAGGGGTTGCTCTGTGCTGCCTCTGGTTCGTCTGGGTGTTCTCCTGATCCATGTCCAACTTCCTTCCTCCCAGGGTCATTCCTCGGGGACGTCCCCCATGTCATCCAGTGTCCAGTCAGGAACACCCATCACCAACGACCTGTTCAGCCAGGCCTTACAACACGCCCTGCAGGCCTCAGGGCAGCCCAGCCTGCAGGTCAGTGTCCCTTGGAACCCCACACCCCACTGTTCCAGGCTGGAGGTGGCTCTTCTAGCTGCCTCCCATGCGTGACATTCAACTGGAAGGGGCACGACAGACCACCCTAACAGCACTGGTTGGAAATGGGATGGTGAGACAGCGGATTTTTGGAGTGTGCAGCAGGAATTTGAGCTTTCAGGATCTGATGGCACGCTCAGCAGTGTGGTTGTGAGGTGGAGGGGGTGGAAAAGGGGGCTGTGGAGCAGACTGGGGTGTTTTTTCCTGCTTGGGCTCTCACATCCACCTGAACTCCTTCTCTTTCTGTGTGTAGAGCCAGTGGCAGCCTCAGCTGCAGCAGCTGCGGGACATGGGAATCCACGACGATGAGCTGAGTCTCCGAGCCCTGCAGGCCACAGGAGGGGACATCCAGGCTGCCCTGGAGCTCATCTTTGCCGGGGGAGCCCCCTAAATTTTCGGCTGGTCTGGTGAGTTGCCCTGAGGCAGTTTTTTGGGCTGGGGTTTGACCCTGGTTCTGTGCACTGGGGTCCCTCTCTCCAGCATGGAGCAGCTGGAGTGGCTGTTCCTTTCCCTCCTGTCCTGTTTGGGAGCACTGAGCATGCTGAGGGCAGCTCCTGCAGCTCCAGGTGCTCCCCCCAACCTCTTCCTTCTGGCCACCAGAGACAAGACCTCAGGACTTTGTCCAGCCTGGAGAAAGGAAGAGGTGGCTCTGTGCTGGAGAGACATGGCCCCTTCAGTTCTGCAGTCTTTGATGTGCCTGCCTATCCTCCTGCCTGGTGTTCCATTCCTGCCCACCTTCCTGTGCTCCCTCTGTATTAAATGGGCTGCATCCCCTCGCCTCTTGTCTGGGTTGTGATCTGTCCCGGGTTGTCTCTTCATGGCCTGAAGGGAACTGGAGGAGAAGCTTTGCCTTTCTGGGAGGTGGTTGTTACTGCCCTGCCAGCTGACAAGGCCACGGCCACCACGAGGTGACAGCAACCGAAGAGTGACAGGCAGAGTGCTGAGGTGGAGAAATGCCACAGCCTGGTCTGGCTGCAGCCAGGGTTTGCCCAAGTGTCTTCTAATCCTGGGTGCCACAAGGTGCCCTGGACCTGGGCTGGAAAGCCAATTAAAGCCGTTTGCCTGTAATTACAATCCGTGGGAGCTGAGAAAAGCCAGACCCAGAGCTGGGCCTGGCATCACTCGGGTTGTCAAGATTAATGAGGCATGAAAATGGGAGCGGGTTTGCCTGAAATGCCACCTAAGAGCAGAAAATACTCTCCTGCTTTACCTTCACGCTGCCTGTTCTCCCCTCTAATTCCTCTCGAAGCTCTCTGATCCTCCCTGATACCTTCTCAGCTATCACCCAGCAAATGCAGGATTGTTCTCTCCAGGGTAGCCCTGCACTGATAGGTTTTAATCCTGTCTAGAGGATTAAGGCTCTCAGGAGGGAGGGACTGTTTTTATGTTTCCATATGTAGGAGATAAGATGTGATGGACGTAAAATAGCTTTCCTGACTATACACCCTGCGAGGTTCCTGCCCTCAGCATGAACTCTGTAAACCCAGTCTAGAGGGTGGGTGGGATTTTATGTGTAAGAAAACTGATTAATCCCTTCCCATCCCTCTTGCCTTCGCTGCTGGCTTTGCTAGGGGAGGAAACAGCACATGCAGAGCATCTTCCTTCCCTTCCTCACTGGGGAGACAAGCCCTGCTGTCAGCCCCCAGTGCTCCTGGGATCACTCTGGATCAGCAGTGTCACAGATGCTCCTGCCCAAAGCTGGGAAGCATTTGGAGCAGTCCTGGATCTGCTCTGAGACCAGAGTGACCAGTTTGTTTTCCGGTACTATGTCAATTCTCATCTTGGGGGTTATTGGTGCCCCAAATTCTTTTTTTTCCCCCCTGTCCTGACCTCGCTCTTGAGATTTGATCCCTTTGTTGGTCCATCTTTGGCATCAAGTCGTTTTCTCTGCTACAGCGGCTGTTTCTGCCTCCCCACCTGCCGAGACAAATGAGAACTGCCCGGATATTTGGGATGGAAGCAAAACCTCTTTTCCCCCCCAGTTTCTGTCCCCAATGACACTCCCTGGTTGGGAGCAGCAGCTCAGCCACATTGCCTGGCTGAACTGGCTGTGGCAGAGGAGCAGTTGGCAACGCTGGCGCTCACGACTCGGCTGCTGCGTGCGCTTCGCTTCCCTCGCCTCGCCTCGCCTCGCCTCGCCTCGCCTGCCTGGAATAGACGTGCTCAGCAAGCAGGCAAAATTTAGAGCTGCAGGGATGGGAGGAGAGGCTCTGCCTGGCACCTGCGAGGCTGCTGATGGAGGGGGAGGGTGGGAGGACTTTGCTGCAGGAGCTCTTGGAGCAGAGTGGAAGCTCAAAGTGACTGAGAAGGTGAGCGCTGCCTCCCTGCCCCTCTCCAGCGGCCGAGAAACTCCTGCTGCCAGCCCGGAGATGAAAGGGATCCTTCCAGGGATTTAGAAGGGCATGGAGTGATTGGGCGAGAGAGGATGGAGTTATATTCCAAGGAAGTAGGTCTGGATTGGATATCAGGAAGGGTGTGAGGGTGGGGAGGCCCTGGCACAGGTTGCCCAGAGATGCTGTGGCTGCCCCATCCCTGGAAGTGTCCAAGGCCAGGCTGGAGCCACTGAGATAGTGGGAGGTGTCGCTGCCCAGGCTGGGAGGTGGAACTCTGGGAACTTCAAGGTCTCTTCCACTGAATTGTCAGTGGCTGGCCATGACAGACTCTGCTCTTTGGGAGCAAACTGCCACCTGCTGTCTCCCACCTGCCCATTCCTTGGGGGCCATCCCTGGTGCCACTGCCCTGACACATTCCCCTCCTCCTGCCCCACCTCGGGCTGCTCCTCCCACGTTGAAGATGCATCTGTTTGGGTTGGATCTCAGTTTATCTGCATCCTCCACCACCCTCTGTTTGCCAGCCAAGCATCGGCGGCCCGGCGCCTCACCGGGAGCAAACTGGAAAGCGCTTGGCTCACCCTGGGAAGAGGTGGAGGTCAAAGCACAGTTCCTCAACGTAAGTAGAGGGTTTCTGTTTCTGACATCAAAGAGAAACTTCTGGTTCAGTTCCCTCTCTGCTTGGAGAGGAAGCTGTAACAGCGGGTGTTTACAGGGAGGAGAGGGAGCAGCTGTTTTCCCTCCTGTGTTTTCCATAATCCTGTTGTTCATTCTGGTGCTTGACCATCACTGTGGACACCTGGAGAGGGTGGGAGTTTGGATGGGATCTCTGCACCACGTGTGCTCTGCTTTCCTGCTTTGGCCAACTTTTTCCCCTCCTTCATTTTGACCTGACTGTCTCCATGAGGGGAAAAAACAGTGTTGGGAGTTAATTTTCCAGCAAAAGGCTGAAGTGGAGATGGAGAGGAACCTCCTGGATGGCTTTTGCAGCGCCTCCACCTCCGTCTGCTTTCACAGTGGTGCTGGAGCCCTTCCCAGTGGCAGGATCTGTCCCAGGAGCTGGTGTTGGAGGTACCCCTTGTTTGTGAGCAGATATCTGCTGTGGGGATGCTGGGGTGCTGCTTGGGGCAGGTCACAGCCTCCATTTCTGACTCGCACAGATTTCCGTGGAATAATGGAAGTGGAGTAATGCCTCCCCCAGCCCCAGAGCAGCTCTGGGTGTTCCCTGCCACAGGAGCCACTGTTTTCCCCACCACCTTGGCTCCCCCCTCTCTGCCACAATGGTTGGTGAAGGTGACTTTTGCCAGTGCTCCAGGATTTACTTGGGCAGCCTGGCAGGGAACATCCAGCAGGAATTTGTCTGGCAGAGCCTTTGCCCATCAGCTTGAGGGTTTTTTGCAGTGGTTTCCTGGCTGCTCCCACCTTTGTCCTTGTAAGAAATGACAAACCCCATAATAATTTCTAATTTTTTTTTCCTTTTTCCGGCTGGTTCAGTGGGCTGAAGGGTCTTGCATTTCCTTGGACATAATGATGTTCTGGTCTTACTCTTTCTCAGGGAGACTTTGGAGGAAGATATTCCTGATGCTGGGACAGCTGACCAGAAACACGGGGAGAGCCCAAAGACAGGACAGGTGACACAGTGCTGCTTTGTCCTGTGGGGTTTGGTCCCTTTCTTAGCATGAGTCAACATTTTCCTGTAGTGTCAGACAGGGAACTCAAACTTTAGTCATCAAAGCGTCCTTTTAAGGATGCAGTTGAAAGCCCACGTGATGTTGTCTGGGGGAGCAGCACAAGAAACCCACGTGGTTTTAAGGCATCTGACTCTTATTTTAGCTTGGTGAAAGCAGAAATGGACTGGAAACGTCACACCATGAGAATATTTGTATTTCCTTCTATATTTATAATACTCAAACATCCACAAACGCGGTGACTTATAAATAATCTTTTGATTTATAGCACATAGTTCTAGTCCTGCGTCCCAAAGATGAGTTTAAGAGTGTGGTAAGCAAAGGAAAGTTCCGAGGGAAGAAGATAAACATCCCCTGCTCCATCCTTTGAAATCCAAGACAATGGTGGGGCCACTGGCTTGGAATAGAAAACTTCCTGGCTCTGCTCCTCTCAAACTGAGCCTGGAAACTAAAAACAAAACCAGAAAACCCAGCCCAGTGCTGTCCAGGTGAGACCAGAGGATTTTGGGGAGCAGCCTGGGCTGGAGGGGGTGTCCCTGCCCCTGGTAGAGGGTGGAATGAGATGGGTTTTAACATTTTTCCAACCCAAAGCAGTCTGGAATTCTGTCCCTGGCTGACTTCTGGGTGTGCCAGGCTGCCAGCACACAGATGAGATGTCCCAAAATCACTTCGAGAGGCTGGTTTTTTTCTTATTTCCCCCTGCCTGCCCCTGAAATAAATCCCTTGGCTGATTCAAGAGCGTGGCCTGCTTGTTTAGGTGTAGAGTTTCAGATCTATGGAGTTCCACTCCAGGAGCCATAAAATGGGTTTTATGGATGGGTTATGTAGGAGCAGAGCCAGAGCTCCCTGTTCTCCTGCAGTGGCCAAAAACTTAAAACTGCCAAAAACTGCACAAAACTTCACAGGAGGAGCAGGGAAAGGTCCAGCTCTAATGGATTTTCCAGCATCCAGTTGTCTGAGGTTTAGGGACTTTTCTGGGCTGTTAACAGACTCCTCACAACCTTTTTGTCTCCACCCAGGTACAGCTGTAGCCACTGTCCTGTGGAGATCCAAGGCTGTTCCAAGCTGGAAGGAGGAGGTGCAGTGCACCCATGGGACCCTGGCACAGGTAACTTCTGGTGTGGTGACCTCAGTAAAGCTCTGAAGTTTAATTTTTGGGGTGCCTGGCACTGCTGTGGCCGCTGTGACACCAAGAGCTGACGCGGCCAGCTGGGCAGTCAGGAGGAAAATTGGCATTTAGTGTCGCTGGAGCAGAAGAAGCTGGTGGTGAGAGCAGAGCTCTGTGAGTCCAAACATCCTGCGGAGCACACTCCAAACTGTTTACCTTTCTGCTAATGGGTTTGTTCGCCCTGTTCCAAGGAAGGGAGGGAGTGCTGATGGTCCTGTCACTGCAGAATGCCTTTCCCAGGTTTAGCTCCCTGTCATTAAATGCTTTGATCCCAAAGGATTCTCAGTTACACATAATTTAATCATCCCACACAGATCCTGCCATGTGTCTGTGAGTTCCTGTCCATTTATCCCCTGTCCACCTCGTTTTATTTTATTCCTGTTTTCCTCCCCTCCCAAAAGTCTGTGACCCCCTTGCTTTTCCAAATGAACCACGGGGGAACAACCTGGACCCAGAACAACCAGGAAACAGGTGACAGGCACAGAGCCTGCACAGGGAAAGGGAAACAGGAGACAGGAAGAAAGAGAAGCTCTTCCCAGTGGATAGAAAAGTCAAAGGGTCCAGCACATGGTGAGATCTTGTGCTGTTCCCACTCTCCTGATGAAAGACATGGAGAGAGAAACCAGTGCCTGGTGCTGAGCCTGTCTGTCCCCAGGCAGGCTCTGAGTTACTGCAGCCACTGTCCCTCTGTGTCATTTGTCCCAGGGTTGGCTCACAGGGGCCAAAGTGGGAAGGAAGAGCAGGAGATAAATCCCATCTTCCATGTCTCTCCCTTCCTGGCGAGACAGATATCGAACACCACAAGGTCAGCTTCCTATTTTTCCAAGGAGTTTACTTTCCTGAGCTGCCTCCACTTAATCTTATGTGCCCGGGCAGCTTGTGAAGGACTCTGGCATTTTTCCCAGTAGCTGTTGGAAGTGGCTCTCCTTGGGGCCCAGGTTCCCTGGGGGGAAACGTGGGCTGAAATGCCACCCCAGTTTATGGCAGAGAGGTTGGACCCTCACTTGGGTGTTGCCAGGTTTGATGGGGCTGGTAACAGGGAGGTTATAAGCTTGTTTATGGGATGCTGGACCCTTCTTGGGGCCCTCCAGAGCTGCTGGCAGATGTGGGAATCAGGTTGTTGAGGAGTCTGAGATGTGGCTGTTCCCACAGGAGAGCACCTGAAACCCAGGCCCTGCCAGGACGCAGAGGAGCACCCCAATCAGGAAAAGGAGCACCAAGAATTCCAGGTAAACAAAACACCTCCTGCCCTGCAGGTCCTCCCAGGGAGGCAGAGCTGAGCTCTCTGCAGCTCTCAGGTGGCTGAACAAAGCGACTTCTTTCCGTCCCTTTTCTGTGTTAACGGGGTTTTAGCCGGGCGAGGTTTTATTTGGATTTTGTTTGCCGTGCCTTTGGCACCTCTGTCTCCACTGACAGCCACCACTGCCAGTGCTGCTGCTTCACGTGGGTGAAACTCATTTGCCAAGCAAATGGTGTTTGGGGTGGTTGGGGCCATCGGGGCTGAGCCTGGGGCAGTCCTGGGGCAGGAGGACTGTGTGACCAGGGAGTCACATTCTGAGACCCTGCTCTGGAAGGTCCTGCCTGGGGGAGCCCCTGGGCTTTCCTTGCAGGCAGAAGGGGAAGCCCTGAAGGAGGGGAGTCCCAGGTAGGGGTTTTATGCTGGTCTTAAGGTCATTGAGTGCAAATCAGCTCTGCCACAAATTTCCTTCTGGCAAATCTACCGGAAAAACATATCCTGGGAGCACGTGGTCCTTCCACACCTTCCCTGACTGGTGTTTAAAGCCCTGGGGGGTGGCACTGAGCATGTGGGGACTTCTGTCCCCTTTAGTGCCACTTCTTGGGGCGGTGGATTTGCTGTGCTGTCCTTTGGCATCGTGGCAGAACTGATGGCGAAGGTGCATCCCCAAGACTCAGAGATCAGCTTTAAAGAGCTGATGGAGAGGAGCTGGGGTGATAACAGCGAGTCTGGAGAGGCTGGGAAGGTGACAGCCAGGGCTGTGGCTTTGGGGAGGGATGGCTGAGCTTCTGCCAGGAACGTGAGCTGAGGGGGAGAGTTTGTGCGTGAGGCACAAAAGGCAGCAGCTTGGTGATAAAAGGATCTGCTTCGCTTCCTTCCCACCTCACTTTGTCATCTGGGGAACGAAAGGCCTGTCAGCACCAAGAGAAACTGTGAGGGGATTTTCACTTGTTTCCTCTCAGAATCCAATCCTTCAAAGTAGGATTGTTCCCAAAGGCAAAAAATGCAAGGGGTGAGGAACAGAAGCTCTGATCTTCCAAAGCTCTGCTCATTTCCACTCCTGCTCCTGTATCCTGGGCCACCAGTCTATCCCACTGCAGGTTCCTGTGCGGATTGAACAGGGGATTTTCCAGCTCTGTGCCAAACCTCCCAGTCTCCTTGGGGAAGGGATTGTGGCAAACACGCAGGATGGATGTGACGAGCATCCTCAGCCTTTTGTTCCAGGTTCAACAAGGTCCCTCTTTGTGTCACACCTGTCGGGGTGGGGTGGGTTTCTGATGGCACAACAGAGAGAAGGTCTTGCTTGGCTTTTCCAGGGAACGCTTGTCTTGTTGATGTCTTTTTTTTTTTTTGGCTCCCTGTGGAATTCTTGTCTCCGTCACATTCCTGATCTGAGGTTAAAGGAAGGTAACGGGTATGTTTTTGTGAACAGTGGCACATACCTGCTCTACTGCCAAGGGGAACAGGAGGTTTGGTGATACTCGAGCTGCCTGGGCCGCAAACATCCAGGCAGTCTGTCTGCTCTGCAGTGATGAATAAAACTGTTCCTCTCAGGGAAAATCTGTGCTTCATAAATCTGACAAGATTCCTGGGGGAGGAATCTGCCTTCTGGTCCATGCTGGAAGCGAGGAGCATGATCTGGAAAAAAGCTGCTCACAGGTTGCACCGGGGAAGTTTCGGCTCCTGAGCGGAGCAGCCAGAAACCTCTGCAGGAGGGAGGGAGGGCAGGGAGTTCGTGCCCGGAATCTGATCGCTTGTGTACTCATTCCTTGGGACTGGGACAGGGGAGGGCTGGCATGTCCTGAGCAAACAAACCCTCCCCTGCTCTACCAAGTGTTTATTCCATTCGTGGTGTCGTGTGTTTTGCATCTCCTGCAAACTGGGACAGGGTTGGGGCGACCTGGAAACCAGCTCTGCTCCTCCTGTTTGGAGCTCTGCGGGACGGCCCTTCCCTGGGGGTATTTTGCCCGTGTGTATTCCGCGGGCTGGGATGACTTTCCCAGTGTCGTCCTGCGTGATTATCTAATCTGGGAGGCAGGTTCGCCCCACTGATGGTGTTGCTGCCCCAGGGGGAGGAGGAAGGGACACTAAGGGGAGCTGCAGCTTCTGCAGAGAGCAAAAGACATTTGGGGGGGGAGCTCTGTTTCAAGGAAGACTCTTCATTTGGAGAGCTATAAGCAGCATTTTGGGTGGGCTGCTCCGAAATACTCCCATGTTCCACCGCCATCCCTTTTCTCTCCTCCTCTGCAGAGTTTTTGGCTGGTGAGCTGCCTGCAGAGATCTCACCCAGCCTCGATACACTCCAAACTTTCTGCTGAGTCTCCACCTCAGCAGAAGGTGCTTCGGCATCACTCTGAATCCAGGAGCACGGTGTGGTTCCTGGTCTGGGAAAAGGGTTGAAGGAGAAAGAACCCAGAGTAGAATGGACTGGCTGAAATGGCTTCAGACTGAGAGAGCAGGTTGAGATTAGATGTTTGGGAGAAATCCTTCCCTGGGAGGGTGGGGAGGCCCTGGCACAGGTTGGGCAGAGCAGCTGTGGCTGCCCCATCCCTGGGAGTGCCCAAGGGCAGGTTGGAGCAGTCTGGGACAGTGGAAGGTGTCCCTGCCCAGGGCAGGGGATGGGATGTGATGGACTCGAAGGTCCTTTCCAACACAACCCATTCTGTGATTCTGTGAGCGCTTTCAAAGCCCCGAGGGAGCTTGAGGCTCAATTTTATTCACAGGAACATGTGAATACGGCTGTAGGTGGAACAAAAAACCCCAACCTGAAAGTGAAAACCGCGACGAGTCTCCAGCTGTGTCAGTCAGGGGCAAGGAAAAGGGAAAACCAAAGGATTTACGGTTATAATGAGGCAGCAACTCTGCTCGTTCCTCTCTGCTCAGAACCCTTCTGTGTTTGCAGTCAGTAACTTTGCCAAGAGTGGGAGTTGAAAGCCAGTTTTGCAGCCCACCAGCTGTGTGGTGTCATCAGAGTCAGTTCAGATAATCACATGTGCAGAGCTCTCACAGCCCAGATTTGGGATGGAGGCAACTCCAGTCCCCAGGTTTATTAAGGCACCTGCACGGTTTACGTGGCTCAGGCTGATGATTTACAACCCAGGGTTCTTCTTCACTCTTGATTGTGTCAGAGAGCCTTAATGAAGGAGGTGTTTTTCAGGAAGAAAACACCTTTCTTCTCTGCAAGAAAACAAGTGGTAACAGGGTCTGGCACCTCGGGGAGGAGTGGGGCAGGCAGGGAAATCCAGGAGCCTCGGGGGGGAATGGGCAGTTTCGGGGTGAGCAAAGAGCACAAAGTGGTTCAAGGCTGGGAATCACCACGTGCAGAAGTGACAAACCGGAATGATCTGTGTGTTATCACCCTGTAATTACCCAAGTAGATGCATAAAGAGAGAGATGAACCCCCCTCCTCTACATGCAGAGTCGGCGGGGAATTCCTGTGGGTCCTTAAAATTCACCATTAGCTGGCTCATTAATTTATTTTTGCTTCCTCCCAGACGCCCCCTCCCCCCTGCCCTTGCTCTGCCACTGTTCATCTCCTTCAAGAGCTGAGCAGTGCCGGGGCTGAGCCTCAACCCCAACTTTAAAGAGCTCAGCTGCCTCTGGTCCCTGCGAGTTCCCCGTGGGGCTCTCCCATTCCAGTCACGTCCCCCCTCGCTTTCCGTGCACGGAATGCCCTGTCTCCTCATTACCAACCCTCCCAGGGCTGCACAAAGCCCCTCAGCCCTTCCCCGGGGGAGCTTTGGGACAGCAAAGTGACTTTCCGAAGGTTGTGCCACACGCGGGGTGTGCTCGGCATCATCCCGCTCCCCTGGGGGGAATATCTGCGTCACGACAAGGGGACGGGATCACCTTCAGGGTCACCTTGCCCCCCAGCCCCGAGTGTCCACGGCCACTCTGGGGTGTCACTGAGCTGGGTGACTGTTGGCAGGGGGGTGTGACAGCGGAGTCAGCCGCTGTATCCTTTCAGGAGTGGCCCTTTGGTCTCACCGCAGTGGAGCAGCAGGAGGAGGATGAGGGCTGGCACGCAGGATGTGCTGCAGCCTTGCTGCATCCTCCCTTTGCCAGGGGCTTCGGAGAGCCCCCCCTGTCCTCACCTGCCTCTCGGATCCCAGCGGGGCTCTCTGGTCTCGGCACACGCGGCTCCCGCTGAAACCACCCCGAGAGAAGCTGTCCTTTGTTGCGGCTCTCTGTACCCTTGCTTTGCCATTTTTAGGCATGATTTCGTCCTTATTTCATTCATCCCAACCTTACCATTCCCCTCCCAGGCCTCTGTGGGAAGTTGTTTGCAAACCCTGCGCCAGCTGCCCGAACAAAAGCCGTGGGACCCCCACCTTCCCCTGGCAGAAGGAAGGGGGGGGGGGGGGGGAAAAAAAA
>WEKX01026217.1:168279-206773 GCA_013390025.1 Pitta sordida
AACGGACAAAACCCCCCCCCCAACCCCCAGTAAAACCTGCGGATAAACTGCAGAACTGAGATACTAAATGTGTGTTGCCGGGATATTATTTTCCGCTGACAGTGAAGACACACCCTGCCTCAGCCATTGGCCAGCCCCGGCGCTCCCGGCTTTGTATAAGGCAGGGCAATGCAGCTGTCGGGCTCCTCAGAGCCTTCCTCTCCCTGCTCCCCGAGCAGCAGGAATGGGCAGGAGCTCTCCTGTCGCCGTCCTGGTGGCCCTGTGGGCCGGCCAGCTGGGCGTGTGGGCAGCGGGGCACCCCAAGGTGAACCCCAGGATCATCACAGCGCCGCAAGGTGAGTCCCGGCCGGGCCGCCCCGGGATGCTGCTGCCGTCCCCGCTGCCTTACCTGCCGCTTGGCTCTTTCGCTCGGTTTTTATTTCTTTTGTTTCCTTTTGCCTCTCTGTAAAATCAGCTGCGGCCTCAGACTTGCTTTAGGTTGGATTTCTTTTTTTAAAACACCGTTCTTTCGTTTTCTTTTTCTTTTTTAATCCTCTTTCCCTGCGTGCTGCGTGTATGAAGGGCTGTCAGAAAGCTCGGAAACAGCCACAGTAACCATTTCCCCCAAGTTGCGGTTCTCCAGAAATCGAAGCGTGTATCTGCATAGCTAATGGGCTGATTTACTTGCCCTCTTGGCTGCAAATGAGTTTTGGGAGTAAATATTTGCAGAAAGCCCCCCGGTCTCTGGAAAAACAGATAAATGGCACGTAAGGACTTTAATGAGATGTGCTGGAACAAAGAAATGTTTTAAAAGCAGCACCAAGCTCAGAATACAGCCTGAGCTCTGGGAGCCGGTTTTATCATGTGTTTTCCAAGCTTTTGGATGGATCCCCTCCAGGGAGGCTCGAACAAAGGCCGGGGCTTGTCCCCGGGGTTTGGCTGAGCCGGCGGCTCCGGCTCTGCGGCACAAGAGCCGCTCTGTGTCCCCACTCCCCGGCAACTTCAGGCAGCACCGATTTCCCCGGCTTTATCCTGCGCCATCTGTTCTTCTGCTGCTGGTATTTATTGTGCCCTGCCTGGAGCCGCGGGAAGGGTGGGTGGCTCCCAGGTGGCCTCTGCCTGTCACCCCTGTCGCACAAAGGGGACAGTCACCGGCACGGAGGGCAGGGAAAGGTTGCCCCGGGGATCACGTCATTTGTGGTGGCTGCTGGCAAATGAAGTGGTTGGGAGAAGGGGAGGGAAAAGGCGCAGAGCTGGAGCAGGGGATGCGGAGGGGGAGTGGGAGTCATGCATCGCTCCGTAGATATTTTCCCTGCCCCGCTTTGGGATGGAGTTGAATTGTCAGGGTTTGGTGTGGCTGGAAATGCCTGTCCTGGGGTGGGACTGGGGGGAAGGGAAGGATGGAGTGACTGACTCCCACCTGTGTCCCTGCACCTGTGTCAGGGTGACTCTGAGCACGGTTTGTCACCCAGGAGCACTGAAACCAATTAGTGTTACAACACTTCCCTGCAAGGGAATCAGATCGGCTTATCTCTCCTCTGGGCTTAGGTGGTTGTCTGATTTTTTTTATTTAGGTTTTTTTGAGAGCTTAGCAGGGCCAGAGGCCAAGAGGGATTTCAGCTGGGGAGGTATCAGAGGGAGCTGTGTGGCACGTTCAGCCCCGTGTCCTATTTAACACGTTGTGTTTTCCTTGGTGTAACCTCTACCCTGCAGAAGTAGGTCTGTGGGTGAGCAGGAGAAGGATGTGGGGCAGATGAAGCAATGGGACAGGGGTGCAGGGGACGCTGTGGGTGACAGGAGGAGCCCTCTTGAACTTCCCCAATGCTCCAGGCCCAGGGAAGACTCGGCGGGTTCTGCAGAAGCTGCAGCTCAGCACACTGCTGCCCTTTGCTGTCCCTCGCCGTGCTGGGGGGGATGGTGTGGCGGGGCTTCATTTTCAGCTCGACCACCCTGTTCCTGGCGGTGGGAGCTGGACGAAAAGCAGCATTCCAGGAGCTCTGAGCGCTTGTGCTGCGTTTGCAGTGGTGCAGTGCTGGCCTCAGCCCTGGGCTCTGCGGGAGCTGGCAGCTCCTCACTTAATTCAATTTCTTACACGCCACAGCCTGGCACAAGCACCAGGTACAGCAGCTCCTCACGCTCCAGCCCTGAGGGTGAAGGGAGAGATTTCTGGGGCTGCCCCAAGCCTGGCTCTCTCCAGGAGGGAACAGTGCGTGTGACATTCCTCCCTGGCTGCCGTGCAGGAGTTGGTGCTGGGCAGAGCTGCGGGTGTCTCTCCATCTCTCAGCCTTGTTGCCTTCACCAGCACCGTCCTCAAGGAGTCCCGTGTGCCCCTGGACTCACGAGACCCAGGGAGAGCCCTGCCCTCGCTGCAGATACCTGAACCACTCTGCAGCTTTTCCTTCCCCGCCTCCCCCAGTCCTTCATTTTCCAGTTTCCCAGCAAGAAATAGGTGAGGGGCACGTTGTGATCTGGGGGGAAAGAAAAAAAAAATGTAACCAGACTTATGTGGCACAATCCTGAGCTCAGACCTGCAGACAAAGAAACAGCCTGTCTTGGTGCTTGGAGCTCCTGGAGCTGAGAAATGTCACATTCCTGGGGACTAGGACTGGTGGCACTGGACTGGGGGGGGTAGTTGGAACACGATGTTCTGCAGCTCTGCCTTTCCGTGGCTTCTAAAGCCACTCTGGGGCTCCAGCCCCGGTTCTGCCTTTATTTTGTGCCCCCAGTGCTGCAGCACCGCGCAGTGGGAGGTGAGGAAAGGGCTTTGGGGGGATTTTTTTCTCCAGAAATCAGCTGATTCTGTACAAAGCAGGCTGAGGGACCCTGGTGCAGGTGCCCAGCCCTGGGTCCATCTGGGCGAGCAGCCACTGCCCAGCACGTCTGACTCTGCAGGATTCCTTCCTCTGCTGGGGGAAGGTGCCCAGAGCAGAGGTCAGTTCAGAGCACTGCTCAGAACTCCGGCACTCGAGATCCTTTTTACTTGCCCCCGTTCCCCTTTGCAGCTGTCCCAGCACCCAGATGGGCCCTGCTATCTGCTGGCTGTGTCCTAACGGAGGAGGATCCCAAATGCCAAGTTCTGGCAGAGTGGGAGTGAGTTCAGTCTCGGCAGCCTGGGCTGGCGCAGAAGCAAGTGCTTCAACCTTGCACGCCGTGTTCTCATCCCTCCTCTCGCCATCCTCCCCCAGCTGGGCTTTGCTTTCCCGAAGGTGCCTTCCCATCCCACACGGAGCTTTTTGGCTTGTCAGCACGGGAGACAGTGTTTACTCTGCTGAGCCATCTGTGTCCTGGGGCCGGGCAGAGCTGGCCGTGACATCCCAGCAGGAGAGTGACATCCCAGCCTGGCTGTCTCTTGACCGGAAAGTCACCGAGCATCAGGGGGAAAACGCTGAGGATGGCAAAGGAGCCCTCAAGCTACCTCAGGCCGCTGGAGCCTGGGGCCTTTTGCAGCACACAGTTGTTTTTAGCCCCTGCCACGCTGAAGGTTTTGTCCCTGTTTTCCCTCAGGTTTTATCCCTGTTTTCCCTCACGTGTGTCGATCCACCAAAACCTCTCTTTTTACACCTTGGGGGTGGGATGGGGTCTGGCTCTTTTAATTATTCCCAGCTTATTAACAGGTGAGGGTGGGAGCTGGAGGGAACAGGTTCTGGGGAGATAAAGCAGGTCCTTTACAGGAAAGGAAGAAAGAAAGATGAAACGCTTGACCCTTGGCTGCCTCGACCATGTGAACTGGTTCCAGCCTGCCCCGGGATACATTGGATGCCTTTGGAATGGCAGTTCCAGGAATTTGGCTGTCATAATTCCTGGGGGTTTGCTAAGCTTGGCTGCCTCCCTGCCTTAGGAACTTTCCATGCCCATCCTGCAGGGGATCCAAGAGAGCTGGAGGGGGACTTTGCACAAGGGCTGGAGGGACAAACAGGGGGGGAATGGCTTCCCACTGATGGGGAGCAGGTTTAGATTGGATATTAAGAAGAAACCCTTCCCTGGGAGGGTGGGGAGGCCCTGGCACAGGGTGCCCAGAGAAGCTGTGGTTGCTCCATCCCTGGAAGTGTCCAAGGCCGGGTTGGAGCAGCCTGGGACAGTGGAAGGTGTCCCTGCCTCTGGGACTGGATGGTCTTTAAGGTCCCTTCCAACCCAAACCATTCTGGGATTCTGTGGGATAGAGGCAGGGCTGAACTCCTCCTGTTGTGTCAAACCAAAAGATTTTTGGTGGCAGCACCAGCTTTTTCTCCTCATACATCACCATTTTCTCGTGGTCCCAAGGGTGTGAAACATCTTTGTGGGACAGTTTCACAAGGAGCATCACCATTTCCAGGACAAAGCTTTCCCAGCAATGCTGTTTCCCACAGCCAGCTCATTTTCACAGGGTGGGGGATGCTGGGTTCCTTGAAAAAGAAGAATATGTTGCTTGAAAAAACCGTATTTTGCCCTGCACAGATTGAAAAAGAAGAAAAACAAACCAAACAAACCCGACTGAATCACAACCGCCTCCTGTTGCAAGAGCCAGGACACAAAACCAACAGGAATGGGAGGGCTGGTGGAAGTTGTGGCTGGAAAAGAGAGCTGGGTGCCAGTTCCTGCCCTGAGGGCTTGATTTGAGGTCAGGGTTGCTGAAAATGGGCCTGCGAAGGTGTTCTGGACTTGTACTCAGGCTTGATGCCTGAAACAGCACAAACTAAATTTGAGTTCTAAATCCAAACTAAATCCAAACTTGAGTACAAGCTAAATGTACGAATGGAGTACAAGGTGCTTTTTAAAGAACTTGTATCCAGAAAAAGGTGAGTTAGGAGGGAGGACTTGTTTGTTTGGCAGCCAGCTCCATCCGATGGCATGTGGTTATTCCTGGTGGCTCCCAGAATAGGGCTGGTTCCTCTTGCTGGGCTGTTTTCCTGTCAATCCCAGCTCCACCCGTGTGACAGGGAATGCTGGAGGAGTGTCACAGCAGCTGGATGTGGAAGCATCTCCTACCAGCTCTAATAATTCCAGAGCAACAGGGTTCATACAAGAAATGTTGCCCTTAATAGCAGCTCTGGTTCTGTCTCTTGCCCTGTCCCCAGCCTGAGCCCCGCTGGCTGGGTCAGTGCCCTTCTGCAGCAATAATTCTGTGTCTAATTCTCCCCTTGGCTCCGCTACCCTCCTTTACTGAGCAAATTTAAGGAGTTGGAGGATTTTCTTTGAGGAATGCGGCGCCAGTGCCAGCCAGACACCTGCCCTTGGGCTGCTGACAACAACCCTGCTCAAGGGTTTGCTCATATCTTGGAATTTGGGGAAGTCTGTCTGGTTTCGAATGCCTGTGTGTGAGGCTTTCCAAGGCTGAGGAACGTGGTGCTGCAGCCGAGGGAGGGGGGTGAGAAGGATGGATCCTGCCGGTGAAGGGTCAGGCAGGCACAAAGGTGGTGCTGGGAAGAGCTGCCTGGCGTTTCCTGGCACAAACCCCACTGGCTGCAGAGCTGACACCCACCTCGTGCTCCTTACCAGGGATGGGAGACTGGAAAGAGCCTGGCAGGGCCCTTGCCAACCCAGTGGGGATCCAATCCCTGGGCTGCAGGCGTCTCATCTGTTTTCCACAGGGAGCCACTGATCTTCCCGCCTTTAAACCTCCCTGGGGAACTTCTCAGGCCCCTCTACCCCCTGCCCACCTCTGGCTGCTCTGCCCTGGGCTGGGAGAAGGTGGCACATGCCCGGGAAGGGTTTCCCAGCTCCAGGAGAGCAGGAGATGAAGCCAATTAAGCGAGGAGGTCGTTTTGCTGGTGGGCGCTGATAGAGCTGCTCGGGGCAGGTTTGTTTTTTTTTTTATCCTGGAAGGCTTTTTGTGCTAAATCCAATCCCTGGATCTGACTTTCCTGGTGGGAGGGGCTCTCCAGATCCTGCTGAAGCCATCCTTTGTGCTGACCGAACATCCAGCGGTTCGTTCTGCCATTGTTCCCGAGTAAAATTCCCTAATCACAGGCCACCGTTCCCCGCCTGCCTCCGGGAGCACGGCTCGGGACTGTCATTACAGGGATCAGCTTTGGGAAAGTAACAAAACCTGCCTCTAAATTTAGCAGCTGCCATCCGTGGGGTGCAGCGAGCGGGCTGGTTGGGGATGGATGACAGGCTGCATCCACCGAATCAAAGGCTCTGGACTCATTTTGCAGCAGCGCTGCATAATTTGGGGGGGATGGGGTGAACGTGCAGGGGATATTGGTGGTGTGTTAGTATGCACGGAATACTCTGCCCTGCCTGTCGTGTCGTCTTTTTGTGTTTAATAAGGAGAAATCCATCTTCCCTTGGAGCATCCAAGGGGAAGCAGAGCCCTGAGGTGCTGCCCGTGTTCCCGGAGCCCTGAGGGAAGGCACAGGCTTGGAATCTGGGGTTTGTTCCTGCCTGGCTGCAGGTTGTTTCGTGGTCTCTTTGGTTGCTGAGTGGGTGTTTGGGGCCTGGCAGCTCTCCTCTCACACAGGGAATATCGGCAGCACGGCTCTGAGAAGAGCTTCTGAGCAATGCTGCCCATGCCCAGCAGCTGCCTTACCAAACCAAAAGGGGTTTTTCTTTTTTATCCCCCCCCCCTTCTTTCTTCCTGCCCCGGCTCACCCCAACATTGAATCCGCTGCCAAGGCTCTATTTCTGCTCCCAGGAATAGAGCAGGAATCGTTAATGTGCCAGAATATTTGCCTTCTGGAGTGTAAGTCTGAAAAAGCAGATTTGTCTAGTTGGGAGTGTGCTCTGCGAGCGTGGCCCTCCCGGGCATTTGGATGGCACAGAGGCTGAGAGCTTTTGTAAGATACATCCCTGCTGATGGGGCTGGGTTGTTTCCCTGCCTCCGGAGCGCTGGGGGTTGAGGGCAGGGATCTCCCGAGGGCAGCAGGGATTGCAGGAGTAGGGAGGGGAAGGCAGGGGGTGTTGGATGGAATGTCGGTTGGCTGAGGGGGGGGAAAGGTCCAGCTGCAGAAGGGATGTTGGTGGTCAAAGGCCTTGCCCTTCCCGTAGGAGGGGGCTGGGAAAGGATAACATGAGGTTTCCTGGTGGGTGATTAAACCTTCCTCATCAACGAACTCTCTGGGGCAAGGCAGGATGAGAAATATCAGATTAAACCCGTTGCTCTGTCTTGCTGTGATCTTAAAATGAGCAAGAGGAGTGAAATGTGTGAGGCAGGTGGGGCTGGGTTTGAGTAAGAGCTGCAGGTTTCCCCCCGCCGTGTTTCACACCTCTTTTCTCTGGGTGTCCCGTGAGCTCATGGACCCCTCAGCCAAGGGGTCTGGGCTGTGTTCCCCTCATCCCTCCCCATCCTGCTGGGGGAGGCTGGGCTCACTGGGGGAAGGGATGGAGTTTCCATGTGGTCACAGATGGAAAAAACCAAAGGAAAGCAGCACACAGCCCAATCCTTCGCTCTCGGCTCTGCTGCTTTCGGGAGCTGCGTCCTTCCTACAGGGAAACATTACAGAGCTTTCACCTGCCCTGGGCTGATTGGAAAGCACTTTGGAAAACCATTTGGCCATTTGCTCTCTCCTCTCTGGACAGGCTCTTGGGATGCAGCTGCAGGAATGCCTGGCCAGTGCCCTTCCCTGCCCTGCTGTGGTGGTTTTGGAATACACAGGGAGGGAGAGACTGATGCCTGCAACAGGATTTGCTGATCCTGATTTTGCAGGACTTTCCAGGTGCTGCCCTTTGGCTCTCGTGGTGGGATGGGCATGAGCTGGGGGGTTCCTGGGGCAGGGAGGTGTGTGATCCGGTGGCTTGGAGAGGCAGGAAACACCTGGCTGTGGCTGCCCTCGCTTCAGCAAGAAACGTTTTTATCCCTCTGGCTGCCTGGTTGCTGCTGCTGCTCCCCAGTGAAGGCACAGAGGAGTTTTGGGGATCCCTGGAATGGAGGCAGGGGAGACTGGGAGAGGAGAGGGCAGCCAGCACCAGCCCCTTGTGAGCTGGGCCAGGCAGCAGCTCCCAGCCTGCTCCAAGCTGGACAGGGAGGGAATGCCAGAGGGACAAGGATGGTATTTGGTCCTGGAGGGCAGCTCTTAGGGATATGGGGTAGAAATCTGTGGGGAATCAAGTGGTTTTGGTTCCACTTTCTTTTGCTTCCTTTCAGAAATGACTCTTGGAGCACAGGCTGAGCTGGAAGGGGGTGGGGCTGCCCTGGGCACCCCACGGGGTGATCCTTTAGCCTTTCCCTGCCTCTCCTGCTCCACTCCAGGGATCCTTAGGGAGGAAGGACCCAAAGCCCAGGGGTGCAGCTCAGCAGCAGGGCTGGGTTTTGATGAGCAATGAGAAGGAAGTGGTTTCCACACTTGTGCTGCCTTTTCACCTCCTTCTCATAAACCTCTCCACAAACCCGGATCAGTTTTCACAAGTCCTGGTGGTGGTGGGGACCTCGCAGCTCCCAACCCTTCAATTGTTCCGTGACAGGTCAGAGCAAACCTCCGCAAAACTGTTCCTCCTGGCACACTTGACTGTCTCATTGCCAGTCAAATTGTTCCTATAAAAAACCTCCCCATCATCCCAGGAACCCATCAGGCTGCTGGAGGCATCCATCCCATGGGAATGGGACACTCCTGGGTGAGCAGGGCTCTGGGGAGCTCATCCCTGTGTCCCCACTGTGCTTTCCTCGTGTCACGTTGTTGCCTCTGGGCAAAGTCATAATGGAAGGAAAACTTAGCACAGCAACTCGAGAGAGAGATCTGTACTTCCTCTTTCCGAAATGTCTAAATTTGGGAATTTATAGACCATCTAAAAAAAAAGAAAAAAAAAGCAGCTTTAGCTTCTTCTGGCATCCGTGGTGGAGCTGCGGGGACAGATGGCACGTGGCTCTTGGATGGGAGCGGTGTGGTGCAGTCCAGCCCTGCTCACAGGGATGGAAGGGATCCATGGAGTGTCTCCATCCCTCTGGGATGGGTGCTCTGACTTCCTGTGTCCTCCTTAGAGGAGAGGGCAGGGCTGGTGTCTGGCCAAGCAGGTGGGAAATCCTGGGGGATTGTCCCGGTCCTGGCTCCGAAGTAGGTGCCTGAGGCAGCAGACCTGAGTCACGTTCCCGGGAGAAGGATGGATGTGATATGCCCATGCTGGGATGCTTGTCATCCATCCTGCCTGCGCTGAGCAAGTGGGAGTGGGGCTGATGTCATCGCATCCAGACGGCTCCCATTTTCCCAAAAGCGGGAGGATGTGGAGCAGCCCTGTGCGCCCAGCTGGGCCCACATTGCTGGGAGATGAGGGCACAGGCATCGGGATGGGATCCAGGAGACACCCCCACATTGCCAGTCCTTGAGTCAGCACGGGGACGGCAGCTTTTCCTGCCGCCGCCAGGGCCCATCCCGGCTGGATTGCCGCAGAGTCACGCCGTTATCAAGGTCGGAAGGAAGGAAGGAAGGAAGGAATAAAACCTGGGAGAGGCTCGTAGAAGGCAGGGGATGTGAGCAGGTGGCGGTGCCGTCGGTGACGCGTGGCCGCGGTGACTGACGGCGTTACAAAGTGTTACAGCGAGAATTCCCGGGGCTGCCGGGAGCGCTGCCTGGGCGTTGGGAACGCGGTGGAGACTTGGCTGGGCTCGCTGCACAATCCTGATTTGCCATTTGGTGGCCGTGTCCCCGTCCTGTGGCAGCAGCAGGAGAGTTTGGGAGGACGTGGGCAGCTCAGCTGGAGGCAGCACAGGGGCTGTGGTGGGGAACAGGGAATTCCAGGGAGCAGGAGAACCCCATGCCCTGCTTTCCCATCTCATGTTCCAAGGTGGGTCCCACTTAACAAGGGGTTTGTGAGCAGCAGGTAAAGCATCTGCCTCTTGCCTGCATGAGCACCACTCCCAAAAACCAGCAGGTGCTTCTCTCATCCTCCTTCCCCTTTCATTTGTCCCGAGCTGTATTTCAGTTCCATCTTTTAAAATGTTGGCACTGGAGCAGGTTGGAAGCATCACCTCCATGTTGGGAAGACGTTGTCCTCCCCCAGCACCAGTAAACCCACCAAGACACCCACTGCTGGTGCTGGGAGCCCTGTGAGCCAGGGACTGAGCCGAGTGTCTGGAATGTCAGAGTCAGCTGCCAGACCGGGAATGGTGGAGCGTGAAGGGGAAAGGGACAGTCGGAGCTGAGTCAGCCCCGCAGCCGGGGTGGGAGCTGGGTTGGTGAGTTTGCCTGTGCTGAGGCTGCACACCAGCACACACCAACCCTCTCTGGCTGGATCTGATCCGGAGGTGGGAGCACAAAGCTCTGGGATACTCTGGGAACCCAACCGTGCTGTGGTGCTGGGGAGGATCAGGCTCTTGATGCCTTTCTGAAGGGGTTCCTGGACCCAAAGGGAGCCAGAGAGCTGTTGGTTTTGTCACTAAAAGCTGTGTCCATCTCACTCTTTTAGATGGGAAGCAGGAGAAGAGAAGGCTCAGGGGGGACATTATCACTCTCTACAACTCCCTGACAGGAGGTTGTTGCCAGGGGGGGTTGGTCTCGTCCCCTAGACAACCAGGAACAGAACCAGAGGTGACACTCTCAAGATGTGCCAGGGAAGGTTTAGGCTTCAGGAAAAAATTCCTCCCAGGAAGAGAGATTGGCCCTGGAATGGGCTGCCCAGGGAGGTGGTGGAGTCACTGTCCCTGGAGGTGTTTAAGAAGAGACTGGATGTGGCACTGAGTGCCAGGGTTTAGTGGATGAGATGGTGTTGGGTAAGAGGTTGGACTTCATGATCTCAAAGGTCTTTTCCAACCTGGTCAATTCTGTGATTGCTCCATTATCTCTGTTTCTCTGTGTGTTTAGGATGGACCTCCCTGCCTTCAGCTCATCCGGAGCATCTCCCTCTTCGCTTCCCTCCTCCTCCCTTACCTCAGCCTGCAGGCATCCTGTCGGGATGCACCGGAGCTCCCTCTTTCTCCCTCATTTAATGTCGTCCCTCCCTCTGGCGCGGTACTCTCCCCCACACAAAGCCGCTCTTTCTCCCATTCATGCCGCGGGACCGGGTTAGCATTTCAATGGACAATGGTGCCATTGATGTCGGTGCTATCGCTGGCGTTGGCAGTAAATGCCAGGCAAAGGCACTCGGCGGGGTTAGCGAGTCCCTGGAAATGAACCCTGTGACTTCTGGAGCTCCCGACTCGGGTTTTGGAGCGAGGGTGACGGCAGGGTCACGCCTTCCGAGGAGAAGAGCCTTTCTTTTGTGTGAACAGCAGCCTTGGACTTGCTAGGACAGGCATGTCCCATTCTTTGGGGGCACAGTGGGACATTGCCCTGTAGCCCTGGAGGTGTCCAAGGCCAGGCTAGATGGAACTCTGAGCGACCTGGTTTAGTGGAGGGTGTGTGATCCTGAAGGTTGGGTAGAGATGTTTCACAGATTCACAGATTATTGTGAGTTGGAAGGGACCCACAAGGATCATCGAGTCCAACTCTTAAACCACACCACTGCCTACCCAGCGGGAATCGAACCCTGGTCTCCCACATGGCAGACGGAGACACTCACCACTGTACTAAAGTGGATTTTTTCCTTCCAACCCAGCCCATTCCATGATTTCTGTCAGTGAGGGCCATGGGATGTCTTTGGCATCATCCCCCCCTGCTCTTGAAGCCATTTGTGCCCCAGGTTCCCAACCTGGGGGTGCAGGGTTGCTCCCCTTGTCCTACCAAAGGAAAAGCAGAGGTGAAGGTGATCAACCCACTCGCCTAATCCGAGCTGTTCAGGGCCGAGCCTTAAACAAGGCCAGCCTTGCAGCTCTGCCACGGATGCAGAGGGACCCAGCACCCACTCTTGGAAGCACCTTTCAAGGCTCCCTTCCAAATCCAGTCAGATCACTGCTGGAACCACAACCACACTCGTGGGGCCTGGCTAGCGGAGCTGTTTACTCTCAGCTTAGTGATTCAGAGCAGTCCCTGGGGAGCTGCAGGATAAATAACGCGTCGGGCGCCAACCAAATTATTGTTTAGGGCTTGTTTGTTTTCAGCTCTTTGGAGAGGAGTGTGTCCTTGCAGGTTGGCACAGCTCGCCGAGCTGAGGCAGCAGCGTCGGGGAAAAAGCCTCCAAATGAACCCAAAGGTAACAGGAGCACAGGGCTGAGGTGTGGGAAAAGGGTGAGGTGGAGGAGGAGCAGGGAATGGCCGCAGGTGGATGTTTCCCCAGATCAGCAGCAAGTTTAGGGACTGGAGGTTGCAAAACAAGAGGAAAGTTTGCTGCAGTCCAGCCAGACCTGCCTGTGGTGGGGGGGTAAAAGGGTTGGACTGGGTCAGGAGTGGGTGTTTTGAGGGCTGCTGGGCAGGGAGGAGGTGCAGAGGGGATTAGTCCTCTCCTAGGCAAGTTTAGCCCAAGTCTGTGGCTGAGGGCAGGCCTGGCTGCCTTCCTGCTGCAGAGTCACTCAGAAAGCCTCCATGGCAGCTCCTCCAGCTGGCACATCTCCTTGGAGAGAGGAGAGGCTGGGGAATGCTGGGGAGGGACTGTCACCCAGCGGGGTGAGGGTCCCAGCTGTGGGGCAGGCGAAGGGCACGAGGAGGTGTTGCATGAGTTTGTGTCCGAGGCACATCTCCACCCTCTGTCCGGGGCTGAAATGCCCTTGCAAAACAGGACCTGTGGGTTTTTTGCCGGGTTACCCAAGCCCTGATGGGAAAACCTTGCTCGTTTAACCCTGCAGGGATTAGAGATCCCGAGGTGGTGCCACCAGGGAGGAAAGTAGGAAATTAACCCGCAAATCAAGCAGGAATTCAGTCACCCTGCTGACCTCTGAGGAGTCTTTTCCCCTCTTGGCTCTGTGGATTCTTGGAAGGGCCCCCCTGTGCCTGGTGCTCCGGGCAGAGGGGAGCTTTGCACTGGGCAAGGATTGGCCTTTCCCTGTCCTGCGAAGTGACATTCCCTATAAATAGAGGGACACGTGCCATGGATTAATTGCCTGTCTGTGCACACAGCCAAGTCCTGAGGCAGTCCCAGCCTTTGTGCTGGGAACAGCAGCTCTTGCCAGGAGGGAGGCCCCTGCTCCTTTGGGAAAGGGGAAAGAGGGAGGGATGGAAATGGAGTGCCTCAGCAGCAGTCAGCCCTGATCCTTGGAGCATTTCCCCCCCCACACCATGAAGGAGCAATTCCTCTCGGGTCACTGTGGGGGTTTGGGACCTGGCACAGCTGCTCAAGGCTGCCCAGATGTGGCTGCACACCTGGAGGAGGCCGCAGGACCACAGGAGCCCAAGAAGGGACAGCAGAAGCCCCAGGGGAGGAGAATCACACCTGCAAGGCAGGGCCAGCCTCCCATGGCTGGGCTGGACACGCAGAGGGGAAGGGGGGACGTTTGTAGGAAAGAGGAGCTGGAAAAACCAGAATGTGAAAGAGGAAGGAAAGGGGAGAGGACAGGCAGTTCTTCTCCCAGCTGGGCCCATCTGCAGTTGTGATTTCCGAGGCCCAGTTGTGATTTCCGAGATCTTGCAGCCACTTCTTGTTCACAGGAAGCCCCTGAGTTGTGGCTTTGGGTGCCACTTTTCCCCTGTCACACCTGGTCCCTGGCCTAGGGGCTCCAAACCCTGGGTGCTGCCAGGGCGAGGACAGAGGTGACGAGGGGCAGGAGCCCAATGTGTGGGGTGGCTGGAGCGGTTGTCAGAGGGGAGGGAGCCCTTCCTCCCAAAGCTGGGGGGCAGGAGGCAGCCGGTGGAAGGCCCTGCTGATCTGGGTGTTGCAGAGCCAGCTCTGAGTCCCTTTGAGCTCCCACTCTCCCACCACATCCCCTTCCTCCTCCTCCTCCTCCTCTTCCATCCCCAGCCCAGCAGGCGCCAGGTGGGGCCCGGCCATTGTGGAGCTCTCCTGTCCCTTGGGGCCCAGGGGACAATAGCTGTGCTCTGATCCTGTCCCTGCTGGCCTGGCTCTGGGCCAGCCATCCCACAGGGACCGTCCTGTTTTTCCCTCATCCCTCCAAGGACAGGGGAAGGGAGTGGACGGGCCGAGCTGGCAGTGTGGGCTCTCTGCAGCAGCTTTCCTGACGGCTGGGCTGTTCCTAGGTGCCAAGGAATACGNGTCCCCTGTCACACCTGGTCCCTGGCCTGGGGGCTCCAAACCCTGGGTGCTGCCAGCGCGAGGACAGAGGTGACGAAGGGCAGGAGCCCAATGTGTGGGGTGGCTGGAGCGGTTGTCAGAGGGGAGGGAGCCCTTCCTCCCAAAGCTGGGGGGCAGGAGGCAGCCGGTGGAAGGCCCTGCTGATCTGGGTGTTGCAGAGCCAGCTCTGAGTCCCTTTGAGCTCCCACTCTCCCACCACATCCCCTTCCTCCTCCTCCTCCTCCTCTTCCATCCCCAGCCCAGCAGGCGCCAGGTGGGGCCCGGCCATTGTGGAGCTCTCCTGTCCCTTGGGGCCCAGGGGACAATAGCTGTGCTCTGATCCTGTCCCTGCTGGCCTGGCTCTGGGCCAGCCATCCCACAGGGACCGTCCTGTTTTTCCCTCATCCCTCCAAGGACAGGGGAAGGGAGTGGACGGGCCGAGCTGGCAGTGTGGGCTCTCTGCAGCAGCTTTCCTGACGGCTGGGCTGTTCCTAGGTGCCAAGGAATACGTGTTTCCCAGGAGTGAGAAGTACCCGGTGTTCTATCATGAGGAGAACAGCTCATCCATCTACATCGGGGGCGAGGGGAGGCTTTACTACTACGACTTTGCAACCCGGGAGAACTACACGGTAAGGAGGCTCTGCCAACCAGTTGGGCCTCAAAACCCTGTAAAGGGCATCCAGCATCCCTCTCCCAGCCCCAGCTCCAGGTGTTCCATGAGGTCAGGCCTGGAAGAGCCTGCCCAACCTGCCTGATCTGAGCAGGAAGCCACACTGGCATTGTGAGGAGCGGTTGCAGCAGCCCGGAGGTCTCCCGTGCCAGCCAGGGGTGGGTTCTTCCCTGGATGTGATTCTTCTGAGGTTTTTACTGCCCTACAAGACATTTTTCCGGTAAAGGGCCCTTTCTTTAGTATGAGAAGTGATGCTCAGACTGGCGTCACTGAGGAGAAGCTCCGTTCCCGTTCTTTCCCGTTGTGGGAGCCCAGGCTGCTTTTCCTCCAAAGCAGGAAGCTCTGAGCTGGGCACAGAGTTAATTTGGGCAGGAAAACCCCTGCTGGCTTTCTCATGACCCCTTCTTGTCCTTCTCAGTCACCCAGACGCTTCCTTTCATCTTCCCAGACCTCTGTGGTTCGTGTCCTCACCAGCCACTCTTGAACACTTTCTTTTTCCCCTCAAAATGATAAATCCCCTTCCCAAATCCTTTGGAGTGCAGCCCAGTCATTCCTGCCACTTTAGTCCTGCATCCCCACTTCTCCTCATCACCTCGAGGGATCCAGCCCAGCTTTCCCAGGGACTTTCAAATGCCAAGAAAATGGGAAAAAGGGATGTGTTGCAGTGTTTAATGACCTTCTTGGAGTGCGTGGGGCTTTCAGAAGGAAGGAATTAAAGTGTTTTTCTCACTCTTTTATCCCAGGAAGAATTCCCAGTGAAAAATGGAGGACTGTGCCTGACGTCTGGGAGTTCGGTAGGTCCCACCTGTGTCCCTGGGTGAAGGCCTCCTCCTCCTCCTCCTCCTCCTCCTCCTCTGGCTTTAGATCCGTGGAAAATCTGGGAAGCCATTTGTTGGTGCTGGGGGGCTGCTCATGCTCCTTCTCTCCCTTCTTCTGCAGGAAGACAATAAGAATTACCTCACCCTGGTGGAGAAGTACGGAGAGGGAATGTTGGTGTGTGGCACCGGCGCCTGCACTCCCACCTGCTGGAACCTGGTAGGAGCCCTTCCCTCCTTTGGGCTGTGCCAGGCAAGGGAAACGCCTTTCCAGCTGCCCCAGGGGTGGGTGCAGGCACTTGGCCCCACTGATGGTCCCTTTGTGCCCCTCCCCAGACGCAGAAGAAGGAGAGCCAGGCATGGGATGGCAGAGGAATCGCTCCTTTCACCCCTGACTCCAACACCCTCGTCGTGGTGGATGGTAAGTCTGAGATTGTCGTGTTTTCCTATTTTCCTGTGGTTGTGCTGCCTCTGGGACAAAAAGGGACCCCCTGAGGATGCTCCAAGGCCTTTGTCCCCTGCTCTAGTTGGTCTTAGTGCTTCTTGCTTTTGCCTAGTGGGAATACACGTCCTTTTAGGCCAGAGCCTGGCACAGGGTTGGTTATTCCCGTCCAGGGCACAGGGCTGGGTGTCTGTGTGGGAGGGGGGAATGCAGTGGGAACAGCAGGGAATCGCAGAATCATGGAATGGTCTGGGTTGGAAGGGAACTCCCAAGGAAGATCCTGCAATAATTCCACTGCTCTGGATCTGGAAAGGGGGTCTTTCCTAAGGATCTGTCCCTGCCACTCCTTAAGGAAAAGGATTCCATGAGTCCTGCCAGACCTGCTCAATCCTGCACAGGGGGGACTGAGTTTCTTGACCTGTGTCCACCATCTCCATGTGCCCAGAAAGTTCTTGTTTCTTCTCCCAAATCCTTCTGTCCCCTCTGGAAACGTCCTGCTGCAAACGAGCCTTCCTGTCCCCCAGGTCACGACATCTACTCTACCATCAAGAAGAGCCAGCAGAACGGGAAGATCCCTCGGTTCCGCCGAGTGAGGGGGGGTGGAGAGCTCTACACCAGTGACACAGTGATGCAAAGTGAGTGGGGGGGACATTCCCAAGGCACGGAACCCACACCAGGGGGATGAGTTGGACTCTGTCAGCCCACGGCTTGGAGGGGAGCAGCTGGGGTGCAGCTCCAGAGCTTCTGATCTGGGGTCTTCTATCACCCCTGGGCTGGGCTGAGCCCCTCGGTGCCACTGAGGAGCTGTCCCTGCCCAGCTGTCCCCTCCAGCTGGGGGAATTTCACCTCTTTGCAGGACATCTGATAAGTTGAGTTCCTTTTCCTGGCAGCACAGCGAGGGCACGGGGAAAGGGAGGTGGCAAGTCCCTTCTCAGGCAGGAGGAAATAGGGTTGTGTAAAGGTGCCCATCAGCTTCTCCCTTGGGGTGGGAACGGGAAGAGCAACTTCCACTCCGGGCAGTGGCTCTTTCCAAATCCCCAGCCCAGGGTGAGGCCCTGAGGCAGGGACAAGTTGGGGCTGTGCAAGGGCCAGGCTGGGGGCAGACAGAAAGTTTGCAGGAGTTTGTGACGTCCTCTTCCCGGTGACACCGGGAAATGGGAGGTTGTTGAGCCTCTGGCAAAGTGAAAAAGCAAGTCACGGTGACGAGAGGCTGAAACAGAACTTGTGCAGGGAGGGGGAGGCCAAAACAAACCTGAGAGCCCCAGGGCTGCCAGGCTGATCCACACAGAGCTCTGTGCCATGGGAACACCGGCTAACGATGCCCAGAGGGACCCAGTGCTGCCAGGGATGCCCGTCATGGCACAGGAGTGTTAATGGGAACAGCATCACTGAGTTTGCCAGACACAAACAGCACTGAGCGAGCCCTTCTCCCTGGTGTCACCTCCCCAAGCAAGAAGGGAGGCAGATTTCCTTTGCTAAGCAGCCAAGGCTTCGCCAGGCCCTGTGGACTTGCCCTGGAGGGAAATGAGCCCAGGGAGTCGGGCAGGGGTTGGGGAACCACTGGGAAGGTGGCAGATGAAGCACAGTTGGGCTTGGACCTGCCCTTTGTCCTTTCTGTGGGGCACAGATGTGTCCCACTCCCTCCTCTCAGCTGGAGGTGGGTGCTTGGCTGCAGAAGACGTTTTGTCCCCACCTTTTTGGGTGAAGTCTCTGTGCTCAAGCCAAGGTTTTCTGATGGCTGGCTTCCCTTTTCAGACCCTCAGTTCGTCAAAGCCACCACACTAAGGCATGAAGAGCCTCACCAGGACAAGATTTATTACTTCTTCCGTGAAGACAACCCGGATAAGAGTCCTGAGGCCCCCAGAAACATCTCCCGGGTGGCCCAGCTCTGTAAGGTACCACGGGGACAGTGTGTGGTGGGGAGGCAGGAGTGCTCCAGGGGTGGCTCACCTGAGCTTATCCACACTTGGTTTGGCTCCTCTGCCACAGAGTGTGTGGGGTACAGCCATGGCCTTTGGCCCCACTCCCATCTTGCTCGTAGGGAAGAGAAATCCCTGTCCTGTCTTGCTGGGGTGTTAGAGGATCTTTGCAGTGACCAGCATCAAATATCCCTCAGTTATCCATCCCAGATGCCAGGGTGAGGGTTCTCCCTCCCAGGGTAGAGACTTTGGGGTGTTCTCTGCTGAATCCTGTCTCCCTGCTTTCCCTTTCCCCAGGAAGATAAAGGAGGAACCAGTTCCCTCTCTGCCTCCAAGTGGACCACCTTCCTGAAGGCCAGCTTGATCTGTGTTGACCCCGTCACCAAGGGCAACTTCAACTGGCTGCAGGACGTCTTCTTTGTCCCTGCCAGTGACTGGCGGCTCTCCAAAGTCTACGGGCTCTTCACCAACACCTGGTGAGTGTCGTGGGCCAAATCCTTCCTTCCAGCCCTTCATTCTCTCTGCAGAGCAGCCAGGGAGGACGTGGTGATGGACACTGCTGTGTCCCAGCTGGGGCTGTGGTGACCGGTTTGTCTCGTTACCCTCAGGGGGAGCTCTGCTGTCTGTGTTTATTCCTTTGGGGACATCGACGATGTGTTCCGCACATCCAGACTCAAAGGCTACAACGGTCCCAACCCGGAGATCAAACCTGGGCAGGTGAGTGAAGGGTAAAAGCTGCCCCACGTGGGGTGCAGGGGGATCCCAGGGCCGGGAGAGCTGGTCCCTGCTCTGCCACGGCAGTTCTCGGGGTCTCTGGGGCAGGTGAGGGGACACCAGCTTCTCTGGGAAACCTGTGCCAGGGCCTCAGCACCCTCACAGTTTCCCCAGTATCTAATCTAAATATTTCCTCTTTTAGTTTAAAACCTTTCCCCCTTGTCCTGCTGCTGCCTGCCCGTGTAAAAAGTCTCTCTGCAGCGTTTTCCCAAGTCCCCTTTAGGGACTGGAAGGCTGCAGTGAGATCTGCCTGGAGCCTTCTCTTCTCCAGGCTGAACAGCCCCAACTGTCTCAGCCTGTCCTTGTGGGGGAGGTGCTCAGCCCTCAGAGCATCTTTGAGGCCCTCTGGCACAATATTTTTTCTTCACATGGGTATCTATTGCTTCTCCTGAGAAGCTCTTTCACACCAGAATGTGTGCTTTAATATTCATATTGTCGTGGTTTAAACCCCTCAGTGATTTCATCCTCACTGGAGATTATACCCCTGAGTAGCAGCCAGGTGGGAGGTCTGGGGCACGGCTGGAAGGAGCCGAGCCCAGAAACAAAGGGAGGCTGGAAAAGCTCCAAAACCTTCCTAGAAAGCCTGGGCAGACAGGCTCTTACCTGCACGTGTCACGGGCACAACCACAGCACGCCCAGGGCAGGGCTGGGCACCACACCTGGCCATCTCCTCTGCGCTGCTCCCACCTTCGCCCTCGGGGACCTGACGGGTGGCTTTTGTCCCCTCTTGGCGCAGTGTGTGCCCTCGGGACAGCACACCCCCAGCGACACCTTCAAGATCGCCGACAGCCACCCCGAGGTGGAGGAGCGTGTGGAGCCGCTGTCCCCCTCCAGGAGCCCCCTGTTCCACAACAAGCACCGCTACCAGAGGATCGGCGTGCACGAGGTGGCCGCGGCCGACGGGCACCGCTACACCGTGCTGTACCTGGCCACAGGTACTGGCAGCCCTTCCCCGGGGACAGCCCTGCCAGCAGCGTTCCCCTGGAGGGTGGGGAGCCCCCGGGGAAGCAGAGCGAGCGAGGGGCTGCGTTCCCAGCTTGGCATATGTTTGTCAAGCGGGGAAGAGCTGCCAAGTCACAAGTACAAGCTTAAATACTTCCAATTTGGCTGCGTGGGCAAAGCTGGAATCAAAGCAGGTTCCCGGGCACGTGGGATTTACCCAGCTGGGGTTCAACCTGTGTGGGGGGGGGGTCGGGACAAGTGTTTTTATGGTGAGGGAGAGGTAGCTCAACTCTCCCCAGGTGTAGCTTTACGCTGTCAGACAGAAATCCCTTCCAAAGGGACCCACTCTGGCATTTCCCAGTGCTTCACTCTACCTGCCTGAGCTCTACTCGTCCCTTCCTCTGCACTCTGCTGGAATCTGCCTGCTGGCCCTTGTGGAGGGACTTCCAGGGGCTTTTTGAATTCCTAACCTATGATTAAAAACCTGCAGATGGCTCTCAGTAGGTGGCCTGGGTTGGATTAGGGCCCACACACACTCCCATTGGTCTTATTTTCTGAAAGCTTGAGCTTAAATGCAGCTAATGCCTTGCAGAGTCCCACTGGGAGCCTGAGCTGACCTGCAGGGCTGGGCAGAGCAGCACCCACCCTCTGGGAGGGACAAGGAGGCACCTGGGGGGCCCTGATCCCTACACGAGCTGGGGTCACGTCTTCCAGCTCTCTCTGGTTGATGGTGGGGTGTAGGGAAGACTTTGGGAAGGGGAAACCATGCAAGAGGGTGAGCAGTGAGTATTCCTGAGCCCTGTTGCCTCAGGATGCTGCTGTTGGGAAAGTTCCTGTTCTCTCTTGGGTGGCTGGTGTCAGGAATCCAGTCAGGCTCTTGGAATCTCGTGGCATCATTGTCTCTTCTGCTCTCAGGATGCCTCATCAGAGCTGTCTCCTCTTTCTTCCTAGACAAAGGATCCATTCACAAGGTCGTGGATCTGCCAGATGGGGTGCAGAACATCATGGAGCTCCAGGTCTTTCCCAACAAGGAACCGATCCAGTCCATGATCCTGGACCACAAGAGGGTAGGTCTCTCCTTGTTCTGTGGGCTGGGCTGTAGCTTTAAAGTCAGGCAGCAGGGAAGGCAGGGACATGGTTTAGTGCCAGTCCCTGGGTCTGTAAGTAGAATCCCAGGATGGTTTGAGTTGGAAGAGACCTTAAAGCTCATTGCATTCCACTCCCTGCCATGGGCAAGGACACCTTCCACTATCCCAGATGGCTCCAATCCCCATCCAACTTGGCCTTGGACGCTCTCCGGGATCCAGGGACAGCCACAGCTTCTCTGGGCAACCTGTGCCAGGGCCTCCCCACCCTCACAGCCAATAATTCCTTCCCAATATCCCATCTAACCCTGCCCTATGTTAATGGGAAGCCATTCCCTTATTCTGTCCCTCCATCCCTTGTCCCCAGTCCCTCTCCATCTCTTGGAGCCCCTTTAGGCTCTGGAAGGGGCTCCAAGGTCTCCCTGGATCCTTCTCCTCTCCAGCTGAACACCCCCAGCTCTCCCAGCCTGGCTCCAGAGCAGAGGGGCTCCAGCCCTTGGGGCACTTCCATGGCCTCCTCTGGACTCTGCAGCAGCTCCAGGGTGCCGGGATGACCATCCCCTCTGCTTCCCTCCCTCAGGCCAAGCTGTACGTCGGCTCCACGAGCAAAGTCCTGGAGATCCCCATGGACATGTGCAGCGCCTATCGCAACAACTGCCACAGCTGCCTGCTGGCCAGGGACCCCTACTGCGGCTGGGCCAACAGCTCCTGCCAGTCCGTGTCCCTCCACCGGTACGTGGCTCCGTGGGAGGAGCGCCCAGACCCTCAGAATTCCCTTTCCAAGCCACGGCCACACATGGGTTTGAGGCTGTTTTCCCGTCACGGAGAGACACGAGCCCAGTGTGTCCATAGGCAGATGTCTGTGCTGTCCCAAAAGGTTTGGGATCTCTCTGCAGGGATCCATCCCTCCTTTGAAGGGGTTTTGGTCTCCCCAGCCAACAATCTTTGGCTGATCCCCAAAGGGGTCGCATTTGCCATCACCAGACTCCTAACTGGGAATGTCAGGGGTGATTTCCCTTCCCCAGTAACAGCAGGGAATAAACTTCCTCCGATCTTGTGTGAGTGCTTCCTTTCCTATCCCTGAAATGCTGCTTCCCTGGGGTTCTGTTAACGCTTGTTCCCATTCCCATCTGCCAGGGAGGTGCTTCAGAACCTGAACTTGGACTCAGGGCGAGGAAACTGCCAGAACGGGAACATTAGGGATGGTATGTAAAGGCCACAGGACACATCCCTGGGGGTGGTTGTTTGGGACAGGGTGCCTGATTCTCCAGTCTGTGTTGTGTGAGGTGTTGCTACTCATTACTGGGGAACTGGGAGTGAAATCAAGGCGCCAGGTTGGAGTCAGCAGAGATGATGTGTTTGTGAGCTGGGAGAAAAGTCCTGTGGACTTCCCCAGACATGGGCCATTGTCATTAAATGTCTTTGTGACACACAGTCATGGAATGGGGTGGGGTGGTTGGAAGGGACCTTAAGGGTCATCCAGTTCTGCCCCCTCCTGCCATGGGTGTGTCCCCGTTGATCCAACTGGTCTTGCCTTGGTGCTGGTGGGGGAATCTCTGGTTCCTGGACATTCCTGCCTCATCCCTCTTCTCCGTGTGTTCCCACAGACGACTACCAGAACATCGCGGTCGTCCCTTTCTCCCGCTACTACCTCAACTGTTCCATCGAGTCCCACTATGCCACCTACAGCTGGTACCACAACGACAGCCTCATCAAGACCTGCAACACCAGCCACCCGCAGCAGGACTGCTTCCACTTCATCCACAACGTCAGCCACGGCCACTACGGCCACTACAAATGTGTGTCGGAGGAGGACGGCTTCAGGCAGGCCCTGGTCAAGGAGCACTTGGTCAACCAGTTCCACTTCCTCTTCCAGAAGGGCCAGGCCACCATGACCTTTGGCTCGTGGCTGCAGCTGCTGCTGATGTTGGCTCTGGTGGAGCTGTTCCACTGAGCACGGCTGCCTTCCCGCCACCCTGCTCTTCCTGCACTTGCTGTCCGCTCCTGAGGCCAGGCCCCTGTTTCCGTAGGTGCTCCTTGGGCAATGAGGCTTGGCTGTCCCCAAAGCGGGGTTCTGGGCGGCGTCTTCTCCATCTTCAGCCTCAGTGGAAGAGCCTGGGTGAGGGGGATGTGACTGCACAGCCAGGTGGAGCAGGGGACGGGGACATCGAGGGGCGGGTGTTCACTGTCGCAGTGACAGCCTCTCCCTGGCTGTCCCTGTTGTCCCGATCCCACCCTGGGTGTGGATGTTCAGGGGACTTGTGCCGTCGTGCATGCACTGATCCTCAGGGCACGGCCACTCCTCACGTCGGGAAACGTGCATGTGATGAAGAGGAGGAGCCGGCCCTCGGCCTTCTGACCTGGTTGATGTGAGCGGGGACTGACGCCGCCGAGTTTTTTAGTGGCCGATGTTTGGGTTGACGCGCAGCTGGAAGGCTCCCGGCGTCACTTGTGAGTCCCCTTCTGGTCTGGAGGATTGGGCTCTGGAAGGGTTTTGAACTTTGGCTTGTTATTTTTTTGTTTGCAGCTGGCTTTGGTGTGGGAGGGAGAGGGGGAATTACTGCCGGACACCTGCGGAGCGCGGGTGCAAGGTTAGCGGTTTGCATGGAAAAGCCTTGGAAGGTGACTAGATTTGGGGTGTGGGGAAGGGCAGATGGAAGGGGACCCGAAGGGAAGGTGGAAGCGGAGCCCGAACCAAACTGGGAGGCCCTGGGAAGACGCTTTGAAACGCACAAATCCTCTGCAGGCAGCTAAGGGCATTTATCCGTGGGCAGCAGGAGACCCCTGCTCCCCACACGGCTCCCCCGGGAGAGGGACCAGGCTTCCTCAGGGAAAGAGGCTGCGGATCTCAGGGCGATGCCGCCGGGCTCTGGGGGCAGGGCTGTGCCTGTCGCCACCGCCAACAGCAGCTCTGCCTCTGTCCCCAGCGCTGAGGGGACAGGGGAGGCCCGGAGTTCGCTCCCCTCGGGCTTTGAGGTCTCCAAGCAAGACTAAACTGTGAAAAACGGGATGTTCTCCCTGCAAAGGGCCATCCCACTCTTTGTCCAAACCCTTTCCCAGCCCGAAACAGCCCCACCTGGGGTTGTGTGAGGGCGGGGGGATCCTGTCTTATGCTTCCAATAACGTGTCCCAGCAGCAGCAGCAGCAGCACAGCTCCTGCCTGGTGCCTGCTCACTCAGGAGTGCCCGGGGGGGAGATGCCACGTACCCCTCGTGACTGCAGACTACGGACAACGGGCCAGAGCTTCCCAATGCACTACATTTCCAAAATATTCCCCCTCCCTCCCTGAATCTAGGTTTAGAGCTTCTTACATCCCTTCTCAAAGCACTTTAACTTCGTGAACTAACAAATACTTATTTATTGTCAACTGGTTATTACTGTACTTGTAGAGTTTTATAATATTTACAGGAGGTGGGTTGGAATTACTGGAGAGGAATAAAAAAACCACCACAACAGCTACCAAAAACAAACCTTTCAGACCTGTAACCAAAGTGGATGGTTGGAATAAAGACTGGAAAAGAGCGGGTGAAGGCTGTGTTTCTCTCCAGGATGCTGCTTTCATGGTGGTCGGGGTCTCCCCATTCCCTCTTTCCCCACAACTGGAGGGTCCCCACCCCTTTTTCCGTGTCCCACCAGGAGCAGCCCCAAACCAGCCCTGGGTTTGCTGCTTCTGCTTCAGGCTGGTACCTTGAGGAGCAGGAAGTGGGGCAGATTCCCACCGGGAAATCCCAAAGGGGGTGTTAGTGGCACCCGTGGAAAATCAGAAATGGAAATAATGGTGGTGGTGGGTCCATCCCAGCACCTTCTGCTTGTGATGCTCTTGCTTTTTAGCTGGGCTGGGGGGGAAACGAGCTGTTTGCTGATGGCTGCAGGAGGAAAAAGGCCGGGCTTGGGCTGGAGGGAAGCAGAGAACAGGAGTTCAACCTCGTGAAAGGTGCCAACAAAAGCGGGAGAGAACAATCCCTCCTCCTCTCCCTCTCAAACCCTCCATCAAAGCCCCTCGGCACAAAGGCAGACCTGGTGCAGGGCTGTGGCTCCAGCCCAACCCATGCCTGGCTGTCTTTCTGTCAGCTATTCCTGGCCTTGCTGCTGGCCTCTTCCTGCAGGGAGACACTCAGGGATGGGGTGGCCGGGTCCTGCTTTGGGGGGATGTGTCCATGGAGGCGCTGGGGACACACGGATGGCACCGACGGGCACCTGTGTCCCCCCGGGATCTCTGCTGGAGGTTTGGCAGGTCCCTGATCTGCAGAGTTGGGGGGGGTTGGCAGCCAAAAGTGAAACCCTCCCCTGCATTTCTTCCTTTGGCAGAAAACTTCCCGCTGGCACCGGCAGCATATGCGGCAGCTTGACGTAAAGAGGGAGAAACGAGCCCGAAAGCGCAGCTAAAACAAGAAGTGTGATTTTGGCAGCCCCCTCTGAGCTGTGGGAGGAGGTGGGGAGCTCACCCGGGACAGGAGCAGTGAGGAACCCAGCACCCAGACATATTTTTTGGGTGCTGGATATGGACACCAAGCTGTTTCACAGTCCTGGCTCCCTTGACGCCAACGTTGGAATTTCAAAGCTCGAAAATCCCTGGGGGCAGCACATGGAGGGGATGCTGAGTCCCTTGGGAGGGACTTGGAAGCCTCAATAATTCAAATTTAGTTGCCCAAGGCCCCTTTTATAGCCCAAGCCTCTGAGAGCATGGAATTGAGGGACATCCCGGGCTCCCTGGGTGACAGGGACACTCCCAGACACACACAGGGGCTGCAGCAGCATCTCCATCCCCAACCCCCCAGCAGCTCCCCATCCCTCCTCCCCGGGAGCAGCCAGGACAAAACAGGGAGCCTTTTGCTGAATCCCCTGAGGAAAGCAGCAAACCTTGAACCCTCGGGGCTGAGTTTTATTCTGGGATACATTTCCTCGCTGCCTGTTTCCTTAAATACAATGAGCCCGACATGGGGAGCCAACTCAAGGCGCTGGGTTTTATTGTGGCTTCAGGGCTGCTGCAGGGGAAAGCTGGGACGTCACTGCCCTCATCCCAGCGGTGGCCACATTGTTCAGGGAGTTATTCTGGGATGTGTGTTTTCACAGGAGCACGCACAGGAAGGTCAGGTATTCCAGTGGTTTCTCCAGGCTTCCTCTGGGAAGGGCTGAACTCCTCAAACAAAAGCCACGAGAGCAATCCAGTTTTTTCCCAGCATGGTTTTTTTTGGGAGGGAATGAGGGTTTTTTTGGAGGGAGGTGAGCTGCCCCAGGAGGAGGGTTTGTGTGCAGGACAACAGTCCCAGGATATCCTGTATCCCTGTGAATGGGATGCCAGAGGCCCATGGGAACTCCTGCAGGAGCACCCGGGGGATGGAATGACTGCAAGCTCAGCCACGTTGGTGTCTCCAGCCACAACATCCCCCTGGGAAGCTTTTCCTGGTGGGGTGAGGGTACAGAGCCACCCCAAAAGGAGCCTGGAATCGGGATGTCCCAGCAGGAGAGGTGCTGCTGCATCACGGCCACGCCTCCCACACAAGGAGATGAACACATGGATGGATCTATCCAGGGAATTCACATGGCTGGATCAGGTGCCTGAACCTTGCCACACACCTGGCTGCTCCCAGCTCCTGGTCCCACCTGTTTTCCCGGCTGGGGATGTGACAGCTCTATTTGTAGGGCTTATCTGCTGCCCTGGGGCTGTTTTCCCATTTTTCCCGAGGCTCCCAGGGTTTAACCAGCCTTGGACAGGTGTCTGGCCATGTGTTCGCCCACGTGTGGCCCAGGCAGGGACGCGTGGGACAAGGTGTGGGGGCTGAGGGGGATCAGGGCTGGCCGAGTGGGAAATCCAGACGTTTACAAGAAATGAGATGACCCGGGAGAACCTTGGGGAAGTTAAACACGGGATAATCCTTCCTCCCTCCCACGTGCCTCTGCTCCTCCCCGCCTCAGCTGCGCACACAAATGCTTTCCCTTTCCAATTCCCGCTCCAACATCCCCCTGGGATGATCCTGACCACAGACTGCATCCCGTCAGGGTGGGATCCCCCCTCCCGCATGCACGGAGACCCCCAAACCCAATTTTTAGGTCTGGAACTGGAGGCAATAAATTAGTGAGGAGATACTCAGTTTAATGAAGCAGGAGAATTAAATGGAGGTGGAAGAGCTCGTGTTTCACGTTAAAGCTTGTCCTGGCTGGCTCCATCCTCTGGATGCTCCTTGAGCATCACCAAGTGCCTCAGGGATGCTGTGGGGGATGACAACCATGTGCCAGGTCATGCCCCTCTCTCTGCTCCCTCCAGCAAGAACCAGTTCCGATCACCAGTTACGCACCAGTCCCAGTTACAATCAGTTTGCAACTGGAAGTTTCCCTTTTTCAACACGATATTATGAAAATGAGTTTTCAAACACACACCCCCCCCTTTCATCCCCAAATTAAATCACAGGGGCTTTCTGGGCAGCAGTTTTACTCCTGGAATTTCCCCAACCTCCTGTTTGCGGGAAGAGCTGGAAGCTCGCAGTGAATGGGTTCGTTAATGGGAGAGCAGGGAAGACTCAGGGATGAAACCACTGCAGGAAAGAGAAGACATGTTTGAAAATACAAGAAAACCACTGTCCTCCCCATGGGACGGGTGTGAGCAGCAGGGAACTGAGCAGGATGGATCCACATAGGGATGCAGGGTGTATTTGTAAGGTAAGAAAGCAAAGCAGCAGTTCCATGCCCTTTTCCCAAACGAATCCCATGCTGCTGTGCTCTGCTCTCCGCCCCAGTGACGTGTCACTGTCTGTTTTTCCTCCCTTAAACCAGATCCACCTCGAGCATCCCCCTGCCTGGAATCAGCCCCATCCAGCCCATTCCCATGGGACATCACGAGGATGAGCTGCTCCATCAAAACACCTCCAAAATCACCACAGTTGTGGCATTCCCAGCCCTGGGTGCCCAAGAGAGGGGGCTGAGGAGGAGGATCTTCCAGGGAGCCTGGGGTTTGGTTGGATCTGCGGCTGTGGAGGGTCCCAGCGATCCCCTCAGGATCTGTGCCCTCCTTCTCCACGGTCCTTGTCCCCTGCCAGGGCACAGGAGCTGTCCCCTCCTGCCCCAGGGTCCCTGTCCCCTGGGCTGCTGCAGCAGGGGAAGGTGTGAAGGGGGTGAGTCACCTCTCGCTCCAGAGGTGATGCAGCAGGAAAAACCCCGCGGGTGGGAAGCGAAAGCACAACGCGCCCACAGCGTCACCTCCGAGCGCGACGAAACCACAGCGAGGGGACTCTTCTTGTCCCCAGCGTGGGTGGCACAGGGAGAAAGCCGCCGGGGAGGGACGGGACTCTGAGTTTCACTCGTCCCAAAATAGCAGGCGGGTGTCGTGGGCTGGCTGCGGAGAGGAGCCGCCTCCATCCCTGTCCTGCCGCTCCCCTCGTCACGGATGAAGCCGGTGTCACCCCGAGGGGACAAGATGTTGCTGTGGCTTCCTGCCCACCCACACCCTCGCTTTCCATCCCAACACCCCACCCCCCCCCCAAGTGCACCAGTTGCTCTGGTTTCCTCCTGGCCGCGGTTTGTGCAGGTGACACCTTTGCAGAGGTGCTGCAAATATTCGGAGAGTTCCGAGGGTGGAGGGGACGGGAGGGGAAGGGCAGGAGTGCAGGGGACAGGAACCTGTGAGTTGTCCCCACACTCTGGGGAGGTGCAGAGGTGACACTGGGTGTGATGAGGGGGCTGTGACCTTGGGGCTGGAGATGGTGGCTGACAGGGCAGAGCTCAGTTCGTGGCTGTGTGCCGTCTGTGTCCCTCTGTGTCCCCTGGGCCCTGGCACCGTGCCCATGGCTGGAGGGGAGGCAGCAGGTGCCACTCAGACAGTGACAGACCTGGGGGCAGGGGGGCACTGTGCCACCACATCTCCGGGATGTGGGACATGGTGGCACCTGCAGCCAGGGGGAGTTTTCATGCTGAGATAAGCGACGGGGACAGGAGAGGACAGGGACCATGGGGCAGGAGGGGACAGGCCCTGTGCTCTGAGAGGGGACAGATACACTCGGACAGGAAGGGACAGATTCTGTTCCCTGAGGGGACCAGAAACCTGGGACAGGAGTGGGACAGGAGGAGACAGATCACGTGCCCTGGCAAGGGAGAGGGACTATGGGGCATAAAGGGACAGGGACTGTGGTGTAGGAGGGGACACATCCCGTGCCCCGTGTGGAGACTGGCACCGTGGGGGAGCGGGTACAGAGATGGAGTCCTGGGAGGGAACAGGGACCGTGGGGCAGGAGGGGACAGCTCCTGTGCCCTGGCAGGGAACAGGGACCGTGGGGCAGGAGGGGACAGCTCCTGTGCCCTGGCAGGCCGTGCTTCACGTGCCGGGGAGGGAGGGAGGGAGGGGACACGGTGCGGTCCCCGTGCGGTGGCACTGACGGGCCAGGCGCGCCTCCCGGTGGCCTTCGCTGTTGTCACATCCACCGCCGAGCTCGGTTTAGCATCCCCGGCCCCGGGCATCCCTTTGGACATCCTGGTCGCCTCCAGGGACACCCCAGAGACCCGAGGGACTCCTCATCGTCCCCCTCCCCATTACCTTCCCCATTGTCAGTGAGTGTTGCTGTGCTTGGGGACAAGGGACCGTGTCTGTCACCACCCTCCGGAGCTGCAGCCTTTGTCCCTGCCTCAGGACTCCCCTCAAAGCCTTTCCCTCTTGGAAGGGGAGTGATTTGGGTCAGGTTTAGAGCCTCGGAAGTGGGGCTGTGTCCCTCCCAGCACCGCCTGTCCTGGGGAGGGTGGAGGTGAGACACTCTCAGCCATGGCCAGGAGTCCCCAAGGCTGTCCCCTCCTGGGCTGATCCTGACTAGGAGTCTCCAAGGCTGTCCCCTCGCTGAGGTGACCCTGGCCAGGATTCCCCAGGACTGTCCCTCGCTGGGGTGACCTGACCTTTATCATGTCTAACCCCCACTATTTTGTCCCCTAGATCGCTTTTATCATTTATTTGGCAGATAAACCATTTCTCCTTTTGGCAGCCCCACTTTCACCGTCACTGCTGGCGGCAGTGCCCGCCTTTAGCGGGTGACACTGGTCATCCGCCAGCGTCACCCGTGGCCACCCCGTGTCACCCAAGGTCAGCGTGTCACCCAAGGTCAGCGTGTCACCTGTCACAGCCCGCCGTGGCAAGGCTGGGAGGGGACGAAGCTGTGCCCACCCCTTCGTGCTGCCCCATGCCCCAGTGTCCCTCTGTCCCCGGCCTCGGTGGGGCGGGGAGGGGGTGTCCGTGACTCATCGGGAGGCGGGCGAGAGCATCTCTCCTTGAGCAGGGATAAGAGCGAGGCCACCCTCCCCTCTCCTCCAGCCGCTCCCATGCTCGCCCGCGCCGCTCCCAAGCCCGGTGCCCTGCGGGGGTGTCCCCCTGCCCCAGCCGGGGGGTGCCGCAGGCTTGGGGGGGCTGCCACCCCCATGCCCTCGGCTCCCCGGCCTTTCAACCAGCTGCCAGGGGAGTGGCGAACGGGGTGGCTCAACCTGTACCGCTTCTGGCAGGAGGGCGGCTTGAACAACGTCCACCACATCATGGCTCGCAAGTTCCGCCAGTTCGGGCCCATTTACAGGTGAGGTGACCTCCCTGCCCTGCTCCCACACCTTCTGTTCCCAGCAGCTTTCCCAGCCCGGGATGCTGCTGCTGTTCCCAGCCCTCCTCCCTGCTGGGGGAGCCTGGATTGCCCTGCACTGACCGGGCTCGATGCCGCCCTGGTGGGATGGAGGGGGCAGCAGGGGACAGGGAACCGGAGGCAGGAAAGGACAAGATCTTATCCCATGGGAGGGGACAGTGATCGCGGGGATTGGAGGGGACAGACCCTGTGCCCTGGGAGGAGACAGGGACCCGGGAGCAAGGGGAGTCGCAAGGGACAGATCCAGTTCCTTGGGAGGGGGCCGGAAACCTGGGGCGGGAGAGACAGGGACTCGCTGGGCTCTACGAGGGGACAGGAACCACCTGTGGATGCAGAATGCTGGGAAGATGGGATGGTGGGATTCTCTGCCGGAGAGGATTCTGATCCCTGATTTCCCTGGGGTCTGGATCTGAGGAGCAAAGGGGGGTGATTCGATTTGAGCTGTGCTCTCCTGCTCTGCCCGAGTCCTAAGGGCCTGATCCTGGTGCTGAGCTGCTGTGTTCCCCAGGATGAGACCCTCCCGCAGGATTTTTGGGTGGGTGGTTGCTTTGGGGGTGCTTTGAGGGTCAGAGTGCAGGGCTGAGCCCCCCCCCTCACCCCAACAGGGAGAAGCTGGGTGTCTACGAGAGCGTGAACATCATCAGCCCCCAGGACGCCGCCACCCTCTTCCAGGCAGAGGGGACACTGCCAGAGCGCTTCAGTGTCCCCCCCTGGGTGGCTTATCGTGACTTCCGCAACAAGCCCTACGGAGTGCTCCTCAAGTGAGGGGGGGGCTGGGGACACCCCTCCAAACCAGCCTCCCAGGCCCTGTCCCCATAACCCCGGCACACGGGGTGGGGAGGACCCGGAGCATCCGAAGGGTGACGGGGACGTTGTCTGCCCCCGTGCTTTGAGGAGTGGCATCCCCCGGATGAGGGGACACCTGTGACCCCCCTCTTTGGTGTCCTGCAGGACGGGGGAGGCCTGGCGCTCTGACCGCCTGATGCTGAACAAGGAGGTGCTGTCGCCGCAGGTGGTGGAGGGGTTTGTGCCCCTGCTGAGCCAGGTGGGTGAGGATTTCATCCGGCGGGCACGAGCCCAGGTGGAGAAGAGTGGCCGGGACCGCTGGACGGCTGACTTCACCCACGAGCTCTTCCGCTTCGCCCTGGAGTGTGAGTGTCGGGGCTGTGGGCACTGGGACCTGTGTCCCCCCCAAAACCCACCTTCTCCCACAGCTTCATCCTCAGAGATGGGCCAACCAGAGCTGAGGTGTGTCGGGGGGTGTTGTCTCTCCAAACAAGCAGAGGACAACTCGACACTCTTGATAAAACACTCTTTTATCATTTACTGCTCATCAGCTGGTGGCCAACCCTACCTGACCCACCCCTTCACCGTCCTGAGCAGCCAGGAGGCCAAGCCAGGCTCTCTGTAGCCATGGAGAGGCTGGAGCTGGCCCTGCAATGGCAGAGGGGGGTGAGGACGTGTCCCCTCAGAGGTGCTGTCCTTGCAGCCGTGTGCCACGTGCTGTACGGGGAGCGCCTGGGGCTGCTGCAGGACTTTGTGGACCCCGACGCGCAGCGATTCATTGACGCCGTGACCCTGATGTTCCACACCACCTCGCCCATGCTCTACCTGCCGCCCGCCCTCCTCCGCCACCTCAACACCAAGACGTGGCGGGACCACGTCCAGGCCTGGGATGCCATCTTCTCCCAGGGTGAGCGTTCCTCCTGTGTCACCCCAGGTCCCTTCAAGGGCTTGGCTCCACAGGGCAGCCCCGTGTCACCAGTGGAGACCTTCTCCTGGGTGCGACCATGGGGGCCAGGGAGGGTTTCCACATCTGGAGCCAAGAGGAACCACCCAGGAGTGATGAAGGGCGGGTGACATGAGGGGAGCAGCTCTCCCAGAGGGATGTGTGGCCTCAAGACTTTTGGGCATCTGGCACAACCCTCCTTCAGGGGTGTCCCCGTGGGGCAGCGATGTCCTGAGGTGCCTTCCTCCTCCACCACGTGCCTGTGGGAGGGAAGACCACGTGTGTCCAAGCCTCTGTGTCTCCTCAGCGGACAAATGCATCCAAAACGTCTACCGGGACCTACGGCTGCACCGCAAGAGCACCAAGGAGTACATGGGCATCCTCTGCAACCTCATCATGCGGGACAAGCTGCCCTTGGAGGACATCAGGGCCAGCGTCACCGAGATGATGGCGGGGGGGGTGGACACGGTACGGAGCGGGCAGGGTGGCTGGGCAGGGAGAAGGTCCAGGCTGGCGCTGAGCCCTGCTCCCCTGCCCTGCTCCAGACCTCCATGACGCTGCAGTGGGCCATGTTCGAGCTGGCACGGTGCCCGGGGGTGCAGGAGCAGCTGCGGGCAGAGGTCCTGGCTGCCCGGCGGGAGGCGGCGGGGGACAGGGTGAAGATGCTGAAAAGCGTCCGCCTGCTCAAAGCTGCCGTCAAGGAGACGCTCAGGTGAGGAGGAAAACCAGCCCCTTCCCTTCCCAAATCATCCTGAATCCAGGAAGGGGGGGCAGGGGTGGGCCAGGCTGCCCTCACAGCGAGGTGTGTGGGTCCTGTCCCCCCAGGCTGCACCCCGTGGCCGTGACCCTGCAGAGGTACACCACGCAAGAGGTCATCCTGCAGGACTACCGCATCCCCCCCAAGGTGGGCACGGCCCCCCACCCGCCTGTGGGACCTGGGGGATGTGGGGGGAGCAGCTGTGGGGCTGCAGCCCATCCCTGCACCCCGGGAGAGCCAGGCAGAGAGCCCAGACCCACGGGGCCGGTGCCTCCCCACAGACGCTGGTGCAGGTCGGTCTCTACGCCATGGGCCGGGATCCCGAAGTCTTTCCCAAGCCGGAGCAGTTCAGGCCCCAGCGCTGGCTCAGCGACGGCCCCAAGCACTTCCAGGGACTGAGTTTTGGGTTCGGCCCCCGGCAGTGCCTGGGGCGCCGGATCGCTGAGCTGGAGATGCAGCTCTTCCTCATGCAGGTGACACTCCGGGGACACGGGGGATTTGGCACTGGAAGGGACCAGGGAGGTGGCTCGTGGGCGTTGGTACCTCCAGAGTGTTCCAGGGAACGGTTTGGAATCGTGGGAACCTTAAGGATAATCTCATTCCAAAGCCCTGCCCTGTCCATCACATGTGTTCTGTTCTCTTTCATTCCAGATCCTGGAGAACTTCAAGATTGAAACCATGAGGGCAGTGGAAATCGGGACCAAGTTTGATCNCCCCCCAGGGAGGGGGGGGGGGGGGGGGGGGGGGGGTGGGTGCTGCTGCACCCCTCCAGCTGTGCAGGGGTCCCCGGGGACCACGACTCTGCTCCTCCGACGCCCTCGAATGTTCTGCTTTGCCTCTGATTCCCTCTGTCATTGTATCCCGGGAAAAGGCACCAGCTCCTCTCTGCCAGCATCGAGTCTTTCGGTCTCTCGGTCTCTCTCGGCGGGCACGGGTTGGGGCAGGGGGGGCAGGGTGTGGGGTCTGCTCCGAGGGGCCGTGGAAATCGCTGTCAGGGTCTGGGAGGGGACAGGAGAANGGGAGCGCCTGGGGCTGCTGCAGGACTTTGTGGACCCCGACGCGCAGCGATTCATCGACGCCGTGACCCTGATGTTCCACACCACCTCGCCCATGCTCTACCTGCCGCCCGCCCTCCTCCGCCACCTCAACACCAAGACGTGGCGGGACCACGTCCAGGCCTGGGATGCCATCTTCTCCCAGGGTGAGCGTTCCTCCTGTGTCACCCCAGGTCCCTTCAAGGGCTTGGCTCCACAGGGCAGCCCCATGTCACCAGTGGAGACCTTCTCCTGGGTGCGACCATGGGGGCCAGGGAGGGTTTCCACATCTGGAGCCAAGAGGAACCACCCAGGAGTGATGAAGGGCGGGTGACATGAGGGGAGCAGCTCTCCCAGAGGGATGTGTGGCCTCAAGACTTTTGGGCATCTGGCACAACCCTCCTTCAGGGGTGTCCCCGTGGGGCAGCGATGTCCTGAGGTGCCTTCCTTCTCCACCACGTGCCTGTGGGAGGGAAGACCACGTGTGTCCAAGCCTCTGTGTCTCCTCAGCGGACAAATGCATCCAAAACGTCTACCGGGACCTACGGCTGCACCGCAAGAGCACCAAGGAGTACATGGGCATCCTCTGCAACCTCATCATGCGGGACAAGCTGCCCTTGGAGGACATCAGGGCCAGCATCACCGAGATGATGGCGGGGGGGGTGGACACGGTACGGAGCGGGCAGGGTGGCTGGGCAGGGAGAAGGTCCAGGCTGGCGCTGAGCCCTGCTCCCCTGCCCTGCTCCAGACCTCCATGACGCTGCAGTGGGCCATGTTCGAGCTGGCACGGTGCCCGGGGGTGCAGGAGCAGCTGCGGGCAGAGGTCCTGGCTGCCCGGCGGGAGGCGGCGGGGGACAGGGTGAAGATGCTGAAAAGCGTCCGCCTGCTCAAAGCTGCCGTCAAGGAGACGCTCAGGTGAGGAGGAAAACCAGCCCCTTCCCTTCCCAAATCATCCTGAATCCAGGAAGGGGGGCCAGGGGTGGGCCAGGCTGCCCTCACAGCGAGGTGTGTGGGTCCTGTCCCCCCAGGCTGCACCCCGTAGCCGTGACCCTGCAGAGGTACACCACGCAAGAGGTCATCCTGCAGGACTACCGCATCCCCCCCAAGGTGGGCACGGCCCCCCACCCGCCTGTGGGACCTGGGGGATGTGGGGGGAGCAGCTGTGGGGCTGCAGCCCATCCCTGCACCCCGGGAGAGCCAGGCAGAGAGCCCAGACCCACGGGGCCGGTGCCTCCCCACAGACGCTGGTGCAGGTCGGTCTCTACGCCATGGGCCGGGATCCCGAAGTCTTTCCCAAGCCGGAGCAGTTCAGGCCCCAGCGCTGGCTCAGCGACGGCCCCAAGCACTTCCAGGGACTGAGTTTTGGGTTCGGCCCCCGGCAGTGCCTGGGGCGCCGGATCGCTGAGCTGGAGATGCAGCTCTTCCTCATGCAGGTGACACTCCGGGGACACGGGGGATTTGGCACTGGAAGGGACCAGGGAGGTGGCTCGTGGGCGTTGGTACCTCCAGAGTGTTCCAGGGAACGGTTTGGAATCGTGGGAACCTTAAGGATAATCTCATTCCAAAGCCCTGCCCTGTCCATCACATGTGTTCTGTTCTCTTTCATTCCAGATCCTGGAGAACTTCAAGATTGAAACCATGAGGGCAGTGGAAATCGGGACCAAGTTTGATCTGATCCTGATCCCGGACAAACCCATCCACTTGACCTTACGGCCACTCGAGTCCCGGGCATGAGGAGCCTGATCCCGAGTGACCCTCAGCCCTGTCCCCGTTCGGGGACATCCCCCCACATGCCAGCAGGCACTTCTGGCTCCTTGCAGCCAGCCTCTGGCCTGGGGCTGGGATTTGGGGGACGTCTGGGACTCTTTCAGGGCCACAGCCTTGGCTTTGCTGCATCCCTGCCTTGGCTCAAGGCTGCGCTTACGCCACGGGGGAGATAAACCGNTGTAAATCCAGCCCTCCCCCTCTCCGAGGGGCATCAGGTGTGGGTGGGAGGGCTCTGGAGTTGGCAGAGGGGTATCCTGGGATGCAGGACAGCCCTCCCCCTCCCTCTTGTCCTGCAGGGAACCTGTGGTGGATTCCCCCCAAAGTGAGGGTGGGCGTGGAGACACCTCCCTGCACACCCCCCGCCCCCAAAACTGTCCGAGAGCACCAGGGTGGCTCCGAGCCCCGACCCTTCCCTCTGGCAGCGAACCCCGGTGCCCACCGTGCGCTCACCCAGGGGTGGGGGAAGCCGTGCTCCCGCTCCAGCAAACGAGTCCCGAGCTCCTGCTTCTCCCGGCCCCACCTCCGTGCCGCCTTCTCCAGCTGGCACAGACACAAAACACGCCGGCTGTCCCCGACAAATGGGCACTAGAGGTGCCCAACGGCCCGAGCCCCCCGCCCCCCACCAAGGGTGGTGCTGGGGATGATGCCCACCTGCCTCTCCAGCACCCGCCCTCGGGCTTGTGCCTCCTCCAGCCTGGCCAGCAGGGACAGCTTCTCTGTGCCCCCCCAAGCACCCTGCGGGCACGAGAGGAGCAGGAGTGGGAAAAGCTGTGCTCAATTCCCCCCGTTCCTGCTGTTCACAGCAGGGCAAGCCGTGGGGTGGCGACTGCCCCTCGGAGCCGGAGATGCCACCGAGGTGTTGCCACAGAAGTGATGCCACCAGGGGACCCCTCCGGTGGCGCTTTCCGGGGTGCCACGACTTTGCCCTGTGCCCTCCTCGTCCCCAGTCTCACCGGCCAGGCCGGGGGTCCCGTGGCGATGGGGGGGGCGGGGTGGGGGTCCCTCGCCAGCTCCTCCCGCAGCCGGCGGTTCTCAGCCAGCAGCGCGTCCCTGGAGAGACCTCTACCTGCGGGATGCGGTGGGGGAGGACAGGGGGAAGTGTCCCTCATGCCCCTCCCCGGACAGGGATGGGGGGTAGAGCAAGCTCTTGCCCCTCCCATGGCCAGGGCTGCGTGCTGGGAGGCTCAGGACCCACAGATTCCCCATCCTGAGGAGCCCAGCAGCTGGATATGGGACCCCCCGAGGGTCCTGCTTCCCTCCTGCACCCACCCGCCGGCTGCTCCGTCCTCCTGCCTGTCCCAGCCAGCTTCTCCTGCAGCACCCGCTCCATCACCTCGATGACCTGGGGGAGGGAGCACAGGTGTCCCCGTGTCACCTGTGGTGGCAATGCCAGGCCGTGGTGACCAACTCATGGAGGGGTGGGATGGGTTGGAGGGTCCCGTCTGCTCCACAGAGCCTTGTGCCCTTCAGCCCACCCTTCTCACCCCGACCTCGTGCCACACGACTCACCTTTTCCTGCTGCCTCACCGTCTCCTCCAAGCCCCTTGCCTTGGCCACCTTCTCCTGGCACCTCCTCAGCGTGGTTTGCTGCAGCCGGTGGCTTCGCTGGAGCAGCACCAGCTCCTTCTCCCGGTCATTTTTCTGCGAGGGAGGAAGGGGAAATTCCCCCCGGGATCTCTGTGCTGAGCCTCAAGCCCTGGGACAACTTCCTGGTCCTGGGGCTCACGGGCACGGCTTGGCAGGGGCTGGGACTCTCTCCCTGCTGCTCCCCTCCTTTCCCAGCCTAACCCTGAGCAGCCTCTGGCCACATCCATACCCGGATCAGCTCATTCTGCAGCTGCTGGACACGATCCTTCAGCCTCCTCATCTCCGCTGTGCCAGACACCAGCTTGTGCCTGAGGGTGGCTGCAAGACCCCCATGCCACGTCCTTGTCACCCGGCTGGGGCACCAGGGAGGGGACAGGGAGGGGGGTGTGGGTGTCCCCTTCCCCAGCACTCACTGAGCCTGTCCAGCAGCTCCTCCCGGGTCATGACGTCCAGGTCTGTGTCGTGGAGCAGAGCCTGGCCCAGCTCCTCCTGCCAGGCCAGGCTGCGCCGCAGGTGCCCGTTCTCCACCTCCAGGCTGGTGACGTGCTGGCGCAGGGACAGCAGGTCCCCTGCCATCCTCTTCAGTGCCAGGCGGCAGCTGCCCAAGTCCTGCCAGCCCAGAGCAGAGCCGCCGGTGCGCCGTGGCAGCCAGGGCTGTGCCCACATCCAGGGGGTCAGCTCAGGATGTGTGACTTGAGCATCTGACACGTCATGGTGGTGCTGACAACATCCCAAATTTCCATTCCTCTTGGCGCTATCCATGCTTCTCTTTCCCTTCCATTCACCTTTCTCTTTCCCTTCTGTCCATCTTTCCATGCATTCATGTATCAATTGTTTTTTTCTCCATCCATCCATGCATCCATCCATCCATCCATGCATCCATCCATCCATCCATCCATCCACCCATCCACCCACCCACCATCCATCCATCCATCCATCCATCCATCCATCCATCCATCCATCCATCCATCCATCCATCCCTCCCTCCCTCCCCACATCCATCTTTCTTTTCTCCAACCACTCATCCTGTTCTTCTCCATCCACCCATCTTGTCCTTGGAAACCTTCTCCTCCCCGTCCACCCAACAGACCTTCCCTCCATTTCCCCAACTTTTCATACCACCCTCCCTTCCTGGGAATCTCCCAAGAATGTGGGATGGAGCATCCCCCGGGCTTTGAGCCTTTGGGGACTTTGCAGCTCTTTAAAAGGGACCAGGTGAAGAATAACAGAAGGATGAACATGTTAAACAGATGGGGCTGGGGGGTTTGAGCACCTGTGCGTCTGGGGGGATAAAATTCCCCAGGGATTTGTATCTCCCCAGGCTGACCCTCCTGGATCCCTCCCTGCCACGCTGGGAGGATCCCGGCAGAGGAACCTTGGCCGGAGGGAGCCGCATGCCTGCAGCTTCCCTGGCCCCTGCTCCCAGCCTTGGGAATGGCCTTGGCCAGGAG